>VDFB02000013.1:28043037-28143672 GCA_007258455.2 Sequoia sempervirens
AACCCATAATCTCAACCATTTTCAAAATAAATTAGTAGTTTAGAAAGTAGACTCAGAGCACCGCGGTCCTTGTTTTTGTTCCATCAAAAAATTTTGAGTGTAGCTATCCTCAATTTCACGTCCAAGGTCAGTATTTCCTTATTTCAGAAAAAAAGTGGCCACTTAAGCCCCTTTTTTGGGAACCATCTTGGTGCACTTACCCTTGAATTGGTTTTCACCCTTGGAGTTTAAAAACTTGTGATTTTGGTCTAGAGGTATCCAAAAAAATGTCTCCTTTTCCCTAGACCGAGCAACGCCGATATCACATCTGGGCATTCTGATAGCCAACCGACGTAGGACCCCCAGTATGCACCCCATTTCTAACTTTTGAATTTTGAATTTTTATGCTTTTCTAGGATGTTGAAGTTTAATTTTCACATGCATCACTATTTGTATGCCACAAATTCATTTGTATATGATGCATATGTCTGTGATACGACACATTTGTGGAAACATGTGGGGGTTGGTTTGTGTTTTTATTTAGATCAATGCATTTGAATTGTTTTACACCACATTTGTTATAGTGAATCACATTTGCTAGGGATAATGATGTATTTGTAATAATTCACCGCATTTGTGAAATAATACAATGCATTTGCATGGTGAGTTCTATTTGTAGAATAGTGTGATGCGTATGTACTTGTGTGATGCAATTGCTAAATAAAATGACCCATTTTCCTATCAAATGTTTTGAGGTTTTGAACTGTAACATTGGCTTTATATTTTGAATTATGAACATATATTTACTTCATCCTTCTAACGCAAGATATGTTTTATGTAATTGTAGGTTGTTTTGGATCCTATATACACTTGGGAGTCAAGGTCGACCACTTACAATTTGGAAGATCAGTTTACTAGTGCAAAGAAATGTTTGATATGACATCTTGTTCTTCACCATGTTACCTTTATGCCCAACATTCAAGAAAACTGAGGGATGCTCACTGTAGTTGTTGAGCGATGGCACTTACAGACTTCATCTTTCCATTTTCCCACAAGAGAGGCAACAATTACATTTGAGAATGTGTATAGGATACATAGATTGTCATTTAAGGTTGAGAGGGTTTAGTATGATACCTAGAGGGGTTACAGTGAGATTACTATGAGATCAGATGGCATTTGCTCGTAGAGAGATACGACCAAATTGATTGTTAGTTGTGTACTTTGATTGGTGGGATTGTACTACCAAACCACCGAGGGCATGCATTTCTTGTGGGGATGTTGGAGAGACATGTTGCACGTATCCATGGGGCGTTTGTCTATTGTGATTTTGTACTTCCATTTGCATTATATAGCTTACAGGGAGGCAGTCCATGAGCTGTGGGACTACTCTATTGATGATTTGGGTGTGGGAGCACATTGCTCTTTTCTGTCCACTAGTCATACATAAGCTAGATGATCAAACTTTGTATATATTTCGGTATGTTAGGAACATTACAAAAAAAAATGTTGGAGATATGGGTTATTGGAGGCATGCGTTTAATACACTTGTGCAATTTATTTGGAGGTCATACATGGACTGTGCACAGTGGTAGGATGATGATTGGAACTTTCCCTTCTATTGTTAGAAACATTATCTTATCAAGAGGACCTTTTCCACTATTCACATCATTGAGAGACACTTACCAGATAGAGTGCTTTGGTAATTTGGTGAGGTTCAGGATGAGCAATGTAGGTGAGCTACGTTCACCAAATTTTTAAGGTAGGTTCCTATATGGGGGCCCTAGATTCTTGTAGCAATAATAGAGGTAGATATTGATGCACTAAAACTAGTGTAGTGGGCATGGAGGGCTAGGCCAATACATGTTGGTATGACAATAGCTTATGATACTTGGTAGGTAGAGCATAAACCCATGCCATACACAAATCTTGATTAGCTAGTGCTTGTAGAGTTCCAAGGTACATGCCCATGAGGTCTATGTGGTGGTAGAGGAGGTGGTCGTGGTGGTCGAGGTGGTACAAGTGGAGGTGATGATGGTAGAGGATGAGGTGGGAGGGGTGGTCGATGAGGTTGATGAGGCATTAGAGGCTAAGGTAGAGTACTATCACCCATTTGTGAGGGTGAGGTAGTGGGAGAGGATGTAGACATGGGGGAGGTGGGTGGAGAGGAGGAGGCCATTCATGAGGAGGCAGTCGGGGAGGAGGCCATTGGAGAGGAGGTAGGTTAGGAGGAGGTCAGGAGACTAGAGGAGGATTTAGATGTCCTTGACCTATTATAGGCGAGCTACCAAGATGTAGAGGACTTCCTCAAGGAGGAGAAGGGAGATGAGGAGAGAGATCTTCGAGACCAGATTGTGGAGTGGGATGTAGATGAGGGGGAGAGAGCATCATAGGAGGAGGAGGGTCCCATAGATCAATGACTAGCTGATTTGTAGGCCCATGTAGAGGCCTTGGAGGAGTAGGTTAGAGTGGTGTCTACAGAGAGACATGAGATGTAGCTAGAGAGGGATAGTGCCTATCTGAAGAGAGATCAGGTGGTGGCATGGAGATAGGAGACAAAGCAGAGGTTCGTGGAGTTCACCACACTTTGTACTAGACCAATTGTAGATATGGCTCGAGAGTTGGTTAGGGTTGATGATCAAGAGTAGTAATATAGAGATTTGTATGAGCAGGAGACACCTCCTGAGAGATGAGCTCCTAGTGCTCCCTAGGCACTCAATAGCATATCATACAATTGGCATTCTCACAATAGATCTCAGAGCAGTGGAGGTGTTGTAGGACCTCACATGATAGGACCATATGATAGGCCCCGATCTGCATAGTGATCATCAAGCTCTCCCCTTTAGTCACCCCCCTCATTCTCCTCATTAGAGTAGTGGGAGTTCAAAATAGGGACATGGTTATATATTTGTAAACACTATATTATGATTATAGAGCTTGCAAGATCCTTTTTGATATACATCTTGGATATTATACTGTGACACATTTCTATATCTATATATGAGATGCATATTGGCAGTGATTATATGATGTGTTTGTTTATGTGATGTAATTATGATTCTTTTATGATTCATGTTTATGTTATGATGATGATTGTTGGCCTCCTCTAATGGTTTAATAACTAAGCCTTTAGAGCCATGACTTAGAGATTGGACATCTGCACTAAGTAACTATCTTACTCATCATGAAGGTACATTTCATTGTCAACCCAAGGACGTAAACTTGAAATGGGTCAGCACTGTATGTGCACTAGGACTCCACTATATTCATCCATGAACTAGGAAATAAACAATACTAGAAATGAAATGTTGTAAATAAATCAACTTAAGCACTGACCATACATCAAAAACTACACTAAGCATCAACTAGACTAGAAATGAAAGATAGAAATGGAAATCTCAACAAGCATACATGAAACTACTCTATGTGCCTTGGTTGTAGGAATAGTCAAATAACAAAATTCTAGTGGCTGCAAGAAAAAACAATAGTCAAATAACAAAATTCTAGTGGCTGTTGGTTCTTGACAGACTCCCAATTAGAAAAAATAACTCTACGGTTGATTACTATAACTTGTACAGACTACCTGAGTTTGGTAGACACATTCTCTTTGATTGCATTTTTGCTAAGAAAATTTGGAATATGTTTGGTATCACTTATCCTATGAATATTAATATTCTTGAAATTATTACTCGGCATATTGATGGGTTAAAAAAAGATACTAATCTATTTTGGAACATTCTCTCTTCTAATATTTTATGGCATATTTGGAAATGTAGAAATGAGGAAAGGTATCAAAACAACCCCAGAGTTCTTATTGAGTCTTTTTGAAAACTCACATATTTTAAAATCTTCTTACAGGTTCATACTACTATGTTGATTGATAAGGAAAAGCTCAAAAGGTTCCTGAAGATGGGATATGCCACTTTCTTCGTCTTTGAGATGAAGGATGGATATGATTGGAGGGGGAATATGGATAACTTGTAGATGTTCGAGAGGACTTACAAGAAGCTTAACCAAGAGGTTAAGAAAAAATAAAAATCCAAAAAGGACCAAATCCTTATGCTTGCACAAATCAAGGAGAAGAAAAACATTGTGTGGATGGAGGGATCTATGGGGTGGACTGCCTGGGTAGACACCCATGATGATATCTTACACTAGTCTTTTGGTTTCCTTCTTGTATCTATGTATAGGACTATCTGATATGTAGATATCGCGATACTCCTGATGTGAGGCTTGGCCTCTTATTTTTGTACATTTCAATGTAACTGGTTATGTTTTTGTGACCCCCTTATATATAATACAAAAAAAAACAATTGTTGAAACTAAAACTAATTACTGAACAAAAAATAACTTCAAAACTAAATGGGTGGAATTCTCACCAAGTGGCCCCCCTTGAGTGTGTCTCTCTTAAGCTAACTCAAATGCAACAGCTCAAAACATCATATTATTTATTGAAAACATGATTACAACATTTCAAGTGGGGAAAATTGATAGGCCTGAAAAAATTCATGAGTGTCAAGAGAAGGGCTTAAACCTAAAATAATCCTTAACAGTTTAGAGGAAAGATTTTTCTCCTTCAAATTCAGGGCATACACTCTTGGAGGAGTTTTGCATGCAAATATTTGGGGTACTAAAACTACTACATTGTCTACCTTATCCTTCAAGGAAACAATCTCTGCATCCTTTTCTTCAATTTTTGTATTTTTCTTTTAATCTCTTCCTGTAGCTTGCATTTTTCCTTTCCATTCCTCCTCTTTTCTTTCCATCTCACTACATAGGTTTAGAGCTACAAGATTCTAGAAAAAAGTAGGAGGTTTATGTGTTCCTACAAAAATATTCCTTTGCACTGATTCTTGCTATTCAAACAACACTAGTTGTAGTGATTCTGGTTGTTCATCCTGCTCTGGTTGTAGGGGTTCTTGATTCTCAACCTATTTTTCAATAGCAACAAGCTTTGCTAATCTGATATTTACTTGTTCCTCAAAAATATCTTTTTCTTCAATATTTACCTACCCCATTGGGGCTTCTGTCTCTTAGATTTTTTCTAAGCCTAGGGATTCTCTTTGGAGGCATACCAATAGCTAGCCTGGCTGGCTTTAATTTCTTAGGAGGAATTTTATGTTTTTATTTGGATGTAGGAGGAATAGTGTCATCAGCCTTCCATTTCCTAGGGCTTGGTGTTGCTTTTTCTATCATTTTCTTCTTGTCCTCCCCCTTTCTCATTCTCACCTCTTCCATTTGTGCTTCTTCTCTCCAAAGGGAAGCCCTAGTTCAAATTGAGGTTTTGGGAAGAACATTAACATCAAAGTTTGAGGATGAACTTTCCTCATCTAAATATTTTTACTCAAAAGAACCAATTTCTATAGTTTGCTCGGATGTAGGAGGGTTTGAGCTAGGGTTTTCACTAGAGGTTGAAGCTCTCTAGGAGTGGTTTTAGCAACCCTCTCTCCCCTACTAACCCTATGAGGTTGAGGCTAACCTTTAGGATGTACACTTTCTAGTCTAAACTGATCAATGTTTACAAATTCATCCCATGCCATATCAAACACCTCTTGCAAAGATTTCTCTACTAAATTTTTTATTAAACAATGGTGAGAGATAGAATTATCCCTACCTTTTTTTCATTTCAGCCACCATGATTGCAAGGAGGTGATACAACACATTGGGAATGTTCATTCTTCTTCCATGCCTCATATGGTTTAAGAGCTTAAAATGCATAGAGTGGAGGCATGACTGGTGACCCTCACAAGTAATATACTTGAAAATGTGGATGGCTACTTGTTTCCATGGCTATAGTAGAGAATTTCTCTTTGTTCCTTGCTTATCCACAACTAGTGGAGGGTCACTAGGTTTAATTATTTTTTCCCTAGTTGACATTGCATCTCTGGTAGTAGGGTATGGCTCTCCATCGATAGATAAACCTGTTACCTCTGCAATTATCTCCTTAGTAGAGATCACCTCTAACCCTTTTACCATTTCCTTCCTCTCAAAGAGTTTCTATACAAATTCTAGCACAATGTCCTCAATGCAGCTATCATGTTTTAGGAAATAATCCATCCATGCACAATTCCTAAACTCAACCAGAGAAAGTGCATCCTGCAATATCACATCATGAACCATGGGTTCATTCCTAATCAACTGATCTCCCATTGTTTTATTTTCCCACAATCAAACAAGGAATTATATGAAATTTCCCTTCCTGAAATCTTTCTCTAGAAATCTAATTCCTTCTTCTTCCTATAAGTCTTCTATAATGCTAATGCCAATGTCATGTAGCTCCCCAATATGCATTTTTTGTGATGTTTAAATTTATGACTAAGGTAATAAAGGAACATAAATGAAGGGTATCATCAAGAAAAAATGGCGGTAGTTCAGTGTCCTTTCACACATGCAAGCCATAAATTCACTCTATCATTCAAATTGGCTTATTTCAAATTTTTTGACATGGATGGCACATGGAATTTTGAGTTGAAACTCCCCCCCAACCTAAATTAGAGCATGTTTCCACATAGGTTGGGTGGTAATTATGATTTGATAAGGTGGAGTACAATTATATGCTATGTGAAATATCCACATTAACTTACAATAATTAAATGAATGCACTAAGATAATTAAGATATAATAGATTGTCATGCACATACTTGAAAACATGGAGTATCTTTGTAAGGAATGTGGAGAAAGTGTTGTTTACCTTTAAAAGTATAGTTGAGAAATTAATGCAATGTTTATGGAATGAAATGATGTTGAAGTGAAGTGATGGGGTGCCTTTATAATAGTGGTTTACAATTTATATGAGGAAGGAAATTTCAATTTTTTCCTTTTCCTCAAACTCAAGGGGTTCTTTCGAACCATATGGTTTGGCTGAACCTCACTAAGGGTTTGGTCGAACCCAAAACCCTAAATGGGAAAAAAATTATTTAAAGGGGTTCGGCTGAATCCCTTTGCATATGACAAAAAAGCCAAAAGCTTTCATTTCGACTATCACTTTCTAAAATTGCCATTGCTTTCCCTGTGTGCGGTGAACTAAAACCATGACGGTGAACTGATTTCTTCTTTCCGGTGAACACAACTTCAACTTGGTCTCTCCAATCTTCATCAGCCTAAACTTCCATAACGAGCACCAGGTAATTGAAATTCAAATTCTTTAGAGTTTAAAATGCATTGATATGTTAAATTTCAAAACCCTAGATGCAATTTTTTTCACATTTGTTGAATTCAAATTGGATTTTTTAGACATGTCTACCAAAACATTTTGTCAAATAGTTCACTTCCTTGATGCTATGGCTAAAAGCCTAAAATAAGTTCTTTAGAACAAGCTATGGATGCTTTGAAAAAATCTATCAAAAGCATAATAGTAAGCAATATCACAGACAAGGAAGTGAACTCTTTGAAAAAATGCCTCAAAGAAATGAGGTCTCATGGTGATGGAATGCCATGACAATCAAATTCTTTTGATTGTCATGGCATTCCATCACCATGAGACCTCATTTCTTTGAGGCATTTTTTCAAAGAGTTCACTACCTTGTCTATGCTAACACATTTTTCATACATGTCTATCAAAGCATTATATCAAACAGTTCATTTCCTTGTTGCTATGGCTAAAAGCCTAAAACAAGTGCTTTCAAAAAAGCTATGGATTGTCATGGCATTCCATCACCATGAGACCACATTTCTTTGAGGCATTTTTTCAAACAATTTGCTACCTTGTCTATGCTACCACATTTTTCATACATGTTTACCAAAGAATTTTATCAAAAAATTCACCTCCTTGCTGCTATGGCTAAAAGCCTAAAAATATGCCTTCCCATTTCAACAATCAAAGCTATGGATGCCCTGCTCCTAAATGGAAAGACCAAGTGAAACATATATAAGAACTTAATAGCATATGGAAACAAACAATATAAAGTTATGAAGTTCAAATAGAACCACAAATTGTATCATTTGTAACATTAAAAATGTCCATATTAACCTATCAAGAGATAAATATGAAAAATAGATTTAATTTTAGTTACAAGAAAAATGTATAAATTATAAATTTATAACATAATTATGTACATGGGAAAATCCTCTTTGAAGAAAAATCCCACAACCAAAAACATGAACCAATTATATTATTTGATAATAGTATCATTTACAATAAAATATTCATGTGCATACCCTTATAGTAGTATCATCAACATGTGATTCATATGGAGTAATTTCTAGTAGCATGATGATACCTATAAAATCATTATGCTTTCTCCATCTAACCTTATAGTGTAACTTCTCCTTCCATTACCATGTCATTACGTTTCTAGACCTTCCCATCTTTATACATTCTCCTTTTTATCCTACACTACTCTTACCACTAATATATCCCTATACCTTGGATATACTATTGAAGAAATTTAACTTTCAATATCACAAAAATTAGACCCATATTTTTAAACGTAAAATGTATATAATAAAATACAATGATCCATGCTTCCTAATTCAACTTCATTAATATCCATCGAATGAACTTAGGTTCATTACAATAAGATAATCATATAGCCATAATTAGTTGTCAAGATAATGGTAAAGTTTTCAATAGCCATATTTATCCTTCCACATGCCACCATTAGACATACACATAAGATTCATTAGGAAAAGTGGATGTGTGGATATGTGGATATGTGTAAAAAAAATGCTTTGATAAGATGTGTGTAAGGAAAAAATGGAGTTCAAGTGTTTGATTTATGTCTATATCATATGTCATAAACTCTAGGGGAATTATTACCACTTTGCACAATATTGCACCATATATATATATATTTTCAAAATGAGGCAAAAAATACAATAGGAATAATTTATGGATATGCAAATTTTATCATTACATTTTTTTTCCACTTTAAGATGCATGTGAACATTTTAAAATAATCGTGCATCTCAATTTAGACATCAAAAAACATGAAAAAGTGGTTTGTTGTCTTGTGTAAAACACATCCTTTTTCTTTTGAGAAAATTATCTATCACTTTGTAAAATCCTTGCTATGTTGAGATTATTTAATTTTTTCCCTCCATATTTGTAGTCCTTTTTATTTCTAGAAATATAATTTATGACATTTTTTCTTATTAAACAACATATGAATAAATTTTACATGGTTGTGTGCAATCTCATATATATAGTATGTATGGTTGTGATTACAATGTTTATATTGTGTTTAGATTTGGTTTTATATTATCCTTCCAAAAAAAGTTTGATGTTTATAATATTTTGATTTACCTTTGGATTTTGTAGACACTAAATCTCACATACACTCATATCCATACCATGGTCCCCACCCGAACACCTAACATCCACTTATTAACAAAATTCATGATACCTTAATTCCTACACTTTATCAAAATCAAATTAATTTTTCTTTTCAGACCTAAAACGATCAAGGCCTAAACTAATTAAAATATTTATTGTAAAAATTTCCATAGTAAAGTACAAAATAGAGAAGGGCATGTCAACCCACAAATCATGAAGGTGTAGGGACAAAACCAAGAGACCCATCAAATAGGATTGTAGCAATCATATATAGACAAAATTGATTAAGAAAACCTACCATAAATGAAAAAAAACCTAAAAAGAAGACATATATTACATATTTTTTGAGTGCCCATATATTACATATATATAGCAAAAACTAGCAGAGGGTGAGGGACATGAGTGAGGAGAAACAACATTTCCTTATGTGCCTCCATTGTTTCTCCATACAATAGAGCGCTCAATTCTATTTTATGTCCATTGATTGTATTATCCACTAAAGATTCATCCCATTCTTGCAAGGTTCATTTCAAAGAAATTCAAACACAAAGGAAACTAGAATTTTCCTTTAAAACTTTGTGTCTAAACAAATACCCAACAAAATATTTTTCATTATGTAAGTTATCATCTTGAATGGCATTGTTTAGGGAATGGTCCAAAAAGAACTTATAAAACATAATCCACTACAAACTAAGCAACTAAACCATAATTTTGAAGATCCATAACATTAAACAAAAATAAAGACACTACCTAAGAGAGAGACATTAACTAGAGAGTTTCATATAGAATTTGGTCACCTACGGTCACCCAAATTACTAACTCCACATGCCAACAATCAATCTTGAAAATTTTCTTCAGCATTTTGAAAAAAAAGTCTCAAACTCTAAATGTACTCCCTTTTTGGGATGGGATGAATGCTTTCCTATTGATCAAATCGGCCTCCATTGTTACTTGAGTAGAATAAATTAACCAAATATTTAAATGAATCATTCTCTCACAAATATTGAAATAAATTAAAATAAATCCAAGTAAATCTATTATTCCTAGATAATTCAATGAAAATTATGATAAATTAGTTTATATATCAATCAAATTATTTAACATATTTAATCAAATTAGATAAAAATTGAAAATAATTCAATCAATTCATTGATCAAAATAATTAAGAAATTTCATTAAATAAATAAATTAGTTAATTAGGTAATAATAGTAGCCACATTTTAATTGGGTTTTAAACTCATGATACATGATCAAATCCTAGCAATTTATCCATCATATAAAAAATCTATAAATTGAGATCAAATCCATCATTTATCGTCTCAATTTTGAGCAAGTATATTTTATCTAGTTGGGCAATAAATGTTTTATCATTTGCAAGATATATCCATTTGTCAATATGTATTTCATTATAATTTTAGTTCATTTTTTGTGTAATTCATCTTTTCACTCTATTAGAGGTGATTTTTTAATTCAATTTGAAGTCTACATTTATTTTCCTCAATGTCTCATTTATTTAAATTCAATGCTTACAAATTGACATGCTTGGTGGGATGCAAACCCACAAATGCTCGGGTACATTTTATATTTTATACTATTAAAGTATTTGATTTATGATTTATTTGTTATTTAATCTATGTTGATCACATTTTTCTATATCTATCCTCTTTGCCCATCCTTCTCTATGGATATGTTCCACTCATATCTACCACCCTGAGGCGATCCATGTCTCAATCCTTGTCAAGGTCACTCCTCCTCTCTACCTATATCCTTTCTCAATGAGCTAGATGTATCACTGCTACTCCCCAAAACACCTACATTTAAATATTAACAAAATGTTCAATAAATCATACAACATTGATTAAAACTAACTAAACAATGAAAGCATTTAATATTATAACACCTTATGAATTATATTGAATGTCCCCACCTTGAAATTTATAGCCATCGATGTCAATCACTTATTCATACTATAGCTTCATTCTCCAAAACACCTACATTTATATAAAAGTGATTTTTTAAGAAAAATAATATTTAACCTACTTTTAACTCAACAATAATGGATGTATTTCTATCATAAACTCTTCGTACTCATAAAAAAATCATGGCCTAGGTAGAGTATAAAAAATGTTGTTTCCAACCTCATATATAAATCTAGAGTTAGAGTGTCAAAATTGTTGAATTTCATCCTATGTGCTATTAATTAGCTTCTTATTGACTCACAGAAGCCTACTGCTAAAGGACCAAGTATGATTTTCAATAGGACTTTCTAATCATGAACTTATTGATAGTACTAAATTGAGAATGTTTTACGATTTAGGCTTAATTCAAGACAAGTTTACCTTAATAATTGAGCATTTTTAATTATTTAATTTGTTACTAATGATGTTATTACTCTATGAGCAACTCTTTTATCTTTTTCCTTACTATTATTTACAATAGAATTTAATGCATTAAAAAAAAACTTTAACAACAATATTATTTCAATCAAACTTTTTGTTTACATGAATCTTTGAAATTTATTTAGTAAAGGTCTCATTTTGTACTTCTTTAGTAATTGCATACAAATTTGGAATATTTTGGTTAATACATCTTATTGGAAAACCATTCATTGAAAATTTTTGAAGCCCACAACCGAATGGTTTGTGATGACCTCTTGCCTTCAAGAATTTCTATTATGCTCATCAATTTCAAACCATTTTGGGGTTCTTGAATGTTTTTAAATTTTAACAAACTCATTACAAAAGATGGATTTTGAATTTCTTTTTCTTCTTCACATTTAGGTTCTCTCTTCTTATGTAATTTGGAGACACATTGAGTTTCATTGGTTCATGTGAGATATTTATAACAAGTATGCAATGAAGTCAAATTTATTAGATTTGATTCTTAATATGAGATATTTATTTTGCTTTCCAATCTATAATTTTTTGATGTTCTTGGCTATATAATTGAAGTTCATTTATGTTAACAACTATTAGATTAAATATTTTTATCCCCAATTATTTTCAAATGATTTTATACTTTAATATTTGTATTCTTGTTCTTTCTTTCATCATTTCATTTAAAATTTGAACCATTTAAGGATGCTATATTATAGATTATAGTTGTCTTCCAATTCTTTTTAAATTGTTAATAGTATGAAAATATTATTGACGAGTAGATGAATTATTACAAGTTACATTTTAGATTTGTATTCTCTTTATCTAGATATATTATTTACCAAAGTCTCATTGCTTTTTTAGGTATACTGTATATCTATATATATATAACATGGAAAATGTAGATCATGTTCCACCTATGCCAGATTCTTTGTTTGCAAATACTAGTAACGAGATAAAAAAATTGAGAGATTCATTAGCACAGGGTGCAAACCCGGGGATATATAGTGAACCATGCATATTAATATTGCATAGTCTAGAAAAACTAAAAGATAAACTTGAGAGGACTAGTGCATATTCCCTAGACAGAGTGACTACTATTCTTTCTCGCATGTGGGAAGAAGTACATGGTGACATTCCCCTTAAACAAATACAAGATAATGTCACCAAAGAAATGATAAAAGCCACTTGTTTTCCATTTTATCAAAATGTGCATAAGGTTAGGGGATACCAGGTCACTAGATGTGTTGATCATGCTATGGCCTCATTGATCTACTCATGATTTCTCGTAGCACATGGTCTATACCCAAACAATGACCAGATTCCATTGTATTTTGTTCAGTAGTTGTATGCTGAGGTCCATTTGGGCCTCAAAGTTAACTACCTAGACACTCCACCATATGTTGGTCAGGGGCGTGGTAGGATTACTGATAGGCCCACCTATCATCAAGCAGATAGACCACCCCCAGTGTTTAGGGTATTGGTTGGTGACAGGTCTCCTGCTGTCACCCCAGCTCTAGCCCCCATAGAAAATGAGGTTGTCGTTGCTTCCCAAAAGGAAGAAATTGACACTGCAGGTGACATTGTGGCTGCCACTACTAGGATATCTGATGATTGTGTAGGTTAGTATTTGATACATTCCTGATCCACACCATTTTTAGCATAGTGGACCACCATGGATCCTTTTATAGTGGCTGGCATCCCTACTCCTACACAACTTGATGAACTTACAGGAGATATGTCACACATGACTCTACATTGTTTCGCTAAGAACCTATTGGAGGCATATGCCCACATTGCATTAGACAATGGGATTGGTATAGAGCATGTTAGAGATCATTTGAGACATAGAGGTCATTTAGTTCTAGGATCCCATCACTCTCAGCCGAGCACTAGTGCGCATCAGGATCCACCTAAAGTTCATACGGTAGTTGCACAAATTATGGGTTTTACTGATATGTTGGTTGGTTCTGGTTCATCATCACCGATGCCATCTCACCTTCATAGTCCTCTACAATCATCATTTATGGCATGACATGGGATAGATTGGATGGATGCAGATGTTGATTTGTCGCTTGATCGTTTGGTGGATATGGTGGAGGTGAATGTTTTAGAGGACTTAGGTCATCCGATATCAGATGATGTGCATGTATGTGTGCATGTGCATGTTTCAATTCTTTTTTCATTATTTTTTAAATTTCTTTTTAACTATATATTCATGTAAGTTGATATATATGTGTATAAATATTGCTATAGGTGGACATACCTCATATCACTCCTAGCCTTGGTCTAGATCATGTGCATGATCAATGTGACTCTGTGGATGAATCTGCTATCAGTGGCCATGTGAGTTTTCATAAAATATAAATTTATGTATGCATAGATAAATACAAGTTCATTTAAAAATAACTTTCATAAAATTGATTTAATATAAATTATATGTATTTAACACATCTTGTACACAATTTTATTTGCAGGGCTCAGTACATCCATCAGAGCAAGACCATTCTCATTCAGATGGCCATTCGTCTAGGAGTAGACATTCATATTAGGCCATGCATTCTAGATTTATGATCTTTACCACATGTGTATTTGATTATATGATGATCTTTAAAATAGTATTTGATATTTGATGATCTCTAACTTACACTTGCTTATATGATATACATACATTTGCTTATTTTTTGATCTTTAGTATTTGACATTTGATGATCTTTTGGTTACATTTTTTCTTTTATGATATATGTACATATATTTTCTTATATGATATATACATACATTTGCCTTGCTTATATAATATGTGTTATGTTTATATGTATTTAGATCCCTTTACGCTATGTACATGTGTGATTATGGTTAAACTGTGTTTTACGTATTATATGTATGCATTGCTTTAAATATTCAATATACATACATGTTTTCTTATTTTATGATCTCTTACAACATTTCCTTATATTCAATATCATTTGATCTCTGGTAAATTTTAGGAAATCAATGCCATTTATAATTAAGTTCATTCATGTTGATCACAATAAATATTTTTTAAAATGACTTAAGAAACATAGTATTAGGTTGAGACAAAGATATAATCTTTTGACAAGTAACTTGAAATTCAATTCAAATATAATTTTAAGAAAATTCAATTCAAATTATATCAAGCTATGATCGTTTTTACAAGTAACTTGAAATTCAATTCAAATATTTAATTAAGAAAATTTATTCAAATTATACCTCTATTATACATTTTTGACCTTCTTGTATTCAATTCAATATGATTAAGAAAATTCAATTTGTTATACCTCAAATATTTATACATTTTTGACACTTTAAAATAATTCTAAAATTACTAGATATGCTGTGCATACCTATGAATTAAATATGTTCAACAAACTCCATAATGAAATAACTTGTTTTTTTACTACTTGATTCATTTAAACTAGGATCTAGTTATTCCATGTACACTTGAATAATTTTGATTCACTTGGAGCACAGATTTTGGAGAAGTTTTTGCACATTTATCAAGGAGGCAAATATTGGAGCTCGATAACTTTTCATTTTTATCAATCAAGGAAAAATTTGGAGGATAATTTAATTAAGTTGGTAGAGGACTTGTTTAGAGTCATCTTTAAGTTGAAGAAGAAAATGGGACAGCAAGGAAAAATAAAAAATGCATGTCAACGAAAATTGTCAAAAGAAGAAGAACAAAAGAGGCGTGATAAAAACTTGGAAAATTATCATAGAAAGAAACAAGGTACATGCTTGTTTCTTCTCTCTCTCACTCTCAAGTCTGTGTTTAGAACTTTTACTTTGAATGTTTCTAACCATCATTGCACTTGAATGACTATAAATACTTTTAAATATCCTCAAGTCATCTTGGTCATGCAAGTTGCAATGTTTATATGATCCTTGACTCCAATTCCTTAAGCCAATTCTTTTTGTTTCAATATTTGTGTTTTGTGTCTTTCATATTTTATTTTCATCCTTCATTGTTCTCATTATTTTTTTATGTTTTATGCTCTAGGATTCCTCAAGCTGGAGTTAAACCGTCTAGAATGGATCAGATCCGTTGAACATGGACCTTGAGTTAAGGGAGGGGCCAGTTGACATTACCCTTGGAGAAGATTAAGATCACTTCCTTCTACTAGCGCTAGTTGACATACTCCATCTTTAAAACTTCTCACTTATAACTCATCATGTTTTATCAGTTTGTTTGCTTGCATACATAAACTTCACTTATATTTAACATCATCTCTCACTTTTGTTTGCAAAATATTTTGTGACACGTGTAGGAAGGGCTCAACAAGCAGGAAGTTTTCATGCTCAAGTCGAGCCAAATCTAGACATTGGATCAAATGAATCTGCTCAAGAATGCATGGTCCTTGAAGATAGGGAGGAGGCACAAGTTGATAATGCAGCGGAGAGGTCAGTCACTTCCTCCCTCTTGGTATGGATGAGCATAAAATATTTGAGGTGGCTCATTCTCAGAAATTTAGATCATTTCCTTGCGAAATGGATATTAAGACTCAAAATATTATGTAATCAACCTTATAATAAGAAGGGTCAATGACTAATCTGTAAATGGAATGATCCAATCATCATTTCAATCATCAATCGCCAGAAAAATCCAATTGTTATCATGTTTACTTCTTCTTGATGAGCTCAAAAGTCATTACAATTGAGTGTCCATTCATCATCAAATGAAGAAGAAACACATGGGATTACAGAAGGATATTGTTCAAAATGTTAAAAAGGGTTTAGATTCCATTGGAAAAGGATCTCGAACTATGGATAAGGCCACTACAAGAAGGTTGATGTTGACATCTATTGTACATCAAGATATAGCAAGAAAAAGAAAAATGTCAGCACTTTCAACTGAAATTGGTTATAGTAGAACCACATTGATAAAATATGAGAAAAAGAGAAAGTTTTTGGATGAGAGTTTAGAAGGAAATTGGGCAATTTTGTGTAGAGTTCCCCGTTCTAACAGGATTGAAGATGTTGTTAGGAACTTGGTCTCAGGTTTTTGGCATGATCAGACTCGTCCATCATCAAATAGTAGAGATGTTATGAGATACAAGATTGGACCTAGTATTTATGAAAATCATATCAAACATTGGCTAGAGATAACACAATTTGAGATGTATATGAAATTTTGTAATGCATATCCTCATATAAAGATTGGGAAAACAATGTTTCAAAGGTTAAAGCTATATTATGTGAAGACAAACAAGTTTTTTGAAACTTGTTGTTGTTATCATATTGAATTTGATCTCTACTATCAGGTGTTTCAAAGATGAGAGAAGAAAGATGTGGGTTTCAAAATGCACCTCCTAAACAAGCAAGTTTGTTCATAAAGTCTATATTATGTGATCATGAAAATGGACCTCAAATAAACTGCATAAAAGGAATTTGTGAGACATGTGGAAATTTGGCTAAATTTCCTTCAATATTCAAGGAATCTTGACCTAACAAAACGATAAATTACAGAGGTAGAAAGTACTATTTTTAGAGAGTTTATTTGTTTCAATTTCTCATAGATCAAGTTATTTGGATTCTCTTTGATGTAATGTTTCATTGATCAAGTGTGGTTTATTAGTTATTCACATATTTTACTGACACATGTACAAGTATGTAAAGTTGCAAACAAAATTTGAAAGAATCCACAAGGTTGATCTATGTAGAAGAGGAGATTCCCATTGGAAAATTTATGGAAGATTTTCAAAAATTGATACGACCATGCATACATCATTCATTTTTTTCTAAGTGGCAAGCACAACAATTCTAAACATTGAGAGATACTTTCCCACATGGAATAGTTCTATTAGTAGTTGACTTTGCAGAAAATTACTCCTTTGTACATCAAAAGAAGATTCAATCAGAGTATTACTTTTCAAAGCAGCTCACTATTATGGTTCATGTGTGTTATCGACATGCACAATCAAAATTGGATGGTGTTGAGAGTACAGATGAAGAATGAGTCATTAAAAAAGAATATCACTTTTATATTAGTGATGATAAAGAGCATGACACACTTTTTGTCCAACATTCCTTTACAATATTTTTTGAGAATTTGAGAAGCAGGGGTGTAAAATTTGAAAATCATTTTGTATGGTCAGATGGATGTGCGGCACAATTCAAATCTTCATGGCCATTCTACGCACTTTGTAGATATCATAAAATCTACAAAATATCACATGTTTGGAGTTTCTTTGAGAGTGGGCATGGAAGGGTGAACATGATGGCATAGGAGCTTGCATCAAGCATGCTCTGAGAAAGCATCAAATGAGTTATTTGGGAGATCGTATAGACGGTGCACATGATGTTGTTGGATGGTGTAAGAAACACTTTTCATCAGTGTAGTCGACACATCTTGAACAAGCGACACATTCCACATGAGTGTTACAGGAGATATAAATTGTCTGCAAATTACATTAAATCAAAAATTTGAATTTGAATTTAAAATATATATACATATTTATTCACATGGTTTTGTTGTACATATGTATCTAGGTGGATAGAAAATCAACCATTAGTGCAAGAGGTAGAAAAAACGAATCTTTCGTGTGGTAGGAGTTCAGATAGTTGCCATGGATGGATAATATTAGAACAGAATTTACTCTTGTTTTTACTGATGCATTGAGGAAACTCTAATTATACATGCAACAATAAAGAACTTGGATATGTTGGTAAATGAGAATGCAGTGCCACTAGTTGTTTGAAACATATGATGAAGGCGAGGAAGAAAGATTTGAAGACATTCATGATTTCAATTGATTATGACCATATTTGAGGATTGGTTAGAAAAGGTACACGTGTAAGTTTTCAATAATTTAATTATTATATATATCTAGTTAATGATCTTTAGAGACATTTCTAAATTTTTTAGATTTTTTTTGTGTAAATTTGGTGTATAGGAGATGTTTTTGCAGACATAGCAAAGCCTAAAAACATCGAAGGTGTTAGCTATTATTTATTGCGTTGCACAGAAGAGAGGAATAAGCTAACATAACCTGAAACAAGTGATGGAATGTTATTTCCCATAGGTGAGTTTGAATTTAAAATTTTATATACATTGTATTCACATGTGCACATTACATTATAAACATTAAATACATATTGTACAAACCTTGAGCATGAAAATGTTGCACACGTTCATATGTCTTACCTTAGGTTCATATTTACCATGCAGGTTCTGTTGTAGTACAAGGGACATATCTAAAGCAAGTCAAATTTGTTCAGCATGGGATTCATTTTGTTGACTATCAACCTGATAACAAGGTATATCAATATAGTCACTTAATAATTGCTGCCACTCTACATCTTCATGCAATTCCACATGCACGTGGCCGAAGAAAATGGAGACTAGATAGTGATGATCATCAAAAAATTCTATATGTTATTGAAGAGTGGGTTGAACCATAATTTTTGACTTAGATTATATCCATGGTTTTCAAGTTCACTTGTAACCCTATACATGTTCAAATGATAACTTATAGTAACTTGTACATAGTTGTAAATCATTTTGTGTAAATTACAATTATATGTACATATTTGTTCCATGGAAAATTCTTAAGTTCAAGAATGTTTGATAGCATCATTTCTCACTTTTTTTGGTTGCATGTAAACACATATTATATGCTTTGAATCCTTATTTGAAATGTAGTGACTTTTTTAAAATCATTTTGCCTAAATTACAATTATATACAAATTATATTTGTTTCATAGAATTCTTAAGTTCAATAATTATATACACTTATATACAACTTATATAATTTGTTCCATCAAATTGTTCCATGGGAAACTATGTAAATTTTAAAATTCAATATTATATAATTATAAAAATATTGTACACATTAATAAAACATAAATGAATGCAAATAAAAAAATAAACCCTAACCCTTAAACCCTTAACCCTATAACCCTAAACCCTTGTACCCCCTACCCTCTGTCTTTCTCCCACTCCCCCCTCTCTCTCTTGAAAGTCTCTCTGACTCCCCCCTCTCTCTCTCAAGTCTCTCCCTCCTACCCCCTCTCGCTCTCTCCCATTTACCCTTAACCCTTAAACCCTACCCTTTATCTCTCTCCCTCCCCCCTCTCTCTCAGTCCCTTGCTCTACCTCTCCCTCTCTCCCCTCTACCCATAGCCCTTAAACCCCCTGCCGCTATCTCTCACTCCCCATCTCTCAGGTCTCTCCCTCCCTACCCCTCTCCCCCTCCCTCTACCCTTAACCTTGTACACCCCCCTTTATCTCTCACTCCCCTCTCTCTCAAGTCCCTCCCTCCACCTCTCCTCTCATCTGTAACCCTTAAACCCCTACCCCTTTGTCTCTCACTACCCCCATCTCTCTCAAGTCTCCTCTACCCCTCTCCCCTCTCCCCTCTAACCTTAACCCTTGTACACCCCACCTTTATCTCTCCTCCCCCCTCTCTCTCAAGTCTCCTCCTACCTCTCCCTATCTCCCCTCTACCTTTATCTCTCCACTCCCCTCTCTCTCTCAAGTCTCTCCCTCCCTACCCCTCTCCCTCTCCCCTCTACCTTAACCCACTTAAACCTGCCCTTTATCTCTCTCCCACTCCCCCCATCTCTCTCAAGTCTCCTCCTACCCCTCTCCTCTCTCCCCTCTGTAATCCTTAAACCCCTACCCTTTATCTCTCCCTCCCCCATCTCTCTCAGTCTCCCTCCTATCCCTCTCCCCCTCTCCCTCTACCCCTTAACCTTGTACCCCCCCTTTATCTCTCTCACTCCCCCCTCTCTCTCTCAAGTCTCTCCTCCTACCCGCTCTCCCTCCTCTCCCTCTACCCTCAACCTTAAACCCTACCCTTTGTCTCTCCCACTCCCCCATCTCTCAGTCCCTCTACCCTCTCCCCCTCCCCTCCCCTTAACCCATACCCCCCCCTACCTTTATCTCTCTCCCTCCCCCCTCTCTCAGTCTCTCACTCCTGCCCCTCTCCCCTCTCCCCTCTACCCCTTAACCCTTAAACCCTAAGCCCTTGCACCCCCTGCCTTTATCTCTCCCCACTCCCCCTCTCTCTCCTAAAAAGTCTCCCTCCTACCCACTCTCCCTCTCGAGCTCCTCTACCCTTAACCCTTAAACCCTAGGACCCCCTACCCTTTATCTCTCTCCCACTCGCCCCCCTCTCTCTCTGAAGTATCTCCCTCCTACCAAGGATTAAATTTGATGGTTGACTTTGCCTGTCAATTTTTTTTTAATTACGGTTATCTATTCAAGGGTGGCCTTAAAACATTATGATATACCTTAGTGTATGTAAAATTATATATAAATCAAACATATATATCATTATAATTCTATATAAATTTTGACAGTTTATCCAAAATATCTCCTTTTACAATCTTCTTAAAATTTTGATTGTATTCTACAGCAAAAATCTTTAAATCTTTAAATCTTTAAAATATTTAAAATTTTGATTGTATTATATCATTTAAAAAGAATATAATTAATATTTATATTCATATTAAAAATAAGGTGTTTGACCGAACATCTCTAGGATGTTCGGTCAAACCCATTTAAAATCATTTTTTTTTATTATATGGATGGTTGGTTCAGTCGAACATGGGTTCGGTCGAACCCCTATTCGACCGAACACTTTTATTTTCTTCGATTGAACATTTGTTTGACCGAACCCATGTTTTTTCACCTTTGCCCCTTAAGGCACCAAAATTGTTGAGAATTTTGCACTTTGAAGCTCGATTTGAGAATGAAAATGGAGGAGATCTCAGAAACCCAACTAGTATCGGGTTCCCCTCAAAATGAGCTATCCAACGAATATAATTTTAATATGTTTTGATTATATTATCTATCTATTTTTTAGGTTTTATTAAATATAGGTTTTTCACTGAAAACAAAACTCTCTATTCTCTACAAGTGGAAAAATAGAAGATTATCAAATTTTTTTTTAAAAATATGAGTGCACCAGATATTGGAGTCCTTGATCCAACAAAAATAAATAAATAAATTTTGAAACACACGGTAAATGTTATGCTTATACGGCCGTGTTATGTTGAATTGTAATTGATTTGACTTTGAAACTTGATTAAAGAAAAAATATTCAATAAAAAACTATCTAACCAAGTGGAAGCACTAGATATCAGAGTTACAAATCTAAATTTGAAAGAATTAGAATTTTATCTTTCAAGGAAAAAAGTTATGTGTTATACAGTGTGCGTCACTTTTTAAAAATGTTATTTTTTCAAAAAAACCAACTTTCGTGGGAGATGGAAAAATAAGTGCAATTTGATTCCAAAAAAATTGAAAAAAATATTTTTAGAATCTACAGACAAAATGTGACAAGACTCTAGTTTGCATCATCTTCAAATTCCTCACGGTTTAATCGCTATAGGTGCCCGAATGTAGAGATTTCGTTAAAAAAAAAATATCAGTGTCTAGTTTGGCCAAAAATTGTAAACCACTATTGTGGGATCACCCGATGGTGGAGTTATGGAAGAGAGAGAAGATATAGATGTATGGGTAGATGAATTTATTGGTGAAGAAGTGGATTCCCAAAAAATTGGAAATATTTATTATGAAGTGATTGCATGTGTACCTAGATTAGTCATAAGGAGGGATGCTAGGTCTGCTTCCCTCGGCTACAAGAAGTTCAGAGGTTTGGCATTGAATAAATTATTGCATGAATTCTTGCTTGGAAGTTGGTTTATGATACAACCTTAGATAGTGGTCATTGACCAAGAGTTTGAATCTAATAGGATCAATGGTTGTGAGTTGAACAACACTATTGGGAAAGACTTGTGCAAATTCATACGGTCTCAACCAATTGGTCTATAGTTTTACTACATTATCTTGATACCTAGAGTCATAAAGGAGTGCCAAGTCACTTGGCTGGAACTACTTTTCTTTTATGTATTTGTCATGCCATTTGGCCCTCTGATTTTGCACTATCTCAGTATGATGAAGGATTGAATTTCTCATCTCATCCAAAGCATTTAGCTACATGATTGTATCCTTTTGTGTCTTGGATATATGTCTATCCCAGGATCTAGTGCAGTCCTAAGAGTTTTATGCTCAAACTCAATAGGCATCATAGATTTCTTCCCATATAGTAATTCAAAAGGAGTGAAACCTGTGGTTGTCTTCTAGGTGGTACTATAGGTCCAAACAACTTCTAGCAACCTATTTTCCCAATCCTTCCTATGAATAGCCACTATTTTGTTCAAAATTGCCTCAATTTCTCTATTGGTCACCTCAGATTGGCCATTTCCCTGAGGGTGATAGGTGGTATATTTTATGTGCCTCACATTATATTCATTGACTAATGTTGTGACAAGGGATGATGTAAATGAGCCCCTTGATTAGTCACTATTTCCCTTGGAACCCCATAATGTGTCAAGATTTCCTCATAAAGGAATTTTGTAACCTTATTATCTCTAGCATGCTTCATAACTTTAACCTTCACCCAATTGGTCACATAGTCAGTGCAAACCAAGATGTAGGATTTTCTAGTTGATGGAGGATCAATGGGACCTACAAAATCAAGTCCCCATTTATCAAATGGAGTGATGAAGACCTAGGGACAAAGAGGCATCTCATCATATATAGTTGTCCTGTCCATCCTCTGAAATCTATCACACTTCATAGTATATTTGTATGCGTTCTTATGAAGTGTGGGCCTATAGTATCTTGTATTAAGAATTTTCATTACTGTCCTCTTGGCTACAAAATTCTCTCCATAGGGTTCATTGTGACATGCATGTAGTATATCATATGTTTGATCTTCCCTTACACATATCCTCATTACATGATCTATTCTAGTGTAGAATAAACATCCTACAATCCATGAAAAAGGAAAGGTTTTCTAAATGAGCACCCTTCTCTCTTTTGGAGAGAAATAAGGAGAAACTCTCCTTGTAACTAGATAATTGGCTATATCAGCATACCAAGGTGTGTGCACACTAATGGAAAAAAAATGTTCATCAGGGAAAGAGTCATAAATGACTTGAGTGTCTTCTGATGTATTCAATCTGGAGAGGAAATTTGCTACAACATTTTTCTTTCCTAATTTTTCAACAATGGTGATGTAAAATTCCTACATCATAAACCACCTTGCTAGCCTAACTAAAATCAAGGGCTTTTCCATGAGGTATCTTATGGCTACATGGTATGTATGAATAAAGATCTGATATCCTGTTATGTAGTGCCTAAATTTGTTAAGGGGGGCATAGATGACTACCAACATCTCCTTCTTTTTCACTATGTAGTTAAATTCAGCCCCTTGTAGGTTTTTGCTAACAAACTAGATTGCATTCTCAATTTCTCCTTATTTCTATCCCAATATAGATCCTATAACATAATTGAGGGAATTTGTATGAATATGAAAAGGAAGCTCCCAATTAGGGCCTTTGAGAATAGGACCATGGGTTACAGCTACTTTCAAATCAAATAATGCTTTGTCACAGTCCTCTATCCACTGAAACTCAACATATTTGGTTAGGAGATTGTATAGTGGTGCTGCCATTTTATTGAAATATTTGATGAAATGCATATAGTACCTTGCATGTCCTAAGGAAATTCTAACATATTTTTTCTTTGTAGGAATAGGCAGATTGGTAATCACTTCATCTTGGATGGGTCTACTTGAATTCCTTGTTGAGAGACACAGTGGCCAAGAACTACTCCTTCCTACATCATCATGAAGTATTTGTCACTATTCAAGGATAGATTATGGTCTTCACATCTCTATATAACCTTCCTTAGATTTCCTAATGCTTCTACAAAGTCAGCACCATAGGTAGTAAAATCATCCATATAGAACTCCATACAATCATGTAAGATATCTAAAAATATACTAATGAATTCCCTTAGAAAAGTTGTAGGTGCATTACACAAACCAAATGGAAGGATTGAGTAGGCATAAGTCCCCAATGGATAGATAAAAAATGTCTTCTCTTGATGCTTAGGTGTAATCTATATCTGGTTATAGCCACTAAATGGACATCTAGAAAAAAAAAAATTGCTTACTCACAAGTGAATCTAGTACTTGGTCTATGAAAGGAAGGGGGAAATGATCCTTTTTGGTGGCAGAGTTTTGTTCTCTATAGTCAACACAAACTCTCCATTTACCTCCATTTTTAGTCATACTCACCAATGGGGACACACACTAGATATCTGAGATAGGGTAGATAAATCCCACATACAACAATTTTTGTAGTTCCCCTTTCACAATCTCCCTTAATGTAGGGTTGATTCTCCTTTGTGGCTACCTTACTAGTGTAAAATCATCATTAATTTATATCCTATGAGTATAGAGATTGGGATCCAATCCTTTCATGCCATGATAGTCCCATGAAAATGCATGCTACTGGGTCTTCAATAGGTTTTTCAAGGACAACTGTTGCTCTTGACTCAACTTGTTAATATTTAGATGTTTTCCTTCTAACACTTGTAATTTTGTGTTTAACTCAATAATAGATGTTTTTCTAATACTTGGAATTTTTAGTTCATGTGGCAATAATGTATGAAGCATATAAGTTGCAATAGGAAGTTCAATTGCATGAAGAGTGGGCAGAAGTGTCTTCACTGGACCTGTAGAACTATATTCATGAGTTGATTACTCTTTATGCACCTCACAATGGTTTTGAATTATGTGGGAAGACACTTCATCTTCTTCCTCAAGCTGCATGAAAGTAATTCTACCTATCATCATGAGTTGTACCACTGAACTAACTTCCTCATCCTCTTCTCCAACATATGGCTAGATGGGGTTATCCATATCATGGGATGGTTGAGTAGGAGGGTAGAGAATAATTTTTTTTGGCACTTTTCCCATAAAAAATGGTCATGTCCCCTAACTGAAATCCAATGTAAGCATCTGTTGTGGCTAAACATGACCTTCCTAGAATAATGGGATACCCGCCTAGTGTAGCTTTGGGAGAAAGGATCATGAAATCTACTAGGTACTCCCAAGAGTCTAGGGTTACCACAAGGTATTCTACTATACCATCTAGTTTGAAAGTGGAACTATCAAAAAGCTACAAGATAGTAGGAGTAGGTCTCATGTTTGAAACATTTAGTTGTTGTAGGATATCCTTAGTCATCACATTTATTGCTACTCCCAAGTCAATTAGAACATTTTTTATTTGGATTCCATTTATAACAACTCCCACCATAGAACTACTTGGGTTTGTGTACTTACGAATAGTCACCTTCCCAAGCATGATGTCTGCTAACTATCCCAACATATGAACTATAGTGGGGTCTTTCTTTTTCCTTCCTAGATTTTTGAGGCATGCTTCCTTCATTGTGTTGCCATATATGGGGACATGTTTTATGTCTTGAAGAAAAGGTATAATAAAAAATATGTGTTTCAACTAATCCAAAATTTCAAAGGTTGTTTCCTCATTCTCTTCCCTTTGTTTAACAAATTCTAACCTTTGAGGAAATGGTGGGTCTTGATTAGTCAGCTGAATTGGTTCAAGATTTTTAGGCACACTTGGTTGAATGGGGACATTTTGATGCTCCTATTCTCCCATAGGAAGCTTAGTGATGATAGGAGTGGAAGGAGTTGACAAAGTGGTTCTTGAATGCAGATGGATGTCACACTCACAAAATATGTAGGGAATTGATTTGGATCTATAGTGTAGACTAGTTTTTTTGTGGTTTGTTATTTGGGTTAGATGTGGGATGAGTTGGTAACTATGTATGTCTAGGTGTGCTTGAACTTGAGCTAGTAGGAGGATGTATTATAGCAAGCTATTGAGGTTGTAAAGGTGGCTACATGTAGCTAGTCGTATGGTATTCACATTGTTGTCTTCCCCTCCATTGCCAGGATGTTTACTACCAATTTCTTAGGGGTGGCTGCCAATTCCCTTGGAACTATTGCCAATTCTAGCTGGGATTGTTGCCACTTGGGTGGAGAATTTTGGTGATTAGGCCAAGTTTTTGGAGGGTTATTCCAAGGCTGCGGTGGATATCCTCCATGTTTGGATGGGTATGGGGGTTGCCATTACTACAAAATGCATAAGAATTGAAATAAGGCCCGACAAAAGATAATGGATTTGGTTGCAGAACTTGTCTTGGGGCCCATTGTTTACTTTGTGCAATGTAGTAGACTTGATCATCAACACCTTGGATTGGCTTGAACTCAAGTGGGATCTACTTGCTATAAATATTAGCTACCATTCTATATCTGCAATCCTTCTTCTTTTTTCTACAACGAGGGTAATATTCTGCCAACATTTCCTTTTCCTCCTCATGTTTTTTCTTTTTTTGAAGTATATCCAGTTGAGTATCCAAATTTTTTATGATGTCTTGCTTGAAATCTGCCAACAAGTAAGTAATCTCCATCCTTGAAACTCCATTGGTGGATGATTTACTCATAGAGGATCGATAACCTCTTCCTTTCTTTGAAACTTCCCTAGAATAGTTCTGACATATCTTCTTAATATCATCCCAAGGAACTTGGGTGATATCTCCTCCTCCCATTAGGTCTAGAGCATCAATGCAACTTTCATTGATCCCTCTAAGGAAGAGAATTTTTTTAGACTCTTCATTGAGTGTATGATGTGGGAATTTCTGCAAGAAAAACAGAAACCTTGAAATGTAGTCTTCCAAACTCTCATCTTCCTTCTACTATAGCTTAAATATGCCATCTCCTCGCACTTCCCCTACAAACTTTGACTTCATATCATCCCAAGTCTCTATAGTATTCCTATATAGGCTCATAAATCATCTTAATGCAACTTATTTCAAGGTGGTAAGAAATAAATTAAGCCTATGAGAATTGCTAGTATAGTCAAAGCTTCTATAGAGGATATCGAACTCAAATAGGAATGTGTTAGGGTCTTCTATGACAAGTCCATAGAACTTAGGAAAGATTGAAGCAAGGATGTTTTTGAAGTTGTCAACTTCATTCTGATGAGTGATAGGAAATGGAAAGGATGACAAGTTGGGTTTGTTTCTATTTGTATCAGCCATGCATTCTTGATGGAGTTTCAAAGAAAATGGGTTTTTAATCAGATTTTGGTCTTCAAAGAAGTGTCAGAACTAGTCAAATTAGGAAATGTGTCAACAAAATGGTGTGCCTCTTCCTCTTCTTTGTCTCTTGGTATATTTTGAAGCTCAACTAGATGAAAGGGGTTAGGGTCATTAGGAAGGAATCTACCATAAGTATCTCTTCTCCTTCCCCTATGCATGCAGTATCAACTCAATATTAGCCAACTCACACAAAGAATTGGTGAAAGAATAGTTGGGTCCTTACTTTCCTAAATCAAGGGTATGTTAAGAACAAACTTCATAAATACTACATCAAGAAAGAAACTATCAATGACTCCAAAGAACTTCCTAGTTTGAGACCATCCTTGACAATAGTACCAAAAATGTTGGCCTCCTCTAATGGTTTGATAACTAATACTTTAGAGTTGTGACTTAGAGATTGGACATATGCACTAAGTAGATATCTTACTCATCATGAAGGTGTATTTCATTGTCAACCCAGGGATGTAAAATTGAAATGGGTCAGCACTACATGTGCACTGGGACTCCACTATATTCATCCATGAACTAGGAAAGAAACAATACTAGAAATGAAATGCTGTAAAGAAAACAACTTAAGCATTGAGAATACATCAACAAATACAATAAAAATCAACAACTAGACTAGAAATGAAAGATAGAAATAAAAATATTAGAAAATAGACAAGAAACTACTTTGTCTTCCTTGGCTATAGGAATAAATAGTTACTGAAACTGAAACTAATTACTAAATAGAAAATAACTTTTAAAATAAATGGGTGGAATTCTCACCAAGTGGGTCCCCTCCCTTAAGCTAACTCAATTGTAACAACTTAGAATATCATATTATTTCTTGAAAACATGATTGCAACATTTCAACAATATGACTGTATTACTAAAACTAAAAAATACAAGTACAATCTCAAAACATTCAACCTTATAAAAGGGGGCATATGACCATTATTTATGGAGATAAAAGGTACTAATCAACCCTAACTGCATAGGAAGTTGGCTCCATCAAAATAGGAGGATTCCATTTATTGAAAGCATAGAAAAAGAGGGAGGAAGTTATGCATGTTCCAAGTTTTGTCAAAGCAGACTTGCCCCAACAAGAATCTAGAACAACACACTCCCTATATTTTCTCAACAAACAAATATGACCATTAAAAGGTAGCTACAATCTTTCATTCGAACTAGGAATTTCCCTCCATTAGAATTTTTCCCTCCTTTGACCTCTTAATGATCATCTTCTTAAATTTCTTGGCAACTGACCAACTGGCATGAGTTTCTTCCACTTGGCAAGCTTTTTTGACATCAACTTCTTAATGTAAAACTACATAATAACATTAGCATGCACAAAAAATTGCATATCTATAATTACCTTAAAGTAACATCCATTCAACCACATGTTAAATTAACATAGACAATATGCCCAAGGTTTATGGTTTTAAGGAAATAACAAAGAAAATGTCAACAACCAAGTGCCAAAGTCTATGGTAACAACAAATATATAATAAACCCTATCAAAATTCAGCCATTAATTGGACTCATCAATGATGATGATGTATGTTTTTATGATTCATGTTTATGTGATGATGATGATATATTCTTTTTAATTATGTTTGATGCAGTTGATTTATGATGCAATGGATGCATATGAGTTATGATATATAGTTATCATGTTATGCATTGTGTTATGAAATGTATATGAAAATGATTTGATGTTTTAATTTACTTGTGGAAAATGGATATGGATGTAAAATGTATGCTAGTATAATATTGTAATGAATGTAGGTGATTTTTTCGTGTCACAATACACCATCCAGATGTGATGGAAGAAGAGTGTTAGCTTAAATATGATTTATGTTAGGGTGAAAGATAGATATGTCATCACTTTTATTTCATTATACTAAGCCTTTGAATTTTAATCATCATTGGGTGGTTTATTGTACAACAAAAAAGAAACACCATGATATGAGATAGACCAATGGTGTGCAATGTCATGCATTTGCTAAAAACAAACAATCGCAGTTAAGGATTGTCATGACTCCTACTTAGGAACCTAATTGCTTGCAGTATTTTCATCGAGACAAACCACAAAAGAAAATCCAAAGAAAATGTGTCATGAAACATCATTTCTCCTCTAAATCCTATTGTTGGGATATCCTTGAGGTGGCTAGTGACATGAAAACTTTGAAAAGATGAGAAAATCATCATGATACATCATTAATCCTCTAAATCCTATTGCCAAGACATCCTTGAGGTGGCTAGTAACATGAAAACTTAAAAAAGATAAGACAATTGTCATAAAGAAAGATATGCTCATGTAACATTATCACTCCTTTAAATCTTTCATAAGACATCATCAAGGTGGATAGTTACATGGTCATATCAAATCATTGAAAAATAAATGAAGAATGCTTGTCAGAACATGTGTATCAGATCTTTGTTTGTTTTCCAAGGTTGACTAGTCACCCTTTAGGAAGGACACATCGTAAAGAAGATTAAAATGTCGAATTTGATTATTGCCAAGGTTGAGATTAAGGAAGAACACATATTAAATAGATGAAATAACAGGGTTTGACTTCAAGAAGGATACATCTTGAAGACCCAACAATTGACAAGAAAGAGTTTGTCGTCTAGGACACATCTTGAAGACTCTTTAGTGATTGACTTGATAGATTTGATGTTGATTTAGGAAAGACATCTAAATTGGTTGACAAAAAAGAGTCTGATGTCAAGAAGGACACATCTTGAAGACTCTTAAATGATTGATTTGATTGACTTTTTGTGGATTTGGATTGGTTTGATTGTGCATTGTTTGTGACCTTGTGTTTGATTCATTCATTGCATGACCATGTGATATGATCAACATGAAAAAACCATAAGAGGGCTGGCATCTAAGGCATCAGGGGCTGTTAAGACTTTCCTACATTGTACACGCAAAGACCAAGTAGTTTGACCAGATTCTGACTAACTAGATTGACTGAAAAATATATGTTTTATTTGATGATATCCAATGTGTGCGATAGTGAATGTGATGAACCTTAAAGTACTGACCTAGTGGATCCTCAGGGGCTCATCGATTGATGGCCTTGCCTACATTATACTCGTAGAGACCTTGTAGCTTGACATGACCAATGACTTTGTCTTATTGAATAAGGATTGAGTCATGATTTTATATTGACAAACCTAAAAAGACTGACCTAATGCCTCAAGGTTATATCAAAAGACAACCTTTCCTATGTTCAGTCATAGAGGCAACATAGTTCAACTATGAAAAAGATGAACATGACAAACATTGACTTTGTTTTTGTGGTTTTCTGACTATTTGGATTTGTTTTTGAGTTTTGAAATTTTTGAATGTTTTTGTGTTTTTGACACGTTTTCTAAATGTTTTTGTATTTTCATAAGTGTGGTAGGTCCTAAAGTTCATAGAGGTTTATTTTGTCAAGAGTGAGTGTTAGGTAATTTCCCCTAGTCAGGTACTATGGGAGTGGATGGTAAGAATGATTGCTCGATATGTTGTGAGTGTCAAATGATCTCAAGCCATATGACTATCAACCACTCTCATTGTGGGTGTTGTAGAATGAAGGAGGGATGGTTATATTAACATAGGTGAAGGTGAAAAGACCTTGTGAAGTTATAATAGACAATGGAGTAAAGATTGTCTACACATGGCACCTGTTCGCTAGGTTTTCACTATGGTACTTATCCAAAGCACCATTGAGATGGTTTTCACTATTGGATGGATTATTTCTCTTTACCATTATTTTTTATTTTCTTCATTTTTTTTTTCAATCATTTTTTTTTATATTTTATGCTTTTGACTAAGTTTTATGAAGTTGTGTAAAACTTGCATAGGTGCAAGCTATTTATAGTCTTAGATAATGGTTCTCCCTCTAGAGTAGACAACTAATATACATTAGAACCAAAGGAAGTTGTGATGACATAAGGGCATAACTAGTTAGGTTCAAATTTACTAGGTTTATCTCGTTCTGCCTGGTTTTTAGGAATCTGCATTAGTACTAAGTCATTGATGTCAGAATGTCTGACCAAGACCCTCTTGTTGTAACTTTTGTAAAGACGGTTATGATATCCTTGTAAGTGTTTCAGTGCTTTTTGTCTTCGCTCATCCAGTAATTTCAGCTCATGTAGCCTAGATATCCTATACTCTTCATCATTGATTAACCATTCTATGGACACTCATAGAGAGGGGAATTAAACCTTAATGGGGAGAATAGCCTTAGAACCAAAGACTAGGGAAAATGGGGTGGATCTAGTGGGAGTATGAATGCTAGTTTGATATTCCCATAAGGTAGGGTTGAGTTGGATGTGCTAGTCACAACCAACAACATTGACAGTTTTCTTAAGGATTGTAATGATGGGTTTATTGGATGCCTTGGCTTGATCGTTTCCCTATGAGTAGTAAGGAGTGGAAAAATGGTGCTAGATGTGGAGTTTTTCACATAGTTCACAGATGTCCTAGTTTTGAAGGGATGACCATTATCCGTGATTTTGGATTGTGGAATACCATAGTGGAAAATGATGTAATTAAGAATGAACTTCGTGATTTGGTTGCTAGTGATGTAGGTAAGGGGGATGGCCTCTACTCATTTGGTAAAGTATTCAGTGGCAGTTATAATGAATTTTTGGCCATTTGATGAAGTGGGGTGAATTTTTTCCATGAGATCAAGTCCAGATTGAGAAAAAGGCCAAGGAAAAGTGATGGGCCTTAGTTCCTATGCTAGAGCATGAATGAGATGAGCATGAATTTGACATTCTCTACATCTTTTAATAGGTATGCCTACTATTCTATAGTCAGCCAATAGTATCCCAGCTACATAATATTTTTTGCTAAGGTAGGACCACTTGAGTGAGCCCCACAAATTCCTTGGTGGACTTCACGTAAGGTTGTTTGTGCTTCAGTGTTATCGAGACATCAGAGTAGAGAATTTTCAAAGGCCCATCAATATAAGGTATCCTTGATGATGGCATAATGGGAGGATTTTTGGATAAATTTCTTGTATTGGTTATTGGATAATTTATGTGGTAAAATATGGGAATGGAGATAATTATAATTATCTAGGTACCAAGGTGACTTAGGACCAACCAGTTGACAAAAAAATTTAGATTCTGGGATGTCGAAAGTGGGGACCAATAGTTGTTCCACTAAGAACTCATGTCATGGCACATTGTTAGGTATGTCCAAGAGTGATCTAATGGTTTCCATGGCATCCACTACTTTGTTTTGTAAATGGGGTATCTGACAAAAGGTGATATGGAAAAAGTAAATCATGAAGTTGTTGACCATTTTCTTATAGGGAGTCAATTTCTCATCCTTTATGTCAGTCATCATTGACCTAATTGATGACTAACTGCAAATCTCCAAAACCTATATAATTTGGATCTTCCACTTTTCCATCATACATAATCTCATTAATATGTCCACCATACATAATCTCGTTAATAGGGCCTGATACTCTACAATGTTTTTTGTACAAGGGAATGCAATTCTAAATGATTTTAGTATTGTGTCAACCTATGGGGTGATAAATAGTATTCCAACACTCGATCCATGATTGGTATGGGATCCATAAAAATACATCTTCCATACATCACCTATCTCAAGAGTGAAAAGTGACTCATCCAAAAAATCAACGATGATGAAATATTCTGCTTGTGTTGGCATGCATGTGAGTTGATCTAAAATTAATTGTCCCTTGATTGTCATGTGCTTGACATATTGGATGTCTTATTCAGTAAGGACCATGACCAATTTTACTAATCACCTTGTTAATGCCGCTCTATTGAGAAGATACTTATGTGGATCAATTTTTGCTACTGGTTTGGTTTGGTGGTTCAACATGTAATGCCATAGTTTTTGTGCTACAAAGACCACTACAAGTAAATCCAATTCAATATAAGTGTAGTTGAGTTCATACCCTACCAAATTATTGCGAATATAGTAGATTGTTCTTTTCTTTTCTTCATGGTCATTTTGAGCAAGTAGTGTCCCCTACGCTATTGTGGTTGTGGATATGCATAATATGAGGGGCTTCCAATCTATTGGTGGAATCAACATGAGTTGTGTTAAAAGATAGTATTTTATCTATTGAAATTATTCCTGGCATTTATTGGTCCATATGAAAGGGATTCCTTTGTGTAATAGGTACTAAAACTAATGGCATTTTTCTACAAGTTGAGAAATGAATCTCCTAATAGATTGTAGTCACCCCTATAAGGACCAATGATGGATTTTACCTTGGCGGGATCAATTACTATGCCTCACTGTGAGATGATGAATCCCAATAATTTTCTTGACTTTACCCCAAAGACACACTTCTTTGGGTTGAGACAGACCTTGTACTATTCTAGTCATTGAAATACTTTATCTGAAACCTTTAGATGATCAACTCTAGTTAATTACTTTGCTAGGATATCATCAAAATAGTCCTCCATTAGTGTTTGAATTAGGTCATGAAATATTATAGTCATTTCCTGTTGGTATGTAGCTCCTACATTTTTCAGCCCAAAAGGCATGACGTTCCAACAATAGGTACCCCATGGAAAATTGAAAGTTGTTTTATGTTGGTCTTATGGAGCAATACGAATTTGATTATAGTTAGAGAAACCATCCATAAGGGACAAAATCTCATATCCTAATCTAATATCCATAATCATGTCAATCTTGCGGAGAGGAAAGCCATCTTTAGGGCACACCTTGTTTAAATTTCTGAAGTCAATACATATGTAGATTTTCCCATTTGGTTTGGTGATAAGTACCAGATTAGAGATCCAGTCTACATAATCAATAAACCTAATGAAGCCAACATTCAAGAGTTTCTTTAGTTATATCTTGACCAACAAGCTGATTTGCGAAGGTATTTTCTGTAGTTTTGGCTTTACTAGTTTAGCATCTAGATTCAACGACAAGTGATGTAAGACTAGCTCATGGTCCAACCCAGGCATGTCAGCGTATGACTAGGAAAAATTACCCTTGTGTTGTATGAAGAATGCTTGTAATTTTGGTTTTTCTTCTTCTATCAAGGAAGTTGCTAGTAACACTATCTTAGGATCTTCAAGTGCTTCAATGTTGACCTCTTGTGTATCTTCAATTAGAATCGATGATCACTCTTGTGTGACAGGGAGAAAGTCCAATCCTCCATCCTTAGGTTCCCCAGGGAGTTTTTCACCTTCAGATGCATCCTTTGTTTTCACTTTTTCATGATTAGAGGGTGCCTCACAGTTTTCACCCAAATACCTTTCTTTTTCCCTTTATTATTATTTTTCAACAGCAGGGTGATGTAGTCTCCTTGAAGTATGCTGCCACATCAAATTCTATTTTGATGCCAATGTTCATATAGTTGGTTTCCTTAAGTGTAGGTGTATCTAAATCAAGGAAAATATTACCTAGTTCGTAAGCATTAGAGGCATAGGATTCCCATTCCTAGTTGTTGGAATCATTGTCTTCATAAAAGTTATCATTAGAATCCTCTGATGTCTCGAAACATTCAAAAGCATGTACTTCCTTATTTGAAGGAAATTTAGTTTTAGTGGTACCCACCTTTAGTGGTTTCCATCCTAACTCAATATTTTCCCCCATTTAATAGGTTTGTATGGTTCTCTTCATCCATTTTTGTGTATTCCCAAACCATTGGTTCCATCATACCATTTTGCTTGCATCACTAGAAACCCTTTACCATATTTCTCTAGTGGAAGCGGTATCTCATCTTTTTTATAGACCCAATCAGACACATCCTCAATATCTTCTTTTTCAAGGTCTCCTCATTTGAGGAAAGTTGTTTTGGGAGGTACATGAATTAGGGCCTTGGTTTCCATGCTATAACACAACTTTCCATATGTCTTTGGTGATTTTGGCATTATGGTAATGCAGAAGGTAGTGTTCATGTTGTATTCTTAGCATCCATTGTCTTGGATTTAGATCTTAGGGCCTTTGAATTTGGCAACAAAAGCAGAGGATGTGGAGGTAGATGATTGAGGGATGATAAATGTCCTAGTGAGTGTTGTGGAATAAATGTATTTGGACAAGTTTGATGTCGAGGCTTCATGGTTAAGTGGTACCTAACGTTTAGATATTTCTTGTAGGTTAGTACAATACTCAAAGGGGTTGGGTTCACCCTCAATAGTAATTTAAGTTCCATGGTAGGGAAAATTTAGGCATTGATGATACATGGAGGAAACAACCTTCATGGCATGAATCTATGGTCAACCAAGGAGAAGATTATAAGGGATTTCCAAATCCAATATTTGGAAAGTAGTATCCAACATTGAATAGGTCCCACTTGGAGTGGAAGTGTTATTGTGCCTTGAGAGGATTGTTCATATCATTATAACCTTTTATGACTATGTTCTTTGTCTTATCCCCAAATGCTTTAGAAAAACCCAGTTCCTTAACCAATTTTGTGAAACAAACATTCAATCCTGCTTTACCATCTATCAAGACTCATTTGATGCTATTTCGATGGATGAAGGCTTCAATGTGTAGTGAGTCATTATGGTTCCTCTTTTTGGTTGAGTAGCCTTTGTCAAAGAAGGTAACATGGTGAAAGCTTGCAAAGAATCCAACCATGGCTTGAAAATTGTTGACGTTGAGGTTGTCAAGGAAAAATGTTTCTTTCAACATCTTATCTAGGACAATCCTATGCTTGGATGATGTGTGCAGTAGTTCCAATATGGATATTTGTGCTAGGGTTTTATCTAGCTAATCCAACAAGTTGAAATGGCCTTTAGCTTGGGATTGCTTGGGAAGTGAAGGGGAAGTTATGGTTATTTTATTTTTGTGAGTCTTGATAGTGCACTTTGGGGTCTTCTTAATGGTAATTTGGTGTTGACATGTTCATCAGCAGTGCGAAGATGGAGGATCTTAGTATAATTATGACTATTAGCTGTATAATTGGATATGTTATTATTTTTAGTACTTGAACTAGAGGCTTTCCTTGAACCATGGTCCTGAAGGGGAGTCTTTGAAATCGTGTGATCTTGATTAGAAGTGTGTTTTTTTTGTCCCTCTACCTTGATTACTTTATACTTGATAAGGTCCCAAATAATATTTTTTAGTTGTCTACAAATGGATGTTGTGTGTCCTTTACCTTAGTGATATTCACAAAAGGCATTATCATCCCACCAATATGGTTTAAAATCAGTGACATAAGATGTGGGTTCCCATAGTTGTACAACAATTGATTGAGAAAGTTTCTTTAGTACTGTTTCAGTGGGTTCTCCAAGGGGAGTGTATTCACATTTAATCTATTACCTACGTGGTCTTTGTTGTCCTATTCCTTGATTGTTTCGTAGGTCATTTACTGTTGCTGTAGGGGTTTTTGGTGTAGTCATTGAGGCTTTAGGTCCTCTTAGAGTGATAGGAGGACAAGTTTTGTGTATAGCTTTGGTATTCACAAACACATCATTTGTGACATTTTTGTTTCTAGACCAATAATTTTTTTTTCATTATAATTTTTTCTATTAATTGTACTCTTAGAAAAGCTAATGACGCCTTTAGTGACAAGTGATCTCTCAATAATTGTCCCTTTTTCCACTAGGTCTACAAAGTGTGCACAACAATTAACTTGCAAGGGATATTTTAAAGAATCTATGAGGTTTTTCAATAAACATATCCCCCTTTTATTTTTCAGGGATCTCTATTTGGCATTGGCTCACCAAAATTCTCCATCTCTAAAAGTATTTGATAAAGGACTCCCCCTCTTCTTGTTTTTAGGTACACAAGGTGGCTAATGTGATATCGTTTTCAATTTTAAAGGCATAGTTATCTAAAGATTTGTTGGCTAGTTCATACCATGTTGTTATGGCCCTAGGTAATCATGAAAACTGTTGATGTGTTTTTTATGCACTTCTCAACACAGGCAGTGCGTAGATGCACTACCTCTCTTGAAAGACAATCTTCCACAATCAGATTGCAGAACATTATCCCAAGGTCTCTAATGTCAGGTCTTGACAGTGCTTGGAATATCTCAGTTGTTTGATGTGATTTGCTAGAATCACAAGGCGGTCTTACAGATGAGTTACAAAGCATGGGAAGTTGGGTTTGCAAATGTAGTTTCAAAGTGTTGGAAGTGAATGAACAGTGGCTGTCCACTCAAAACAGCAAGCTGAAACTCATCAAGTTCATCTAATTTGGCTTCATGGTGATGCTTTGGATCCTACTCTAACTAAGGATTAAAAGAAACAGTAAAAGGAGAAGGGTTAAGAAAGCTATTCTAATCCTAAGCTACAAATGAACAATAACAATGGTGGCTGCTAAAGTAGACAGGCTTCCTAAACTAAGTTTTTGCTTGACCAAGAGAAACCTATAGCTACACAAAACCAGTGCAATCTCCTAAGATCTGCTGATTTTCAAATTGCACATACACATTATGAACACACAATCGAACTAAGTTGCAGTAATGGAATAAAGAAGCCCAAGCTAACTTTGCACAACAGCTTGTCATCAACAAGTGCTAAAAGTATGGGCTAGAAGCTCATCAAATACTATAACAACAACACCATCATGACAACCATTCAAAAAACTAATACTAAAACTAACATGGAAGTAGAACCATGCCTGCAAGATGAGTAAAATCAAAGAGAACATTGATAAACTCATGCAATGTTGTCTTCTATTGCTATAAAATACTTTTTACAACAGCTCTCCAACCCTTACAAATGAGGGGCAAGCCCCTATTTATAGTTTTCGAAAGCCCAAATGAATTGGTAGGATTCAATTACATCGAATGGCCCAGATTTGATTTACAATAGGGTTTCACCTACCCTCCATTATCTAGCAATTTAAAATACATTCCTTGTATTTTCTCTGTTTTGTCATCTAGTGCCAATCACTATAGCAATTTTGTCATTTAGCTGATTTCCCTTTTCACTATAGTTGAAACTGCCTGAAAATTATCTTTTGCTTGATGTGTTTGTAGTGTTCTTCCGTTGATCAAACGAGCCCGTCGATGATTGGCATCAATAGATTGGTGGCCCCTGATTCAGGCAAAAAGCTCCTTAGAAATCATCATCATCTGGAAAAAGGTAGGACAACTCCCTCAATGGGTCTCTCTGATAGACCTACGGAAGACTTCTTGACTCTTGTAAACACGAAGTGTCGTAAGTGCATTTATACATGAGTTAAGGAAAATGTCAGTAAAACCTATAAATTCCCTGTTAGATCTATCCATGCATCATCAAAATATCTTGATATTCATATTAGGAGCTCATTTGGGCCATAAACATTAATGCGTGCTTCAAGAGTGTGAGCGCCAGAGGGCGGAAAGATGGCGGAAGAAAGCCAGAAGGCAGACAGTGAATGGAAGCCAAAACAACCGGGAAGAAGGCGGGCTCCCGGATGTTCAAAACAGCCAGGAAGAAGGCATGCTCTCGGATTTTCAAAATAGCTGGGAAGGATACAGGCTCCTAGATGTTCAAAACAGCTAGAAAGGAGGCAGGCTCCTGTATGTTCAAAATAGATAGGAAGAAGGGAGGCTCTCAGATGTTCAAAATAGCCGGGAAGGAGGTAGGCTCCCGAATGTTTAAAATATCCAGGAAGAAGGGAGGCTCCTGGATGTTCAAAACAACTGGGAAGGAAGCGGGCTCCCGAATGTTCAAAATAGCCAAGGAGGGACAGACTCCCGAAAATGGCCATAGAGGGCCTGGGTTCTAGAGGGTGGGAAGGAGATGGCCGCCAGATGTTCTAAATGGCCAAAGGGGGATGAACTCCCAGAAATGACCACAAAGGGGCTAGACTTTGAAGGACGGAAGGGAGGTGGCCACCAGATGTTCAAAATAGCCACAGAGAGGTGGAGCTCAAGAAATGGCCACAGAGGGGCTGGGCTCCGGAAGCCGAAAGGGAGGTGGCTGCCGGATGTTAGAAACGGCCACAGAGAGGTGGAGCCTTGGAAACGGCCACGGAGGGGCCAGGCTCTAGAGGCCAGAAGGGAGGTGGCCACCAGATGTTCAAAATGGCCACGGAGAGACAGAGCCCCGGAAACGGCCACGGAGGGGCCAGGCTCCAGAGGCCAGAAGGGAGGTGGCCGCCGGATGTTCCAAAACAACAAAAGGGGGACAAAGCTCCAAAACCACCAAAACTTAACCAAACTTTGACAAAACCTTGGCAGTTAATTTATGCACTTCAAATACATCCCAAATCCAAAAAAGGTTGCTTCCAAAGTCAAAAATATGGAAACAGGAGTGACGGGGGTCCGCGGATGTTTCCAAACAGCTGAGGAAGGGAATTCCAGAGGGAAAGTTTTGAAACCATCGAAACTTAATGGAACATTGACAAAACCTTGGCAGTTCATTTATGCACTTCAAACACATCCCAAATCCACCAAAAAGTTGGCCCCAAAGTCAAAATTGTGGAAACGGGAGCGACAGGGGTCCATAGATGTTCCAAAATAGCAAGAACAAGACAAAAGGTAGAAAAGTGGATGGTGGACCTCATTTCTCCACAGATTTGAATACCCTAAGTAGGTGAATTTGGTAAGGGGAATTTGATTGTTTGATGGCACATGACCAATTTGGGCTTGGATATGGGGCATGCAAAACAAGACAAGAGCAAAACAACCTATTGGGAGCAAAAAAAAAAGGGGGGTCCCTCAACATGGGGCGGTAAAAGAGCTACTAAATAAGGATTACATCGGGAAATGTCTGATGAAAACTAGGAATCACAAACCCAAAATCTCTGGTTCTAACCTTCTTGCTAGGGCAAACAAACCAGATGCCCAATCCAAAGGATCAAAACCACTAGCCAACCCAACCTTCAGTATACTGAAAATTCAAATGTGTGTAATTGTGTTAATTCCTATCCTTCAGTTGCTATAGGAACCCAAGCTCTGTTCATTTAAGCTACGTAGTTTATTCTAACTCCAAAAGCATCCGGGACATTGCCTCGCTGCTAGTCAGGCATCCATAGCCCCGATGAGGTTATCATTGTGATTCTCCCGAACATTGCACTACTGCCGGCCGGATGTCCATAGCCCCGGTAGAGTTTCTCGGATACCCCTGAAAAGTTGAATTTTCCTTTCTTTTAATTTTTAGTGTTTTCTTTATTTCTTTCTTTTATCTTTTCAGCTCTTTTATTTCAACCCGCAAGCATTGAAGCTTACGCTCAGGGCTGAGAATCACAGTGGCGCTAGAACAAAATTTTAGATTTTTCACTTAACTAGACTTCACAAAAGGCCCTATAGTGACCATCGAATTCTTAAGATGTGTAAGAGCTATAAGATTTTAGAATACGTTAGAGTCAGACTAAGCCAACAAATTATCCTCTTTGAATAAAACACCCAGATCACTTGACACTAACAGAAGACCTTCACCATCCACTCTGAAGACTTGATTAAAGTTTGACAAAGAAATATGTAAAAAAACCCCAGGCAATAAGTATGCTTGTTGTGCGCACAGATGTGCCCAACTAAAAGCAAAGGGACCCCGAGCAAAGTAGCAACAAAGCGAAAGCAAACGAAAGAAAACAACCTACAAAGTGAGCAACCTATACACACCAACTAACCTAAGGAAAGTAGGAAAGCAGAGTATTTACAAGAAACCTATACTACTCAAAACGAGCTATGTGCAAAGATATTTACAAAGAACTATGTTCAGGTAGGGCAAGCTGACATTAATGTTCATTGGATTTTGCAAAGCATGCACAAGCAAACGAGCAATCGTTATTATTCTTAACCATGCAAATTTATCTTTATATTTTGAAAAAAGAAATTTAACATTGCAACACTCAAGTTCAATCATGTCATCATGAAAAATCAACAATTGAGGAGGCTCATTGAACCCATGTTTAATCCATAAACAAGTTCATTTTCCCTCATTCCCATAATCAAAATAATAAGTGCAGTTGTGAGAAATGATAGGAGCAAGGAAGGAGAAAACCTGGATGTCGTCACATGGAGGTGGCAGCATTGGACAGTCGAGAGCAAGCACAACAGCCTTGATCTTTGCATTGGCAGCCTCAGGCAGGCGCGGTGGAGGGTGCAACATTTCAAACATTAAGCTGGAATAAGGCTGGGAGGATAGGGCAGCAGATAGCTCTTCCAATCCACCATTGGGACCTACAACCGTGGTTGGCAGTTCTTCAAAAAGAAATACTTCTCCACATTGATCATTTGCAAACTTGGGATCCACTTGGTTGCTGTCCCCAAGGGGTAGCATGTTGTCTCGTCTCCTTCCCCAAGGGCTGTCCTTATTTGTGTGATGTTAAACGTCGTGGGAAAATGACATGCACAAATATTTCCTATTGTAGCCATCTGAATATGAGGGAGGATCAGCAACGATCATGGCAGGAGGGATCCAACTTGCATTTTGGAGTTGGTCAATTCTGTCATACTTGTTGGAAGCCATCAAAACACCCCCACCTTTGTCTTCTTCTTTTTGTTGTTCATACATCTCATTATGACGTACACTTGTTTCCTCTTACTCACTATCACTGTAAATGGAGAAAGAGCTCCTCTCCCAATCTAGAAACTCTAGTGCATCACTATTCAGGGGCTCAAGGAGTATGTGTTCATCGCTACCATCTTCTACGATGTCTTCTTCCTCAACATGAGCATACCTCCATAGTGCAACTCCCAATGGAAATAAGTCATCAATTGATGGCACCTCATCAAGGGGACCAAAGTCTACTACACAATTTCCCTCCAAGGGCTCAGCATAAAGCCTATAGTTCATGGTGTGCAAATTCTCTTCAAGAGGAAGAACTTCTTGATGACTGGTGGATAGCATTCCCACTTAATCTACTTCATCACTCAGAAGTCTGAAATTGTATTTTTGTCCTTCTTCTATTTCTGCCCCAACATCCTCTTGAGGCCTACCTTCAGCTCAGCCATCACTTGATTTAGGCTCTTGGTCTTCTACCTTGATCCGGCTAGCAAGTAGAGGAGGTTGGGCACTTGGCTGCTCCACTTGTCCTCTAACTTGTTTGATGGCTTCTTGGCATAGTTCACATGTGAACTCTGAGTGTGATGAATCATGAAGTCTGCACCAATTTGGCAATATTAGCACCTCCAAATCGACTTGGTATTTCAGCTCTGACCAATCCTTTGCTAATCTGGAGACTAGTTGGTCATATCTCTCCATGATCGGGTCCTCATCATCACTTGGGAGAGAAGTTGGATGGCGAATAGCTGTGGCGAGTGGTTGTTCCCACTCCTCCAAAATTTTATTTTCAGATTCTCAATCGATGTCGTTTATGAAGGAGAGGTCTTCTGACTTGATTTTTCTTATGCTTTGACCATCTCCTTCTGCTACCCCAAGGCTTTCAACCTCCTCTTCTTCTTGATTTTCAGCATCTGTGTTGGCTGTCCTAGCATATGTTACTGCAAATTATGTTAATTCATCTTCAATTTCCATTCGTTCCTCTTCTTGAGTGGAGGATTGCTCTTCTTCAATGGAGGGAAAGTCTACTAAACTGGTTACAATTAGATTTTCATCAATGCACTTTGCTATCCCAAGACTTTCAGCTCCTCCCCCTTAGTTTTCATTTTCTATGTCTGCTATCCCAACACCAACTTGTATCAAATTTCTTGGTTCATCCTTACTTTGCTATCCTCCAGATGTTGACAACTCTTTTTCCTCATGGGATAACTTCTCTTCATTAGAAGTTGGCTACTCCAACTTGTTTGAACAACCCTTGGCTTGAGAATGATGTTGTCACATGATGGACTCACAAATTCTAAATGTGGTGGATTATGAAATCTACACCAACTTTCTATTAGTACTTCCTCTAATCTTGGTCCATCCTTGCTACTCAAATGTTCCTGGATCAACTCCTTAAATGCTTTGGCTGCCATGGTTGTCAATTCTTCCTCAGAGTCTGCAATGGCTAAAGGTTGATAGATTTCCCAGAAAGGGATTTCTCCTTGCAAGACCTTTTCAATTTTGTTCAAAAAAGTTAGACACCCCAACTCATTGTGCCTGCGAGTGCAATGGACCCGAGATCTATCTGCCAATGCAAACTGCTGCAATGGCTTCTTCAGTCTCTTATTCAAATTTTCATGTAGTTGAGTGATGTCAATTTGTGCATTCTACTCCATTTCGACACAACTTCTACTTGCCTTCAAAATTTTCTGACTTTTAGCATTAAAAGAGATTTCCCTATCTCATATTTCTTCTTGAAAGTGCTCTTTTTGAATTCCAACATTCAGCTTTGTAGCCTCAACATGTCATGCCCTCCTTCTAGTGCCAGTTCTGTTGATGGCGTTAGGAGGAGGAGGGCATAAAATGAATCACTTCCAATCTTCAGCTTTGTATTCCCAACATGTCAGTCCTCCTTCTAGCACCAATTCTGTTGATGGCGTTAGGAGGAGGGCATAAAATAAATCAATACAAACCTTCAACTTTGTATTCCCAATGTGTCAGCCCTCCTTCTAGCGCTAGTTCTGTTGATGTGTTTTTATGCACTTCTCAACACAGGCAGTGCGTAGATGCACTACCTCTCTTGAAAGACAATATTCCACAATCATATTGCAAAACACTATCTCAAGGTCTCTAATGTCAGGTCTTGACAGTGCTTGGAATATCTCAGTTGTTTGATGTGATTTGCTAGAATCACAAGGTAGTCTTACAGATGAGTTACAAAGCATGGGAAGTTGGGTTTGCAAATGTAGTTTCAAAGTGCTGAAAGTAAATGAATAATGGCTGTCCACTCAAAGCAGCAAGCTGAAACTCATCAAGTTCATCTGATTTGGCTTCATGGTGATGCTTTGGATCCTACTCTAACTAAGGATTAAAAGAAATAGCAAAAGGAGAAGGGTTAAGAAAGCTATTCTAATCCTAAGCTACGAATGAATAGTAACAATGGTGGCTGCTAAAGTAGACATGCTTCCTAAACTGAGTTTTTGCTTGACCAAGAGAAATCTACAGCTGCACAAAACTAGTGCAATCTCCTAAGGTCTGCTAATTTTCAAATTGCACATGCACATCATGAACATACAATCGAACTAAGTTGCAGTAATGGAATAAAGAAGCCCAGGCTAACTTTGCACAATAGCTTGTCATCAACAAGTGCTAAAAGTATGGGCTAGAAGCTCATCAAATACTATAACAGCAACACCATCATGACAACCATTCAAAAAATTAATACTAAAACTAATATGGAAGTAGAACATTGATAAACTCATGCAATGCTGTCTTCTATTGCTGCAAAATGCTTTTTATAACAACTCTCCAACCCTTACAAATGAGGGGCAAGCCCCTATTTATAGTTTTCAAAAGCCCAAATGAATGGCTAGGATTCAATTACATCGAATGGCCCAGATTTGATTTACAATAGGGTTTCACCTACCCTCCATTATCTCGCAATTTAAAATATATTCCTTGTCTTTTCTCTGTTTTGTCATATAGTGCCAGTCACTGTAGCAATTTTGTCATTTAGCTGATTTCCCTTTTCACTATAGCTGAAACTGCCTGAAAATTATCTTTTGCTTGATGTGCTTGCAATGTTCTTCCATTGATCAAATGAGCCCTTTGACGATTGGAATCAATGGATTGGTGGCCCTTGATTCAGGTATAAAGGTCCTTAGAAATCATCATCTTCTGGAAAAAGGTAGGACAACTCCCTCAATGGGCCTCTCTGATAGACCTATGGAAGGCTTCTTGACTCTTGCAAACACAAAGTGTCGTAAGTGCATTTATACATGAGTTAAGGAAAATGTTAGTAAAACCTATAAATTCCCTGTTAGATCTATCCATGCATCATCAAAATATCTTGATATTCATATTTGGAGCTCATATGGGCCATAAACATTAATGTGTGCTTCAAGGGTGTGTGTGCCAGAAGGTGGAAAGATGGTGGAAGAAAGCCAAAAGACAAAGAGGGGACGAAAGCCAAAACAGCCAGAAAGAAGGTGGGCTCCTGGATGTTCAAAACAACCAGGAAGGAGGCGAGCTCTTGGATGTTCAAAACAGCTAGGAAGAAGGCGGGCTCTCGGATGTTCAAAACAGTTGGGAAGGAGGTAGGCTCCTGGATGTTTAAAACAGCTAAGAAGAAGGGAGGCTCCCAGATGTTTAAAACAACCGAGAAGGAGGTAGGCTCCTGGATGTTCAAAATAGCAAAGAAGAAGGGAGGCTCCCGGATGTTCAAAATAACCAAGAAGGAGGCAGGCTTCCGGATGTTCAAAACAGCCAGGAAGGAAGCGGGCTCCTAGATGTTCAAAATAGCCAAAGAGGGACGAACTCTCAGAAATGGCCATAGAGGGCCCAGGTTCTAGAGGGTGGAAAGGAGATGGCCACCAGATGTTCCAAATGGCCAAAGGGGGACAAACTCCCAGAAACGGCCACGAAGGGGCTGGACTTCGGAGGCTGGAAGGGAGGTGGCCGCCAGATGTTCAAAACGACCACAAAGAGGTGGAGCCCCAGAAATGGCCACAGAGGGGCCGGGCTCTGGAGACCGAAAGGTAGGTGGCTTTCAGATGTTCAAAACGGCCACAGAGAGGCGAAGCCCCAGAAATGGCCACGGAGGGGCTGCGCTTTAGAGGCCAGAAGGGAGGTGGCTGCCGGATCTTCAAAATGGCCACAGAGAGGTGGAGCCCCAGAAACGGCCATAGAGGGGCCGGGCTCCGGAGGCCGGAAGGGAGGTGGCTGCCGGATGTTCCAAAACAACAAAAGGGGGATGAAGCTCCAAAACCACCGAAAGTTAACCAAACTTTGATGAAACCTTGGCAGTTCATTTACACACTTCAAACACATCCTAGATCCAAAAAAGGTGCTCCCAAAGTCAAAAAATGGAAACGAGAGTGACAGGGGTCCACGAATGTTTCCAAACAGCCAAGGAGGAAGGGAATTCCGGAGGGAAAGTTCTGAAACCATCGAAACTTAACGGAACATTGATGAAACCTTGGCAGTTCATTTATGCACTTCAAACACATCCCAAATCCATGAAAAAGTTGGCTCCAAAGTCAAAATTGTGGAAATGGGAGCGACAGAGGTCCACAGATGTTCCAAAACAACAAGAGAACAAGACAAAAGGCAGAAAAGGGGACGATGGACCTCATTTCTCTATAGATTTGAATACCCCAAATAGGTGAATTTGGTAAGGGGAATTTGATTGTTTGATGGCACATGACCAATTTGGGCTTGGATATGGGGCATGCAAAATAAGACAAGAGCAAAGCAACCTATCGGGAGCAAAAAAAAGGGGGGGTCCCTGCCTACGGCGGGGTGTGTGCAAAACATGCACAACAAAAACCACTCAAGTGGAAGACCTGTAAGAGTTATAGGGAATAATATCATTGAGTATGTCTACTCTAAGGCATTTTCAACACAAGTTGTGCTAAATTCTATAGTGTGCTATATTGCATTGCTTGTTCCTTTGTACTTTGAAAAGATCGTGTTTCATAGAAAATTGGACCCTCTTGAGAAAAGTGACAATTTCATGCATAATTGGACCCACTTTTAAGTTCCTTCACATCATTTAACCTTCAAAAAAACATTTATAGTCCCCTAAGGCCCATTATTTTTATTTAGATTCCCATTTTCCCTTAGAAAACACATAAAACCCAACAAACAAAATTTAATTATCTCATTACCCTAAAAACCCACCTTCAAAAATCAATAGTGGGACCCATTCCCCACATTAGGTGAATGATCCCCCTTTGGTGGGACCCATTCTCCAAGGGTGGAGAATGATTCACCTTTGAGGGAAAATTCAATTTTGAGTGAGAATTTGATTAATTTAACTTGAATTTCTTGTGAATGTTGGCCTCCTAGGTCTAAATAATGAGAAAATAAGGTGTTTTTGCTTATAAATACTCATCTTAAGTCATTTCACACATCTTTTTGTCATTTTTCAAGAGAAATTCTTAGAGTCAAGTCTTCCACAACAAGTCTCATTAGCAAAATTTGAAGTTTTTCGGTAGCAAACTAGGGTTTTTGCTGGTCTCAACACTCACTCTTCTTGTAAAGATACAACAATGGAAAGGGTTGAAAATGTATTCCTATGGTGAATCACGAAGAAATCTTGGGTGAAGAGGAGAAACTATCCACCAAATCACACCTAAAGACTTGGTTTCATATTGACTCCATCTTCCATTTTCACTCTATCTTTAGATTAAGGTTTCCATTTTGTTTGTTTATCATTATCATGTCATTTCATTCCCATTTTTCATGTGTTATAAGGTTTCTATGGTTGAGATCCCGCATCATATAAATAATTTTTGCATTTATTATTCTAGAGAAATAGAATAGGACTTTTGTCATATTTCATTTTTTCCTAGTTTTTAACACATCTAAGGCTAGGGTTTATGCAAAATTTTCTCCATTCAAGGTTTAATTACCCAACTAAGGGTTTTACCAAGGAAAAACCCCCATTAGAAAAATAATTTTAAGCTATTTTGTAGGAATTTTCCAAGATCCTGAGTTGGGTTTCCATCAAAAATTCTTGTGCAGGTGTTAAGGTGCAAGACAAAATTTTGAAGTTGTAGATATTTGAAAGTGGATTGATTCACCATTCATGGTGAATGAGTCCCTCCTGAGGTGAATGTTTGAGTTAGATACAAATCCTGCTTCCTGGTTGATAGAAAATAGTTTATGTGTAGAAAAACCTAGAACTGGGACTGATTTGCCCAGTGTGGAAAATGAGTCCTAATGAGCTCAAATTCATAATTCATTAGTTTTCCAGAATTTTTTCTAGTCTTTACTATTTCCCAAGTTCACAAATTATAAAAAATAACTTTTTGTTTAGTCTAATTTGCATTTTTGCTCATTCTTTCAAGATTTTTGCAAACAACACCGTGTTTTCAGACAAAGCATAAATCTTAGTTTTGCATTCAAATTCAATCATATAAATCACTTAGTTGCATTTATTTCACCTCATTTAGCTTAGATAACATCTCACATAACGTAATTTGAATGAACCCATTAGCTTTTTTGGCCCTACCTCTCTCCTTTTAGGTGAAAAACCCTAGAAGAGCTAGAGAAGTGCATGGGAGCCAAAAATATATGGTTCATTTTGGTGAACCTGCATTTTGGACATATTATCTTTCTGATTCAAATTGCATCTTGCATATTAGAGTTCATTTGCAACACCATTCCATTAGGTTATTGTTATGTTTTCGCATTTTTCAAAGCATTGCATTAGTGAAAGCATCATTTAGAGTTCATTATTGCATCTTGTTTCATTGAATCAATCCAAAATCCTACATTTGCATTCTATCTCTGCATTGTATAGGCTTTAAAATCTCTAGAATACACAAAATAAAAATAAAAAAAATCTTTAAAAAAATTCATCTCCTAGGACTCATTCACCACCTAGGATAAATCAGTCCCATTATAGTTTCTACATCAAAATTTCCAAAATTTAGTTTCCCGCATTACATCTTTGTATTTTCTATAATTAAATTTCTATTACAATTAAGTTTTTTTTGTTTTCTTATCATGATTTTTACTTCTTTTCATGGAATCCATTGATAGTTTTATATCTATGAAAATTTCCTTTTTCTTTTTCATTCCTTATTCTTTTAAATCAAATTCCTCGATATAGAGACTCCAAAACTGAAACATCAAACCATCCCTTCAAGCAAATGATTCAACTTAGAAACAAAATTTCATCTAACCCTCTTAGTAGTGATGATTTTGAAAAGTTAGATGAAGTTCTTTAAGACTTTCTCTCACTCACTTCATCCTCTAATGCTTGCAATGAGAGACCTAAGCCCCTTAATGATAAAGTTCCCCTCAAACATTTTCCTTGTGATGAATTTGATTTGTTAGATGAAGCCCTCCAAGACTTCATCTTGCATAAGAAATCCACTAAGGTTTGTTGTGACAACCTTATGATAATGAACATTAACATCTCTAATGCTTCTCTTTAACACCTTAAACCAATTGATGATAATTTATCCCTTAAACCTTTTAGTCATGATGATTTTCACTTGATAGATGAGTCTCTTCAGGACTTCATCTCACCTAAATCATCCACTATATTGTGTTGTGAGACATCTAAAACTAAGGACGTTAATGTAATCCAACCTCAAATTATCCTTTACCCACCCTCACATAAACTTCACCCCTCTAACCGACCTCGATACACCCTCTACCCCCTAAAACCAATGTGTTGCAACAATCTAATGATGATACTGTTACTCATACATATAACACTTGAAACAACCCACAACCACCACAACCAAGCCCACCCTCTTTACCCTTACCTAATCCACCTAGTGCTCCTCGCTATAGCCCACACACAAAGGAGTATGATCTTGTTGAACAATTAAAGAATACTCTTGCTAAGATTTCCCTTTGGGATTTGCTTCAAAACTCACCAAATTATCACAACATTCTTAAAATAACTTTAAAAGAAATTACCACTTTGAATGATGTGGCATTTCTCATCCAAAAAAGGAATCTTTACATTACTTTTCATCTACATGAGCTCCCTTCTTTAGAGTTGTGCAAACAAAATGATGCCTTTATGATAATTGCTCAATTCAATCACATAGGTATCAAATACACTCTCATTGATAATGGTTCTGCTCTTAATGTGTGTAGTGTGACTCTCCTTGATCAATTAAATGTTTTCAAGTCACAAATAATACCTAATTCCATCTCCATTCGAGGATTTGACAATACAAGAAAACAACTGCTTGGGATAATTACTTTGCCTATTATGGTTGGGGTGGCTACTTTGCAAAATCCTATCCATGTCAGGCCTTATGATCTTTCATATAATATTCTTTTAGGCCAACCATGGATTTATGAGATGAATGCAAGGTCTTCGACCCTTCATTGTATCATGAAATATGTCCGTAGCAATCATATTTATCAAGTTGAAATAGACCCCGAGTTTGAAAGTTATTTTAACCTTGAAAAAGGGGTTACAAGTCCTCTAAAAATATTAATTCCAACATCCAATATAGATCCTCTTGAAATTGAACAAAATGATAAGGAATCAGTCTCTAATTATTTGGTGATGATTGGGGATCCTTAGACTTCACACCCTCATTTATGGGCGAAGACATACTCACACAATAGAAAGATGAGAAACAAGAACAACCAACAATCATGTCTACTCAAAATTCTAAACAATCATCTCAAACATCTATCTCATATAATTTGGATGACAATGCAACATACACAACAAATTTTGATGAGATAGATTATCAATCTTTGTCTACTCTGCATGAAATGGAAAGACTTATGGAAAAGGCTATGAATTTGTAAAACAATTAGGCTATACTAGAAAAAGGTGTGGAAAACATGAGCAAGGTATTTGTGTCCCTATAAAACCAAATACAAAATAATAAAAAAATGGATTGGGATATTCTTTTTCTAAAATGACCAAAGCTACTCAACGACCATCTTTGAACATTAATGCTATAACATGTCAACCAAAACACAAACTCACAATCAAGCATCCTGAATTGCTTGATATAACCTTACCACTTTCATGCAAGTATGTCGATAGCGATGAGGCTTTGAAATGAATGTTAGGTATTTATGATAAAGTGTCCTCACTTACTTCCATGAAAAACATTCCTCGTGCCATGATTGTTACCAAGCAAATAGCAAGTGATATCATTGAAGAGATCTATAAATTTGAAGGTCCTAAATCCAATGCACTCCCTTTAGGATATACAATTGATGTGCCAATGGACATTAATGATAATGATAAAGTTATTAAAATTGGGAAGTTCCTTGATGATGAAGAACAAGAAGACACTACCGCTTTAGTTCATGATTTTCCTAAATTTTTTGGCTTGGAAATATTCTAGTATGCCAAGAATTGACCCAAAAATTATGATGCATAACATTTTCCTTGTTGAAAATGCTAAACCCGTTCATTTTAAGATAAGAAAAATGTATCCTAACATAGCCTTGTTTGTTAAAGAAAAGCTCGAAAAAATCCTTGATATTGGCTTTATTAGACCTATTGATTATTTTCCTTGGATCTCGAACATTGTCGTAGTTGTAAAACCCGATAATTGTATTAGGATATGCACAAATTTTTGAGACTTGAATAAAGCCTCTTTAAAAGCCAATTTTTTTGCTTCCTAATATAAACATGATTGTGGATTCAACTATTGGACATGCCTTTTTGTCATTCATGGATGGATTTTCTGGTTATAATCAAATCCTTATCAACCCTCAAGATCAATACAAAACTGCCTTTACAACTATTTGGGGAACATTTTATTGGGTTGTGTTGGTCTTCGGTCTAAAGAATGTCAGTGCAACTTATCAAAGTGCAATGACATTAATATTTCGTGATTACATTCACAAAATTTTGGAATATTATGTCAATGATATGCTTGCTAAATTAATAACATGACAAGATAATGTAAATTTCCTTCACAAAATCTTTGAACAAATACAAAAAATACAATATGTGTTTGAATCCAAAAAAGTTTCTTTGGCATAGATAGTGGCAAACTTTTGGGGTTTGTAATATCTCATAGAGGAATTGAGGTGGACACAAAGAAAATTGATGCAATCATTAACATGCCACCTCCTAGGAATATTTCTCAATTACACACATTACAAGGTAAAATTCAAGCTATCCATTGTTTCATTGTATCCTTAGTTGATCACACATTACATTTCATGCATCTCCTCAAAAAGGGTGTACCTTTTGATTGCGATGAGGATTGTAAACATGCTTTCAAGAGTCTAAAAGAATATATAGCCACTCCACTTGTTTTACAACCCACTATGCCAAGTAGACCATTTATTTTGTAGATTGTCGCATCTACCCATGCTCTTACAAAATTATTGGCTCAACACGATGATCATGGTAAAGAACACCCTATTTATTACATTATCCAAACCTTAATTGATTATGAAACATGACATTCACCAATCAATTGAAAAAAAATGTTTGGCTCTTGCATTTGCTACTAGTAAGTTGCAACATTATTTACTAAATGTTGAAATACAAGTTATCACAAAATTCGATCCTCTTAAACATCTTTTCAACAAAATAGATCTCTCGGGATGCTTACCTATGTGGGTGATGTTGTTAACTGATTTTTACCTTACATTTGTTTCATAAAAATCAATCAAAGACCAAGTCTTAACTAATCACTTAGCTGACACTCCTCCTTTTGCTATACCTACTCATGATTCCTTTGTTGATGATCATGTCTTAACCATTGACATTAAACCATGGGAGTTATTTTTCGATGGATCTAAGTGTAGAATAGGTTCTGGTATTGGAGTGGCACTAATTCCACTAGATGGTAAACCTATTCCCTTGTCCTATCAATTAAATTTCCTATGCACAAATAATACAGCTAAGTATGAGGTATTGATCATAGGTTTGCAAGATGCTTTATCAATAAACGCTAAACATATCAAGATCTTTGGTGATTCACAATTGGTCATCAAATAAATCAATGGTACATATCAAACTAAACATGACAAATTATTAAAATACAAGGTTCTTATAATGAGACTATTAGTAAAGTTTAAATCGTTCACCATTGATAACATCCCACGCAAAGATAATCATCATGTGGATGCAATGGTGAGTACAACTTCTCTTATATCCCCACACGATCCTTCCATAGACTTCACCTTTGTTAGCCATCCCATCATGAAACCTTCGATTGATACTCTGTTAGAAGAAATTTTGGCGATAACTCAAGATGCCTCATGTGAATGGTATGATACAATATACAACTACTTGAAAGATGGTACCATTCTCGAACCTGCCACAATGAATACTCAAATTTTTTTTACATAAACTTATGGCTAAATATGTGATCCTTGCAAATGCATTGTATAGAAGATCTTTTAATGATCTCCTATTAAGTTGTCTTAAAGAATCTGAAATCCCTTTAGTGCTCAAACATGCCCATGTTGGTGCCTGTGGAGGTCATTTTGGAGGTCGATTTAGTGATCGAATAGGCCCATGTTGGTGCTTATGGAGGTCATTTTGGAGGTTGTTCATTAGTGCAAAAACTTATTCATATGAGTTATTATTGGAGACATATGGAGAAAGATTACTTCACCTATGCTAAATGATGTTGCAAATGCTAAGAACATAGCAATTTGATCCATGCTCTTGCTATTGAACTTTGCACCAATGTTCCCATTTGGCCATTTTTAGTATGGGGTTTGGATCTTATTGGAAAAATTTCACCACCTTCTTCTATTGGAAATATGTTTATTATAACCACAACAAACTATTTCACAAAATGAGTGGAAGCTATTCCCCTCCATTCTACAACTGCTAAAGCAATTTATCATTTCATCTTGGACCACATAATTTCTCACTTTGGGATCCCTTCAACAATCATTTTAGACAACAAAAATCCATTTAAGAATAGTGAAGTTTAGAAATTTCTTGAAGCATTCAACATTCAACATCACTTTTCTACACCATATTATCTACAATCCAATGGAAAAACTAAAAATACTAATAAGATTCTCAAAAAAATATCAAGAAAACTGTTACCAAGCATCATAAATATTGGCATATGCAACTATCTTATGCGTTTTGGGCTTATAGAACTAATGTTAAATCATCCATAGGAAATACCCCTTATAACCTTGTTTATGGCATTGATGTGATTATACCCTTGGAGTTAGAAATTCCTACTTTGTGAGTTGCTCTCCAAGATCTTATTGATGATGAGACTTATAAAGATCAATGATTACATCAACTTGAAATGCTTAACGAACAACACATTAACACTCTTGAACATCTCCAAACTCACATCAAACAATTACAATGCAAACACAACATTCATGTCATCCCTTAGTCATTTTATAAGGGGGATTTTTCTCTTATTGAGAATCAAAACAATACTAGTGCTGATAATGAAGATAAAGATAATTTCAGCCCAAATTGGTTAGGATGTTACATAGTTGATACCAATTATGGGTTTGGTGCTTATCTCTTAATGCAGCTTGACAGAACACCCCTTAAGGAACCTATAAAGCCACACATTTGCATCAATATTATCTATGACCCATCTGAATAGTATGATTGATACATTAGTGTTGTTTAAAAGTTATTTAATTTTCTTCTAAATAGCTTTCACATTTCTTCATTCTTGACAACTAATTTTGTGTTTATCTTAAACACTAAGGTAATTATTTAAGTTCATTATATAATTACTTTAGGCTTCATACTATTCACCTTCTTGTTATGTTAAGTTAGATCATTATTTGTGTATTTAATTTAACATATTCTCTTATAATTAATAATGTTGTATCTACAATAAAACTAAAATATGTTTTATATAAGATCACATTAATCCTGTTAAATCATATTGACATTAATTAAATACTTTTACCATAAGTCATTTAAATAATCACATTGCATTTAAACATCCACACAAAGAGACGCATCCTAATAACATCAAATACGCATGTATATATATATATATATAAGTTTTATATACATCTCAATATCATATACACAGTCATAGTGGTCTATGAGAGCTAGACCCCTCAGAATTTGATGCTCATGATCTAGTCCTTGGTCATCATGAGATGGTCATGTGCGATCATGATTATGAACTGCTAAGTCTAAGTGCATACTCCAGACCCTATACCTGAACAATAGCTACAAGCTACTCCTCTACCATATGATCCCTCTCTGCTTGTGTCTATGCCAACTCTGCATGCAGTCTCTCTACCTCTATTGAGGAATGTGCTAACTATAGTGTACTCTCAGCTAGAGGGAGTTTCCTCCTCACACTCTCGTACACTACCCATAACCTTGTGAAAGGTCTGAGTGACTCTAGCCATGCCTCCATGATCAGTGGGGGACGTAGTTAGGATCCATCTCCTCATCGATGGATGTAGGCATTATCTCTATGATAGCTTGATGATAGAACTCTCAATAGTCTCTTGTCACTCCTACAAGATACAAAATGTACACAATTAGTAACACATCATCATGATATACATATATAAATATAAAGTATAAATCACTACAAGACATGCATAAAATCAAATATCTTCACTTATTTCTCGAGATGCATGAGGGATGTCAACCTCATCCTCTCTAGGGGGCATCGAGGATGTGGTTATGTGCAGGATCTTCATGGAAAAAACAAGCCCTTAAGTGGTAAAAAAATTAGAAAAAACAAAGTTAGAAAACTTGACGTAAAAATTTGAATAAGTTATCTATATTATTTCAAAAATATGTAAGAATATAATTTGTAGCAAATTGAATGTAGTTTCTAAACTACTAGTTTTTTTTTTTTTTCAAATCTATTTGGTGACAATTTAAAATTTCAATGCAATAGTACTTAAATTTCAGGGAAAAAATAAGAAGTAGGTGTTTGTCTGACCACCCTAACCACAATAAAATGATAATATTTTTTAATAAGATTTTAGATATATGTAGATGACTCATGTATCGATGTGATTCATTTTTTTTGTAATTTTTTTCCTAGTAAATAATTAATTATGAATTTTTTATTACAAATTTTAAAGAATATAAAAAACTCATATGTTTGACCACCTTAACTTGGTCAAAACATCATGAAATTCAATTTTTCTTCTTTTAATCCTATAGTATGCAAAGCATAGAATGTGACACATGTTTTGGATTAAAAAAATGTGATACTATTTGAAAGCTATAGATGTTTTTCAACCAGTCTATCAATCAGGACTTTAGTCATAATTTGAATAGAAAATGAATAATAATTATTACTTATTAAATTCAAAGTAAACATAATTTATATTGGTGGAAAGCTAAGAATATCCTTTAAAAACCCTTTTCATTTCATCAATTTTTGGTAAAAAAAAGTCATCAACCACATACCCATCATATTGCCACTTTTTGGCCCATCATGATCCTACACATACCCATGTGCTTGCCTCTCTCTGACTCTAGGTGCTGATGTCTATTGTAGTTACTACATGTGATTTGGTCCTATAAGTATGTGAGGACTCTCCATGATCATACCAATCTTCAATAGCTACCTCATCACCCTCGCTCAAGGGTGGCTCCTCATATTAATCATCCTCCTCATAATCCTCCTCCTCCTCCTCACCCTCTCCTCCATCCTAGTCCTCATAGTCATGATCGACATCAGACTGGTACTCCTCATTAGTGACATTTGTAAAAATATCTGTTGGCCTATACTGTACCTCCTTTGTTCTCTCCTCTAGCTCATCACCCTCATTTAGTGTTGGTACTACATCACCTATAGGGATTTCCATGGGGAACTGAAGAGTTGGTCTTGCATATGAACACCACTCCTCGTGCTCATCTATGTTGCTGACATCATCAACATTAGATGCTAGTGGTTGGTCCTAATTTAAATCATCAGAATCACTCTCATGAACATGATCTATAGTCAACCAAACAGTATCACCTGGCCTCTGGGTACTCCACACTAATCATCTAATGAAGGGGCACACTCTCAGTGGTGTCTCCATCTATCCAAACTAAGGCATGACTCACCCATAGTAGAAAGGTTGTACAACATAGTCATGCCTCCCAGCTAGATAACTATCCATCTACATCCTCTGTAATTATCATGTGGAATTTGGCCACTATAGAGTGAGTAGATAGGGTCTCCATAGAATCTTGTCCTCCTCTAGTTGGTCAAATCTCACCCTCCAAAATTTAAATCCCCATATTACCACAAGCATTACAAAGGATAGTCGAATGCTTGTGGATATCCTACAACTATAGCATAAGGGAATCCAATAGGCCTGGTGCATATGATATGCTTGAGGCACCACACTTGTAGTGTACAATGCATCATAATATTGATCTCTTGAAACATAAACCGACCAAGATCATAATACAAGTGTGCTAAAATGCATCAACCCCATGCATAAACTTTCTTTTGCTCATACATCCCTCGTATCAAGTATACTAGTCCTCCTCCATCCAAGTGTGTCACACATCCATTTGGATTGAGAACTAGTGCCACTATGTGCATCATAATCCATCTAACCATAGGAGCTCATGAATATAGTAGCATGGGAAGCTCAATCCACTCCCTAACCCTCTCATCATGTACAAGTCCACCTAAACAATATTGCGTCTCTCTTCTTCTCCTAGAATGACCAATCCCACCAAAAATATACCCACTCCCTCCAAATGGGAACTCAAAGAATGTAGTGTACGTCCTCGAGAGTGATAGTCATTTCCCTAGTGGGAAGATGAAAGGTACAAGTATCAGCATCCCAACACTCACACAGATCCATAAGCATGACATCATGGTATCTCATAGGTGGCATAATATATTCCCAATAGATACCCACTAACTATAAATGCTCTATTTCTATTGTTGATAGTGCTAGCACATGATCTCTCAGAAATGTCAGTTGTCTTCCCCCTAGCTATTGTCGCGACTAGGTGGGGACCTATCAAAATTATAAACAAATGCTCTAAATTTCATCTAAATTCTTCAATTTTCACATATTTCGTCATGCAAGTGTGCTAAATTCAATCTACTATGTGTTTCTAATGGCCCTAGACACTTTAGAACCCTTTTGAACATTTTTGCAAAGAAATGGGACACTTCGCGAAGAAACAAGACACTTCACAAACAAAAGGGACACTTTGTAAACAAATGAGACACTTTGCGAAAAAAGGGGGCAGTTTACAAAAAAAATTTCCAAGACCCTAAATTAACCTATCCATGCCTTAAAATCATTAAACTATTACAAAATCACAAGGTGAAAGTTATAGAATTTACTTAATGATACAACTCATTGTGTGCCACCTACTCATGAAGATCATCCAACCGCAAAAGTGTGTAATCCCATTTTCTTGGCATGTTCTTCTCTCACTCATCACTCTAAGGCTACATGAAGGTAAAATGAATAGTAAGTGACAAGTTATTTTATTTTCCTTATTTTAATCCTTTTTCATCTCTTTTTACTTTTACACTTTAACATAAGGTTATTATCTTTTCAAGAACTAATAATGTAGATATTCTTCAAATCAACATAATAGGAGCTAGGGTAATCCATTTTCAAGGTTGTTTGATGTGTTGGAATCATGATTCCACACTCAACATCATCATCTATCTCTCATTATGTGGCATGGTACTTGGAAATTCCCTAGGATACGATGTTTCTTATTTGATGCGGCTAGATTGCTACCTTGATTCCACCTCTGTAAAACAAGCAGAATAAGAGGAAGGCATACATCTACCCTTGAATTGGATTCCTATGAGTTAGATAAAATTATTTATGGACAATTAATGAATGTGCATTGCAAGATGCAGTTCCTAATGTTGTGGTTGTGAAAATTACTACACTGGGGGCTTTGTTCTCTTTTCTTTTGAATGAGTATCCTTTTATGTAATAAAGTGCATGGTTTAGAGTCCTTTAGCTTACATATGAACATAGAGTCATATCGGAACTAAAGTGGGGGCTAAATGTGTCATAGAAAATTGGACCCTCTTGAGAAAAGAGACAATTTCATGCATGATTGTACCCAATATTCAGTTCCTTCACATCATTTACTCTTCAAAGCAACATTTATAGGACCCTAAGACCCATTATTTTTGATTTAGAGGCCCGTTTTACCTAAGAAATCACATAAAACTTGACAAACAACATTTAATTGTCATATACCCTAAAAAACCACCTTCAAAAATTAGTAGTGGGACCCATTCTCCACCTTGGGAAAATGAGTCCCCTTTGGTGGGACCCATTTGCTAAGGGTGGAAAATGAGTCCCCTTTCAAGGAAAATTTAATTTTGACTAGGAATTTGATTATTTTAACTTGAATTTCTGGTGAATGTCAACTTCTTAGGTATAAATAATGGGAAAATAAGGTGTTTTTGCTTATAAATACTCTTCTTAAGTTATTTCACACATCTTTTTGTCATTTTTCAAGAGCAATTATTAGAGTCAAGTCTTCCACAACAAGTCTCATTAGCAAAAGTTAAAGTTTTAGGGTAGCAAACTAGGATTTTGGCATGTCTTGAAGCTCACTCTTCTTATCAAGATCCAACATTGTAAAGGGTTGACAACGGATGCCTATGGTGAATCATGAAGAAATCTAGGGTGAAGAGGTGCAACTAGCCACCAAATCACACCTAAGGACTTGGTTCCATATTGATTCCATCTTCCATGTTCGCTCTATCTTCATATTGAAGTTTGGATTTTGTTTGTTTATCATTTTCATGTCATTTCATTCCCATTTTTCATGTGTTATAAGGTTTCTAGGGTTGAGATCTTGCATCATAAATAATTTTTTCATTTCTTATTCTAGAGCAATAGAATAGGACTTTTGTCATATTTTAGTTTTTCCTAGTCTTTAACACATCTAAGGCTAGGGTTTCTACAAAATTTTCTCCATTCAAGGTTTAATTACCCAAATAGGGGCTCAACTAAGGAAAAACCGTCATTACAAAAATAATTTTAATCTATTTCACAATAATTTTTTGAGATCTCAATTCAGGTTTCTATCAGAAATTATTGTGCACGTGTCAAGGTGCAAGACAAAACTTTGAAGTTGCAGAAATTTGAAAGTGGATTGATTTTCCATGTATGGTGAATGATACCCTCCTAAGGTGCAGATTTGAGTCAAATGTAGATCCTGCTTTTTAGTTGACAGAAAATAGTTTCTATGCAAAAAACCTAGAATTGGGACCGATTCACCTAGGGTGGCGAATGAGTCCTAGTCAGCTCAAATTTAGATTTCATTAGTTTTCTATATTTTTTTTCTAGTCTTCTCCTATTTCCTAGGTACACACATTTTGAAAAATATCTTTTTGTTTAGTCTAATTTGCATTTTTGTTCATTCTTTCAAGCTTTTTGTAAACAACACTGTGTTTTCAAACATAGCATAAATCTTAGTTTTGCATTCAAATTCAGTCATATAAATCACTTACTTGCATTTAGTTCACTTCATTTAGCTTAGATAAAATCTCACATAACATAGTTTGAATGAACCCATTGAAAATTTTGGCCCTACCTCTCTCCTTTTAGGTGAAAAACCCTAGAAGAGATGGCAAAGTGTATTGGAGCCAAAAACCTATGGTTTAGATTAGAATTGTGTATCCTTGTGGAAAAGGAGGCATGTAGATATTCCTATCAAGGGGGTATGGATGCAAGTCAAATACGTTTTATGATTTTTTGGTTGTTATAGTTTGCATGTTCTCCACTTGTTTCTATAAGTAAGCATTTATGTAGTTTGAGCATCCACCTATGGGTTTTATTTGTCATTTGTATTGTTGAGACCCACATTTTTTGTAGGTACATGGTAGTTGTATGAAGGAATCTGTTGTTTTACCTAAGGTATATGTGTATATGTGGTGTTTATGTTGGGTTTCCCTTGTGTGTTCTGACCTCTGGGTTGTCCATGGGTACCTTTTTGTGAATTTTTTAGCATAAAGGTATCTGATCAAAACCCTGGTTGTGCTAGAATCCTAGTATGTGTACCTTTTTATCCTTGTGTAGCACTATTTTGAGGGATAACACAACCATATGTGGGACCCTTGACATTAACCATGGGTGTGGGTCTTATACTTCAAAATATTACTCTCTTGCATCCAGGAGGATTGTTCGAGGTAGTATTCATTGTGATCGTTGAGGTAAAAAATGGATTAGTTCCCTTTAGTGGCACTATTGACTATATTGTAGGGGCTAATGTTGATTAGGTTGCAACTTGTGTCATGGACTATGTTGTAGATGATGTTTTAGGTAGAGTTGTGAAAGATATCCCAAAAGTGGGAGTAGTGTGAACCATTACAGAACTCTGTGTAGCTCCTCCTTAAAATATGTTAAGATTTAGTTGTGGTATAACATTATGTGGAATATGTGTCTTAGAGCCACAGCTTTGGTTTAAGACATTTGTAGGAAAAGGAACTACTTGTAGCATGTTTATGTCAAATCCAGGTGGTAATTTAACTCCATCTTCTATGATTTTGGCTAAGAATTTCTCAGGGTTGAGCATGGTGAGCTCATCAATAAATTCAACAACCTTAGGATCCTAGGTTGTTGCCTCAAGTTCCTCAACAATGATATGACCTTGGTCATCTCTCTTGAGGAAGTTTTCAAATGGGTTGACATATGACTTTGGAGGTTCTTATGATGTTGACCTAAGGTTCATTTTGCTAGTGGGATTTTAAGAGCCCTCACATTGTTGTGAAGGGTCCATTTCTAATTGTCTCTATTGTAATCTAGTCTGCACCGTAAGATAAGACTTGCTCAAAGAGGGATGACACATAAATTTGAACCATAAGGTATACAACTACCTAAGATGCAAAAGTATAAGCTATGTTTTTGGTTTTTCCTTAGCATAGATTATGAAAGCATAATAACAACAATCACAAATTTCCTAATCATGCTAAGATTCCCCATATCAATAATGAAATATAAAGCAATATAGAAATTAAATAAACAAGAAGATTATAATTAAATGATAAAATCATTTAATCATTTTGTGAGTATCTTGAATTAATAATGAAAAATGTAGTCATAGGCCTATGCCATTTTCTAGTGTCTACAAGTCTTATAGGGGCTCTTTTGCTAGCTGGGATGTTGGGGAGTGAAGAAATTAGGTTTATATGATTATTTAGTTGGGTTTTTTTTAATCAAAATAAGCCTCATAATGCATAATATGGGGTTATAGTGGCCTATTAATGATGATGTATAATTAGGGCTAAGGACACAAAGTTCAATGTGAAAGTGTAATTAAATACACTTTACATAATTAAAATGAGGTCCACATAACCTAGAAAGCCACAACATCCAATGTGAATGTGTAAAACACATTACAACACTAGATTAAAATTAGGTTTAGTTTACAATACATTTTACATTATTGAATTAAGGGGAAAATAGGTCCATTAGACTTAAATGCTAAATAAAAGTCTAGAAAAGTGTGAAAGTCATTTACAACACTTTACAAATCCTTTACAAGACATCAATAAATGCATTCTATTTAGTTTGCAAGGGTCCAAGACCTAATGTGCATGTGTAAAACTCTTACAAACACTAGATCAAGGTGACATTAAGTCTAATTTATAATTAATTATTCCCATACCAAGCAAGAGATACTTTTTTCTACGCTACACTCATCATTTGGTTGAATTACCTCAAAGGGGTTTGACCAAGGAAAAAGGCCATTCACTAACAATCAACAAGTTTTTCTCTCTCTACATGTGTGATCGCAGATCTAGATGGCTTTAAAGCTTGAAGATCCTTTGAGGAAAAGGTTGCAAGGTTGAGAGAAGCTGTCAAGTTGTCACAAGGTTTTCATCTTCACAAAAAGTCTTCTATAAGTCTGAAATTAGGGTTTTAGATCCATAAACAAAGTGTGACAGAAAGAGAAGAGATTCAAGAGAAAAATTAAATCTTAATACTTCAAAAAACCATACTAGGATTGATACACCACCTTGGGTGTATGAGTTCCAGTGCAACCAATTTTTATGGTTTCTGGAGATTCAAAATCAGCACTATCAGATTCCAGTTTTGGCATAGAAAACCCAGTTTGGAACTAAATTTCCCAAAAGTTAGTGTATAAGTCCTAATTAGCCAAATAATCAATGTTTTTAGCATTTCTAGTCCTCATTCAGGCCTCTTCAAGTTTCTAGGTGCATGCCTAGGATTTTACAGCTTTTTGTTCTAATTTATATGCGTTTTTAAGTCATTCATTCAAGTTTCATGCATCACTAGGTTTTGTCATTAGATCTTGTATTTCATTAGTTTTTCCAAGCCCTAGCTTGGTCGTGAACCCCTCATTAGTTTATAATGAGACCCTAGGACACCCTATTGTTAGATCTATTTCCCCTTTCTTCATAGGATTGAGATCTCAAGGGTGTCCTTGAATGTGGAATATAGAAGATTGTTGTCCTATGTCCTAAACCCTAGTGATGATAATTTTCTATCTTACATAATCATGCTACCTATCCCTAGATTTGTCCCTCAATTTACCAAAGATCTATCAAGGTAATTTAAGTGTGCATGACCTATTTAGTGATGCTTGGCCTTGCCTCCCCCTCAAGGCACTTCTCTGAGGTGGCATTCTAGGGGTATTTTTGGGTTGCCTTTTGGTGGCACTTCTAGGTGGCCATCTATATATAATTCTAAATTTTTTGATTCCAAAAAATTTCCTCAATTAGAATTAGCTATTTCTTCATCTTGTAAAGAAGATAAACAAAAAGATGATGAGGGGTGGGAATCCTCAGCTTCACTTCAAACCTCGCTAATAAATGGGATAGGCTAGATGACAAGGACCCACCACCTTCACCTTTTGCTACAACTCTTTCCTCTTAGTGACCTTTCTTTTTATGTATTGATGTTTTGATTTGAGCTTTGCACTATGTGGACTCTCGAGGTGTAATTTCTTATCCACCCACTTTTATTGTGAATGTGCGTACTTTTATTCTTTCATGAATAGAAATTTTTACATTTATTCTTCAACAAAATCATTTTTGAAGCTATTTAGTATTTTAGTGTTCATATAGTTAATTTATAGTAGTCTCATTATGTATTTTTGTCCCTATCTCCCAAATATTGTTGTTGTACTTAATTTTTTATTTCTTAGTATATGGAAGATAATAGCATGTTTGGATGCTAGCATAGTTGTGCTATCATCTATGAACTATGTAGAATTCTACTTCTTTAGGCCAAAAGGATGGTACTTCTCAATTTTCATCCATTATTGGATTTTTAAGGTATCCATTTGGCTACTCCTTATCTATTATACTCTTTAAAATTCATAAAACTTAATCAAATATGAGGCTTCCAAAGATCTCCATTTCTATCATAACTTCCTTTTAGTGTGAATTGCTTCTAATACTACAACATCTTGGGCAACTCTTATAATAGCTTTCATTGCTCTTCACTAGAATCTTCAAATTCAACTCCTTTCCCATTGCAATCTTCAAACCTTTTCTTCCAAGCAATATAGTTTAGCATTTTCATCCCACTTATCCTCTTCATTGTCATCTTAATCAAACATCCCATTGCATACCTTAGACTCTATGGATTTCCTCTTTGAACAAACTATTTCTCGCAAGGTGAGTATTTATTTTGACCATTTCATTTTTCCTTCTTAAAACCCTTCAATGTCTTTTCTACAATTTTATTTCCATTTCTTTATTATTATATGTCTTGTACTATTCCAATTTCTAACATAGTTTCTTCAACAAAAAAAAACTATAATTTTTGTATCTTCCTTTAAAGATCTTTTGTTCCATATACCATAGTCTTTTTTGTCATTTCTCCTTCCAACTTGATTATGCTCTTTTTTCACATCATAGCACAGCTCTATCTTGATCATCTACAACCATAACTATGCTGTAACAATGCAGTAGAACACATAAAGGATAAAATCACGGCACAACAAAATTGCCTCAACATATCAAACTGATCCAACCACAAAAAATTTCTTGTTTATATCGGAAAGGAGAAGCTCTTCAAACTTTAACTTCATCCCCTACTTTGAGTAGAAGAAATCTAATGACTCTCTATATCTAAGAATAGGTAATTAAAAGACATCTATTTCCGTATTCCAAAGACTGAGAACTTACAATCTGCTAAAATTAATAAAAATAATTCCTCCCTATTTCTAACACTAAGCTAACAAAATGGGAAGAGGTTCTGTGTGAACTTCTAATTTAGTGCCGAACAGTTTACATCGTTTCTATTTACAAATGATAGAAACAATAACAAAATTTATTTATTAATCAAAAGATGATAACATAAGAATGACAAACATAAGCACTAACAATTACAGCGGAAGTCTTTATTGCACCTATACCACACATCAAACAAAAAAAAAGCTTAAAACGTTGCAGAGGATTGTAATAATAAAATAAGAACAAATCGGCCAAACAGTTTTTAATTCTCTCCACGAACCGGCCCAAAAAAAGCTTCAAAAGTCGCAGAAGTTTATGATAATAAAATAAGGCAGTTCCACCACCACTAGCCTAACATTCAAGCACGAAATGTCAAAAATATACGACGCATTTGATAGAGTTTATCGAGATAGCTCAGAAGTCACAATGTCGCTTTCCACGGGACAATAACAGCAAACAGGAATCATTTTATAAATTTATAGTACACCTTGCAGACAAGGTGGCCATTGGCCAAAGGACAGAAGGCGCATGACAGCTCAGAAACAAGGTTTGGCTTGTGGTTTCCACTAAATAGATCGTACGGAAAACAATAGACATATAACTCTTAATTTAGTTGTAAGATTTTGCCGACTTAATCAGTGTGCTTTATCGCTGGCCACCCACTATCATGTAATGGAGCACTCAGCCTTACTTCTACGATACACACAATGCTTTGCTTTCCACCACACAAAAAAAATAATTCAGAAAAAAAAGTCACGTTCATTTAACTTTTGGATCATTTTTAAGTCTATAAAAGCCTTTGCATTCGCTTCTCATTAGCACAGCACTGGCTTTTACAGTATCTAGCGATAGCATCAACAGACCATATTCATAATTCAGCTGAGTTGTATCTTAGTTCAGTATATCTATTCATAGCAGTGCCTTTTGGAAGTCATTAAGTAAACAAATAAACTGACCTGTTTGATTTAGTGTGAAGAGCTTAGCATTAGCTTGAGTTTAATATAATGTGGAATTACAGGTCGTTTGTTATGGTCGTTACGACCGCTCTTGTATTTGCATGCATTGTGGAGGGCCGGATTGTACGAAGTGATCTGGGACTGAGCCTGGGCGGAGATGCAGGCTTGGGTGTAGGCCTGGGCTTGGATCTGGGTGCAGGCCTAGGCCTTGGTGGAAGTGGAAGCGGCTCTGGTTCTGGTTCTGGTTCCGGTTCAGGCTCGGGAGCTGGTTCTGGGGCTGGTTCAGGAGCCGGATCTGGTGCCGGGTCATATGCAGGTTCAGGAGCAGGCAGCCATGGCGGCGGTCAGGGTGGAGGTTCGGGGAGTGGCTATGGCGCAGGCTCTGGAAGCGGACATGGTGAAGGCAGCGGCAGCGGCTATGGTTCAGGGTCTGGCTCCGGCAGTGGCTATGGAAGCGGTTCAGGAAGTGGCTCCGGTTACGGGGCTGGGTCTGGATCTGGCGCCGGAAATGGTGGAGGCGGCTACTAAATTCACGTCACAGTTTGCTTGCATTAGAGACGTAAATAAGTATGTGTGTTATGCATAGCATTGTCATTGTCTTCAAGTAAATAAGTATATGAATGGATGTAATCCATTTCCCTGTTATGTTGTCTCCTCTGTCAGTATGTTGTAAACCATTTATTTTACGCAGGTGGATGGGGTAAATTTGGTGTGGAAGGTTGGAGTACTTGTTTTTGTTACTTGGGAAGGAGAATTTGTATTCAGACTTTGTGCACAATCTAGTTGTAGTAAAAATCATTGAAAATATTGAAATTTTACAATAGTTAATGTCAAATGTGGACACAGATGCTTGCACTTCAAGCTAGTGTTTTCTTTTTAAACTTGGTATCTGCTAAAATGGGTAGAGTATGATAAGAAGGTACTCATAATTTTTCTTGTTTATTTTTTTAAAACCATGACTGTAAAATAGGAGTTTTGAGCTTAAAAAATTATATATAAATATGTTAATATTAAGTATTAATCTTAATTATTGTAATTGTGATCTTTTAAAATTTAATAGTTAATTTTGTGTTTAATTTAAGAAAGTTAATAAAATTAGATATTGACAAATGATTTAAATTTCTAATAAATTTCTAATAAATTAGTTATACTGATTCATAAATATATTTATTCATTTTTATATATTTTGACATCTTTTATTCATATATATGTTTAAATTTTCATATATATCTTATTTATTATGTTTATGATTACATCTATCATTATATATTTAATAGGTATTAGGATGTAAAAGAATGATTATCCTTAGTAACGTAGAAGAAATTGGATAAGCAAGTGACAAATTGACAATTGTTGCAACTTACAGTGGATCAAAGAAAATAAACAAATATTGCTAAAATCATAAAAATATTAATTCCATCTAGAATAAGACAATTCTAAGTAGTTACGTTAAACAATTATTAAATGTTAAAATTATTTGTTTATATGTGTATATATAAGAATAATTTCAAGCTTTGATTTTCTTGTATTAACTCTAATACACCAATTATTTGTACTTTTTTTGGTAAAAAGCCAAAGGCCTAAATATTAATCTTAAAGTTGAAATATATTCTTGTATGATCAAAGAATCTATGCAAAGGGGGAATGTTTATTTCATTGAACTAGAATTTTAACATGAAATTCAAAATTTAAAACTAGTTGTAGCCATGACCCATCGAGGGAAAAATAGAAACATCTATAAAATCTCCCCTTCCCCCAATATGCAGTTTGAAGCAGATTCTCAAAATGCATGGTGCTCAAACATCCACCCAAACCCCAACCGCCTAAACATATCTTTGAAATCTTGCTATCAAATAAAATTACCATCTCTGGAAAAAAATTGTATGCATATGGACAAAAACAATAGAGCCCAAACCTTGCAAACTTAGTTGGACTATACATTACCAACTTCCTATATATAGTTGATGAATTATTAACCCATTCAAAGTCTTAAACCAACTCAATGTGCATCATTTTCTTTAGGAAACTTACTACCACCTCCACTCACTCTTTATGTTTGTGCAATGCCTCACCTTTGATATCCAATATGAAGAGGAAGAAGGTTACTTCCTTGGCTAGTACCAAAAGATGCTCCAAGTCATAGGACTTGAGTGCACCAAGATTGAAGGAGGAAGCATTCAATACCAGCTCTAGCCTACCTAAAATTTGAGATATAAACAACTTACGAGCCATTTCCACCACTTCTACCTTCAGAGTGTGCACATATAGAAGTGCCGCAATGAATAATGAGGAAATTTGTGAGTTAGCCCTATACCACTCATTTGACTTTATAAATTCACAGCCCAATATGAGTTTAACTACTCTAATAAACATAAAATCTAGTTCCACCATGATTTGCTTCAACCAGAGCTCTAAGATTGTGCCCTAAAAGGCCATCATTTTATAGGTACTTACTAGGTTAATGGGAATATCTATACCTCCTTGCTAAAACATAGAAATCCCTTGTATTAGGTATGTATACTAAGAATTTTAGACTTCTTTGATAATTAAAACGCACTGATTGCTAGTAATACTCTTGCTTGACAAGGCACCCCAAAGAGTGTACCAATAAATATTATTAAAAACTAACCGTATGCATATCTAGTTAGTGATGATGTTTTTGACCTTCACATGTCCTCAACCTCAATCTTGGAAGAAAACAACACAAAAATAGATACTAGCACTTGAGCACATAACGATAGTGAATATGGTTGGCTTCCTTGATTTTGAAATGAATCTATGTGCAAAAGTAATTAGTCATTAATACCTATAAAATCAAGTTTTAAATACGAGTGTAGTATGAAGAGAAAACTGCCATCTTTGTTTGGTAAAATGTCAAGATAGTACATTCCCCAAAATTTAGAATGATCCTTAGCATTATAGAGGTGTTTCCAAAATAGAGTTTAGGAGTAGGTCTAATAGGGATCATAGATTCCCATGATCCATCGAGATGTGACAGTGAGCCAATGGTGCATTATTTAGCTTTCCTTGGCCATGGACCTTAATTTTGTGCTCAAGTGACACATGGTGCTAGTAGATAACATGTTCACATTTGAAGCTTTCAAATCCACTCTTCTAGACTTGTGAGTATTAAAAAATCCAATAGTGCACCTTTGTGCAATTTGCAAGATCAAAATTCTCTTGACCTTACACAAAAATGACATGTGGAATTGTCATGTGTTAGACTCAATATATTTTCCTTTTGGAACTTCCCTTAGAGGAATATAATGCAACAATTGTAGGGAAGTCAAGCCGATGTAAGCTTCAAAATTTCTCTTGTGGTCACTTGACAATAGTACATGTAATAATAACATGCAAGTTATTAAACAACCAATAACACACCTTTCCACAGTCTTCAAGCTCAAAATGTTTCTTTCTTGCACCCATATGAAATGTGGTGTTGTCAGGTGTCAAGCTTAACATGTTTGACTTTTGGCACCTCTTTGGAAGAGAATAGTGGAATATTCGTAGCAAATTCAACCTAGCATAGGACCTAAGTACACCCAATCCAAGGTCCAAACAAGGTGATTTATTCTTGACACTTTCATATGCTAAATTTAGGTTTATGTTTTCAGGACCTCGATTGGAGGAGGATTGTCCCATAGAGCACATGAAATTTTCCACCCAAGAATTATAATCCTCTCTATTACCAACCTAAGATTTAGAGAACCATATTCCACAAAATAGACCAATGATGCACCTTTTTGCAACCTTTAAAATCCAAACATTCAAAACTTGCACGTGAAAGCCACATGGCACTAGCTGGCATTGGGATCAAAGTATATTAACTTCAAGTCCTTCCTTGTGGGAGGGCATCATTGAACTGCTTAGGGAGGTTAGGACAACCATGTCATAGACCAAACAAAATAAATTTTGTAAGGCACTAGTGGATGTTAGGCTTAAGATTAGGCTTTTTGACCCACCCTTGGAGAAAAAATGCACAGAGTGTCTAACATCTCACCTAGAATTATACACTTCTTCAGAACTAATTCGACACCCAACCAACCAATTAATACAACAAAAATGTGGGAAACATAGATGAATAAATTTTAATGATGCAGCTAACTTGAGACACTAGAAGTGCTGCCCCCTTGACCTTCATTGGAAATAATTTATGCAAAATCCTCCAAGTTTAAAAAATTATATGGATTTAATTGGAGGATTCACCATTTTACAAGTGTTATTTGTAAAGACATCTACTATAGAATTAGCTTCCCAATACAAATATATAATTTTTACTGAATTGAAACCCTCAAGTAGATCCCAAACTAGTTTCAGGATGTAAGAAATGACCCAATTGCTTGCCTACTATTTTGAGAAAGAATTACTAATGTTTGAATAATATCCTTTAATGGGAATATTTTTGAGCTTCATGTTGTGTGCTAGCTTTACACCTACTAATGGGCCATGCACCTATGCTACATTATTAGTGCCCATTGTTAGCTTCAAAGAAAGACCTTAATAACTCTCCTTTGTCATTGCACATTACACAACCTAACCTAGATAATCATGGGTTGTCTTTAGATACACCATCAAAAAATTTTTTTGCAATATTTGAGGGTAGGGTGCACCATTTGATTCTACTTCTATTAGCATTTTGGGAATTAGAATGCGCCCCCTATTTGGAACCTTCAAGAGAGACCAATGCTTTAACATTTTATTATTATATCTTGAGAATGAGTTACATGGGTTTAACTTTTTCACTACATCTATCATTACTACTTATGATATATTCATTTCTAATTTATTGAGGAAAAAATTTAGGGCTAGAAAATATTTTAGAAAATCCTTCTGTTTCGTTTGAGTCATATATTCCACACTAGTAAGGTTGAGATTACCACACATAATTCTTTAAAGAGAGAACCTTTATAGAGTAATGAAAATTTTTGAATTAAATCCAAAATGTTGTTTGGTCTAGGGGAATGCCAATGAAGTTTATTTTGGATCTAATTCTAGCATGTTTCAGCAAAATTACAATGGAGCAAAATATGTTCCACGGATTCCTGGTGGGCACCACATAGAATATAGTTGAATTGTTGGGTTAGGCCTAGGCTAGAAAGCCTACAACTTGTTAGAACCCAGTTATGAATATCTAACCAAGCAAAAGAGCCTACTTTATGGAGAATTAAGGTATGCCAACAAATCTTATATGGCCACTTACCTAGTTAAATTTTTTACTCAAAGTTTAGAGACTTTTAGCCCTATTTGACATTTTTTTTTCCTATTTTGGATGGGAGATAAATAATTTTATCCTCAAAATCTGAAAGTAGTACAGTTCTTATGCCTAATATTGATTACAACTTTTATTTTTGATGCTAGGGGAATGGGAGATTGTGAAAACTTTATCTATATGTTTTTTTTGGATTAACTAGGTATTGACATGGTTGTATGTCTAGGCATTTATCAAAGTAACTATCTAGTAGAATTGATATGCCTTGATCTATTTTCTGATTTGAAATTACCCATTAAAAGTTCAAAGCCAAATGCATAGCCAAATTGTCTCTTCATAACATGTCCCCCTCCACTTCAACTCCTCCTATCATAGATGTTCAACCATGCTTCAACATGAGTCCAACATCGAACAAACCATACAACCTCATGAGCAACCACCCTTAGACACTTACCAGCCATCGTTTAAAAGACCAAGGGAAAATGAAACACCTCTCATTATGCCTCACATTAAACAATTGTATAAAGCTAAAGAGAAAGTGGTTGAACCCTCTTCAGAAGTAGAAGAACCTATGATGACTCAATCCACTCTTACACCTCAACAAATCCAAAATAGAATTAAACAAAATTGCGGTGCTAGGGAATGTAGGTGTCATCATCATCTCCTTGCTCGTTAGTCACATATAGAAGAAGACAAAGAAAATCAACCTCTACCTTTGATAGAAGTAATAGCTGACCACCCTTCTTCTGACCTACCACAAGATAGTCTAGTGAAAACTTTGCAACAAAATGAACCAATCCAAAAGCCATGGTTTTGACACATCCTTCCTTGGAAATCACCCTTCGTTCTCCAGTTGTTGTTAATCTTGATGATGATGATGTTGATGTGATGATAGAAAAAATAGATGAAGAAGTACACAATGATCTGAACTCTTTATTCTCATCTACAATGAGCTTAAGAGATAAATCCTCTCAACCAAGTGAAGAATTTGGTACAACTCCTAGTTTGGCATTTGCAACTCTTCCTTTCAACAATCAACATCCCTCGCATTACACTAAATATGATTGAGAGGTGTATGACTTGTTAGAAAACTAACTTGCATTCACCTTTCTAGCCTTTTTCATGTTTCTTTTATTTTTATTTTCTTTCATGTATGTATCGTGTTCCCTCATAACGTGTGTTTGATGTTTCCCTATCTTTGTACACTTCTTCTATTTGTACCTCTCTTCTTCTATTTGTATTGCACTGTCTTTTTCTCTTTTTTTTTTTGTTCTACTTTTGGGGATGATGCAAAGTATAGAGATGCCCTATGCCTCTTCCATGTTGACCCAAAAGGTCCTTGTCTTTTTCACTTTTGTTTTTTTTTCTCCTTTTGGGGATGATGCAGCGTAGAGATGCCTATCTCTTCCATGTTGACCCAAAAGGTCCTTGTCTTTTTCTCTCTCTTTTTTTTTTTTTTCCTTTTGGGGATGGCATAATGCATTGAGACCGCAATGTCTCCTTCATGTTGACCCAAAATATTTTCCATTTTCTTTCACCTTTTCATTTTCTTTCTTTTTTCTTGTGTTCTCCTTTTGGGATGATGCAAAGTGTTGAGACTGCAATGTCTCTTCCATGTTGACCCAAAATGAACTTTTTTTTTTTTTTTTTTTCACTCTCTTTGTGTCATTCTTCTAGTTCTATGGGCTATGGAGAATGATCACAGTTCTGATATACTAACCCCAAATCCATAGATCCCTTATGTGTTTGGTGTATTCTTTTCTTGGGGGAAACTCCCTTTATTTTTCTTTCATTTTCCTTGACATGACATAGCCTAACTTCAAAAAATATGACTTGACATAAGGCTTTCCAAGTTGGCCCTCATGTCTTGTTTTTCCTTTTTCATTTTCTTTCCTTCGCTACTTTAAATTAATTGCTGACAAAACAATGTGTAGCAATTCCTTTAAAGTGAGGGGCATACATTATCATAATTCATTTGAATTCTTGGTTCCTTGTGTAGCCTTGTCATTTATGTGATGTGTTTGTCACTTTGTGGATGAAATTTGGTGTGATCTCCTTCATAAGTGTGATTTATCTTATCATATTACATTCCTCTTGGTGGCTCAATGAGATGCACTGCATCCCCTAAGTTGTGAATATTTTATTCTTTGATTGGTATTCTCTTGGAGACATTAGACACAACTCTCCCTAAGTGACAGACCTTGCATGAACACAATAAGACTCCTTTGAACATCCTTTGCATTTTACATTTTTTCATTTCTGCCATCTTGCATAATGCAACTTGCATGCTTGTGGTACCTTGATTTTTGTTAGTGAGTTCTAAGCATATGGATCTTTGCTTGTCTCATTGAGCATGAACAATTTTTTTTTTCTTGTGGAACCCTTTTAAAGTTATCAGGAGGTATAAATTTGATATGGTTGAGCGGGAAGCTTTCCTAGTGGCATGACTTTTCCCCATAGTCACCTTTGTGTTCGTGAGTGCATACCAACTAGTGTATGTATCTTACCTTTTGGGCTTTCTCACCCCGTGGATGAATAGAAGTTCCATGGCCCTAGAGAGAGTATATTTGGACCTTCTCACTTAGCAAACCATCACGAGTTCTATCAACCCACAGTGAGTATACATTCTCTTTTGCCTAGATCTAATCCACAACTAGTTGGACAGACAATCGAAGCTTCATCCGATTCTCAACACTTGTGTGTTTCTTTCTTCTTATGCTTAGTTTTCCATGGGATATTCATCATGGGGGCTTGATCATCCCTCTTCATTCTTGCCATTCCATCTTGCTAATGTAAGTACATTTGAACCATCCTCTCGATGTTCATGGCTACTTTAGTGTGAGTTTGAAGCAAGTTCATTCTCTCACTAAAGTGGGGGCTAAATGCACCATAGAAAAATGGACCCTTGTTATTTTCAAGGTCTTTTAGGCCTTGCTTCATAATTTTTGGTCAATTTTTCTTTGATTTTATGTCATAACATGGCTTGAAAATGTATATTTAGGTACTAAAATTCAAATAATGACATCTTGTGAAGGTTTTGTGAAGTGTTGTAAAACATTTCTACACTCTTCTAGAATATATTCACTACAATTCACCTAAAAATCACATTTTCATCATTAAACAAGTCCTATTTTGATGTGTTGTAAAGTCTTGTAACAAGATTTCATACTTTTCTAGGCATAATTTCACTATTTACACCTTTCTCATGTTTTATTTGAACCCTTTATACCCTTATAAGCCTTAATTAAGTGTACTTTTTAATGTAAGCCCGATAAACAACATTAAATGTGACTTAATTCCTGACACCTATTTTCAAGTCCTAGGTGGGACCCATTTGCCATGGGTGGTGAATGAGTCCCTCTTGGCTCCAAATTCAAAATATGTTAAATTGTCTTTTAGGTTTTTATTCAAAATCATTTGATGTCACCCTTAGATGAGGTATTAGTGGGATTTTAAGGCACAAGATTGTATACATAAGTGATTTTCACCTCATTTTACATCATCCAACATTCACACATCTTATTTAAGCAATATCAAGGATTGAAACATTTTACAACATCTTCCCAAGCACTATTCAAGCATTTTAGAGCATCCATTCACTTCAGATTATCATCTTTAAGGGTTTGGTAAGTTGATAGCATTTGCATGTTATTTTTTTATCATTCTCTTACATTTCATTGTTTTATTAAGGGTTTGATTACCAAAGTGGGGTTTGACCAAGGAAAACCCCTATTTTCTAACCCTCAACCATTTTCCCCCTTTTCGCATGTGTGTTTGTAGACCTTTGTATGCATATTTTACAAGAATTTGGGTGATTGAATATTGTTCAACAAGTAAACTAGGTGCTTCAAGTCAAATCAACTCTATTTCAAGCTTAGAGAAGGTTTTTTGTTAGTTTCCCATAGAATTGACTTTGGCAACCCGACAAGCAAACATTTTAAAATCTGGTGTTGCAAATTTGTCTCTTGATTTCTCACAATTTTGGGGGAGGACTAATTTTCCACCAATGGTGAATGATTCCCACCTTAAGACTAAAAATCTAAAAAAAATTCAGATTTTGGATCCTGACAATCAAAAACCTGCTTCTGACATGTTTTCACGGGTAGCAAGACTAATTCGCCACCTTGGGTGAATGAGTCCCATTGTTGATTTTCAATAACTTTAGAAAACATTCACAACATTCCAAATTCCTCAAATATTTTTTAGGTGCACTCTGATTCATCCCATTTCTTTATGTTTTGCATTATTTCATCTTTTAGTTCATTGTTTGCATATCACAATGTGTTTTCTGGAATAGTTTCAATCTTAGTCTTGCATTCATAATCATTCATATAAAGCACTTAATTGCATTTAGTTTTCTTCATTTAGCTTAAACCACATTTTATATAGCATAATTTGAATGAACCCTTACATTTTTGGGCCCTATCTCTATTCTTTTTGGTGAAAAACCTTAGAAGAGCCAGAGAAGTCCATAAGAATGAAAAATCTATGCTTCAATAAAAAAGGAATGAAGAGATATTCTCATAAAGTACCATGTACAATAACCCATCTATCTCCCAATAATGTATAGGTGGATTAAAGTACATCTAGGCAGTAGTGATTTTAGAATAATAATATAATTATGATAAGTAAGATTTTATATAATACTAGAAGGAACAATGTCCTCTTGAGAATATGTTAAAAAGGTAAATAGTTAAAAGTATGTGAATATAATGGATAATATTAGTAAGTTCTCTATGTAATCATTAAGGAACTACTTGGTGGACGGGATAGTGATTTAGGTGTAGAGTACATAGCCTATATTTTACTCTCACTACTAGGAATAGATGTGAGAGTACTAGATAAAAAAGATCAAACTACAAGAGAGACCTTCACAAAAAGTAAATGCTATGTAGAAGTTCATAGTGGTTGATAAATAAGATTAGTATTGGGCTTATGGAATGGTAGGTTCTTCTAATGCTAAATTTTTTATTTAGGAATAGGAATATCAATGCCTAAAGTGGAGGGTCACAAGTTGGGAAAAAATTGGTGATAAATACATAAAATGGGATCATGGAAGCTACATTGGTGTTGTATATGGAAGTAAAATTAGGGAGGTCAATGGGACTAGAGAGAAATGTTATTTTTAGATCCTTGTAATTAAGGAAGGATTAATACAAGGAGTGAAGAGTACTTTGACCCATTTAGACCCTTTTTCTCTTGGGTCTTCAATGGAGGATTATAAGATAGTGGTTTAAGGAGTTGATCAAATGGGGTTTGATTAATGATAACTTGATAAATATGCAAGTTATTCTTATATTATACAGACAATCATTTTTAATGATTTCATACTTGAGCTTCAAAATAAGGGGGTGTAATTTGGAATGGCTTTCATTCCTCGGTCTATTGTAGGATCAAACAGAAGAGTGGGAGTAGTTGTTCAAGATTGAGTGACCATAGATTGAGTAGAATAAGAAATGTGGGGAGGAATGTGTCTCATCATATATTTCTAATATAGCTTGAAGATAAAACATGTGAGGTTCAAGGGGACAAAAATCAGTAGGAAAATAATAGTTAGCAAAAAGTTAACTTAAATGGTTAGTGATTGATTGTGATTATGATGGACATCATGAGCCATCCATTTCGGGGATCCTTTATAAATTTATAAAATATGAGAAACAACCAACATAATAATGGGTCGAGGATATCTCAATAAAACAAAAGGTGTTCACAAGTAGGAATGAAACTACATGGGTTATCTTTTCACATAGGACCAACTTGGAAAAATAAGGATGTGACCTTAGTGGGAATGAAAAAGCTATTGTGAATGAAAAAATAAAAGATTTAAGGTCATAGGGTCCACTATAATTCCATGAATATTTTTCTATTGAATAAGGCTAGGATATACAAAAGAGCATCATAAACACCCACAAACAAGTTAATAGGAGAATAAAATTATGGGTTTAGAAGTATAATGAAATTGAGGTGCATGAGGTTAAATTTCCATTGCACCCACCATATTGGAAAATAATAAATGGTATAGGGAATGATTTAAATTAGTCTTGAATGTGACTAATATAATACTCATATCAGGATAAGTAAACCATGGGAGAATAGTGTTTATGAAATTTGAAGTTGAATTTTTTGTAATAATTTTTGTTTAAATTTGGAAGTTTTGGTTTGAATTATCTATGGATTTATTACCTTCATTATTAATATTGAAAACCTAGATGATTTTGATTCAATCAAGTCTTGGATTAGTTATTTAAATACATCATTTTTCTATGATACACACAAACAAAGAGTGGTATTGGTATAAATTTTTATGATCATAATTATTTATAAGTGGCTAGTTCATATCAAGAGTATTTATAGCTAAAAAATACACAAAATTATCTGAGAGGAGACACTAGAGATTGAAATGTAATGGACTAGATAACTATGAAAATTAATTGTTATGTTGATCTACATTATAAATAAAACCATAGTCAAAGAAGAATACATGTTTGCAATGACATTATTAATGATAATTACATATGTTTTTTTTTATACAATAAATATTTATTTTATTTAAATTTTATTAAATGATGTGGAAGGTCACAAAAAAGTTGTAGGAGTTAGTAAGGTAGAATAGGGTTCCTCAATCTAGCTTATAGTCTACTACTAGTCATGTAGGGTTTTAGAGATGTAAAAATGATTAGTATTATGTTACAAAAATATATTGAAAGCCATGATAACTTTAAGAAACCTCCCTCAAAAACTAATATAAAGTCTCTGTGAATCTTTTTTTTTTAGGAAAAAAATAATTAATTTTATTGGTGACTTTTTTTACATCACTAAAATTTTGTAGAAAATTTTGGTAAATCTTGAAAAATAGTAAGAAAATGTGTGAATTATGATGGTGAATCTATCCAATCTAAAAATAATTCTCATGGAAAAGCAGGGGCCCGAGGGTGAAAATTATTGATGGGTTGAAGGGGTAGACTATATATTTACTTTCCACCATTGTTTTAAAATATAATATAATGGCCCTCATTGTATTCTATGAGGTAAAATGTACCCATGATAATTAATTCTCATGGGGCTCAAAATTTCATTCATATCATTGATCTAATGATCCTCATTGTAGTTTGTAAGGTAAAGTTTACCCACAATTTATAATGCTCATGAGACCCAAAATTGTGGGTCCCATGAGAATTACAGAACATGGGTACATTTTACCTCATGGAATACAACAAAGACCATTAGATTATATTATAAATCAATGGTGGAAACTAAAGATTAGAGATATAGTCCTCAAACAACTAATAATTATAATATATTATTGGCGAATTAATAGAGATTTCTACTACAATTTATAAAATTTAGGTGTGGGCGGGTGCATGAAGTTGGTCACACTTTTGTGGCCAAATGGAATTTTTTTTTGAAAAGCAATAATGCGAGAGCATTATAATACACTCATGTTATGTGGTTTTAAAAGAAAAAAAAGTGAAAAATGTATCATTTTCTATTTACTATTTCTCAGCTCTACATGTGGCCACAAACCCTCACTTTCATGCTCACGTTCTAGGAGGAAGGGTTTCTACAAATTTTGTCAACAACAATTGGATTTTCTTTACAAATATGGTGCCATGATGACAAAGAGGTGCAGGAGGTAAGTATTGTTTACTATTTGTTTTGAATTTCTTAGTTTGAAATTGATTTTGTCTGTTTTAGGTTAGATTTGATTTTTTTTAAAAAATTTATAGGAAATCCTACAAATCCTCAACAACAAAATACTCAAGAAAATCCTCAAGAAAATCAACCTCCCCCATCAATCACTCAATACCCTCCTGGCACTCAAGAAAATTTGAGGAGTGAAATTGAGAACAATAGAAAACAACTTGAGGATCTTATCAATAGGTTGAGTGATCCAAATACTTCAACCAAAGAAAGAATGCTTCTAGAAAATTAATTGAAAGAGATGTTAAAAAATGTAGATGCAATTACCCAAAAAATATCTGGATGGCAAGATAGGAGGCATGCAACCAGGGCATATTATGCAGACAAATTATCATATAAACAAGTAAAAGATTTAAAAATTACTAAAGGTGATTTGTGCTCTCTATTCATTGACCCTAAAAAAAATCAAAATCTTACCCTCAATGCAAAGAGGCTTCCTATTCATTGGTGCCACCACCAAGAGACTAGGAACCATTTTTTATGATAGATGGTATTTGGTCTTTGATTACCCATCGTGCAATAATTGTGAAGTCCTGCAGTATTTTCTTAGGAAACTATATAGTGAGTTTGTATTGAATCAAATCCCAAATTATTTTGATATGAGGGAGTTTTAGGGGAGAGGTGGGGGGTCAGCTCAGGATAGGCTTGATGCACAACTGGATCCTACATGGCAAGGGAGACAACCTCTCACTAGGATGCCTCGTGAGAACATTGTGATGCTTTCCATTGCGAAGGAGAGTGCCGACGTAGAGACATTGCAGGAAATCACAATTTTGACCCAAAGTGTCATCCATCAAATTAGCCCTATTGTACAATGCCATCCAGGGGAGTCTTCAAGTGGTGGCCTTCGAACCCATGTGTGTCAATCTTGCGGGGTGACTTCTTCGTATGACCCTACCAAAACTCAGGAGGGTGCTACGCATGATCCATATGCTACTACGCAGCTTGATCCATATGCATCTACGGGGATGGAGAGGATGGCTGACATTTTGCATGATGCATATGGCATTGGCACTTAGGTAAAATTCAACATGTTCATTGAATTTAATTTATTAAATTTTGATTGTGAAATGAAATATTAACTAATTTAGTTTTATTATTTTAATAAAATTATAGGGTCACAATGTTGAGAATAGATACACCAATCCCCCCCTACTTATTTTTGCAGTACACCTATCAGTGGGGTATGTAACTAGTAAACAATTATAAATTTATTACATGTTAATAGAATTGTTTTATGACTGGTATTTTAATATGTGATTTTGGATGTTGAACAGGGTAATGTTGGAGGTTTCAAGGAAACACCTCCTAGTGCCAATAGATTTGCTCAAACGTTCACGAAGGTAATATAGAATAAAGAGAACTTAACTAATGAATTCTAAGTTTAATAGATTTGTGTAGTTTGTATTCATATTGTTGGTTATCTTGCATTATGCATCATTCAAACTCAAAGCATTACTTCAAATTTGATAACTAATAATCATAAATATATAGTTTAATACTTGTACTCAAAATTTTGTTCATTAGATCTCATATATTATAAGTCATCACGTGGATCGCTATTGTAACTTTTTTGTGATTGAATAATTTGTTGTTTTATTTTTAGATGTTGGTGACAGAAACACCACCAAACATTATGAGGGCAATGGATATTGGTGTTTCCTTCGCTATACAATCCTCGATGGCTCTGATAGAGGAGGTATGAGGAAAATTACTAAATTTCAATTTACATTCATAGTTATAGATGAACTAGTTCTAGTGAAAAGTCAAACCATTATTGATTCATAGTTTAATTCCTATTTGGATGGTTTATATAGAGCTTGAGCATGCCTCAACATCGGCATGCAAATATTTCCATCGAGGAGAGTGATCATGAGATGGTTGTATGCGATTATTTTGTTAAATATATCAATTTTTATAATGTAATTTCTATATATTAATGTCTTTATTTCTTATTGTAACAGTTAAAACTTCACCAGGAGCTAAACCCTAGGAGTAGTAGTAGGAGCACTCCTCGAGCACAGTAGAAATAGGTGATAGACTCATCGCCATCAGATCACCAAGCAAAGGGAAATAAAATTGTATTTGAACTAGCATGGAGAGAAATGAATTTTGAATGCAGAGCCCTTTGTTGTATGCCTACATGGAAATTTTGTACATATTTTGTACTAGATATATTTGACATTATATGCCTATATGGCATTCTCGTAAGCCTATATGGCTATTTTGTAAGTATATTTTATACTTATATCGACATATATTGATGTATGCATACATGGCTATTTTCTTTTAATACAAATATTTTTTATCGATGGTGTCCATATTTGCATTATAAATTCATGGTTCAATAGATATGAGTTATGTGTATTCAAGTGTATACTTTACAACTTATGCAAATATACTTTTTGACTTACGTGTGAACATCGAAAAGTGTGAAGTTTTTTGTGTGTGGAAGTCAAACGTAAGCCAATTTCACAATCTCAGTTCTTGCATACTCCATCTTATGGACTTATTCCTTCCTAGCACATATTGTGAATATTTCTCATTTGGTGCAAGAGAAAAATTCCTCATTTTTGAACCACTCATAGCAAAGAGATTCACAATAAGACTTTAGCATTGGAACACTACTTCATACTTCTCTTGTATAGACCATAAAGGATTGAAAATTCTTAATTTGATCCAATGATAGTCTTGAGATAAGAATTTATATAACCATGTGCCTATTTTGAAACTTTGCATCTAATACTACATCAACAAGAACTTAAGAAGTGTTTCACAAGAGTGTTAGGTTTGATAGGCCTTCTCTTCCCTAAGGGAGGATAGCCTGCATCTTGAATTTTGAACAAAATTTTAAGAAGCAAATACTTTACCTAAAAGCTTCAAACCTAGATGACATATTTGGCTAAGTATATCTTGAAAATTATCAATACGTTCAAACTCTAAAGGAGATTCTCCCTAAAAAGAAAACTTTACCCTTTTTCCCAAGGAAAGAAATTGCAACAAGTTACATGATTTATCTTATTTCTTTCTTGTCGTTCTTGGTCAATCATTCATGGCTCAGGATAGTTCCATTCCAAGGAAAAGACACACAAAAAATCATTGAGATTCTTCTACGATCTGGAAGAAAAAGGTTTTTGCTCTTTCACAATGTAAATAATTATGTAACACCATTTTCTTGTTTGCTTTCCACACAGAAAAATGTTCACACTTTTCAGATTGATCAATGATCAATAATTTAGCTAATTGTAAACACTTGAAATTTTTATGTTTGAACTTTAATTTATAATTTTGTATCACGACATTCGAGTATCACTAATATTTTAATATTTGACTATGAAAGTAGTGGTGTATTTTTGCTATGTTATTTGACTATTAATATGGTGTTGTATTCTAAACTTAATTACTACTGCAAATACGTATATATTTATGATATATTTATGTTTTTGTATTACCAAACCCAAAATGAACCCAACACCCAAAAAAAATTCCCGAACCAACGAACCGGGTTCTCGGACCCAAACTCGAACCCAAAACTGAACCCTTAGTAAAAAATAGATTTTTGTAGTTTATATTCATAACGTTGATTACATTGCATTGCACATCTTTCAAACTCAAAGCATTGCTTCACATTGCATAACTAGTAACTAGATGCTGCTAGATGACAAAATTTCAATTACAATATCTATAGTTTTTACAAAGTCAACCTAAGCAGTTATGCAATTACTTCACATTGCATAACTAATAACTAGGAGCAACTGCCAATTGCATTTTCTTGTTATGGAATTCTATGAGACCACATTTCTTTGAGGCATTTTTTCAAAAATTTCACTGCCTTGTCTATACTACCACATTTTTGACACATGTCTACCAAAGAATTTTGTCAAATAGTTCAAGTGTTGTCTTGTTGCTATGGCTAAAAGCCTAAAAGAAGTGCTTTTGAACAAGCTATGGATGCTTGGAAAAAATCTATCAAAAGTATAATAGTAAGCAATATCATAGACAAGGCAGTGAACTCTTTGAAAAAATGCCTCAAAGAAATGAGGTCTCATGACCTGATGGAATGCCATGACATCAAATGCTTTTATTGTCATGGCATTCCATGAGGTCATGAGACCTCATTTCTTTGAGGCATTTTTTCAAAGAGTTCACTGCCTTGTCTATGATATTGCTTACTATTATACTTTTGATAGATTTTTTCCAAGCATCCATAGCTTGTTCAAAAGCACTTCTTTTAGGCTTTTAGCCATAGCAACAAGACAACACTTGAACTATTTGACAATTTAATGCTTTGGTAGACATGTATCAAAAATGTGGTAGCATAGACAAGTGAACTATTTCACTACCTTGTCTATGCTAACACATTTTTCATACATGTCTATCAAAGCATTTTATCAAATAGTTCATTTCCTTGCTGCTATGGCTAAAAGCCTAAAATAGGTGCTTTTGAACAAGCTATGGATGCTTAGAAAAAATCTATCATAGCATAATAGTAAGAAATAACATAGACAAGTGAATGAACTATTTGAAAAAAATGCCTCAAAAAAATGTGGTCTCATGGTGGTGGAATACCATGACAAGAAAATTGTTGTGGATTGTCATGGCATTCCATCACCATGAGACCACATTTCTTTGAGGCATTTTTTTAAATAGTTCGTTTCCTTATCTATGCTACTAAATTTATCATACATGTTTACCATGGCTAAAATCCTAAAATAGGTGCTTCCAAATAAGCTATGGATGCTTGGAAAAAATCTATCAAAGCATACTAATAAGTAATAGCATAGAAAAGGAAACAAACTATTTGAAAAAAAGCCTCAAATAAATGTGGTTTCAATGGTGATGGAATGCCATGATAGTCCATAGCAATTTGCTTGTCATGGAATTCATCATGGCATTCCATCACCATGAAACCACATTTCTTTAAGGCATTTTTTCAAAGAGTTCACTACCTTGTCTATGCTAACACATTTTTCATACATGTCTATCAAAGCATTTTATCAAACAGTTCATTTCCTTGCTACTATGGCTAAAAGCCAAAAATAGGGGCTTTTGAACAAGCTATGGATGCTTGGAAAAAATCTATCAAAGCATAATGGTAAACGACAAGCTATGGTCTTATGGTTTTTTCTCATGTGAAAATCAACGTGATTTTATTCACATTTTTTTCATGTGAAAATCAGTGTGAACCAGATTTTGTATTATGGAGCTATATTAAGCTGCCACTCTAAAGACCAATGTAACAATGATACAAAATAATGTTTGAGACTTTAAGAAGGCATCAAAATGGCTAGTGTACTAAACAAATTCTTATGATTTATGAATAATCTTGATAACTATACTTAGTTGGCTTCTTTTTTCAAAATCATACAAATTGAACCGTAGCATCAATAGACTCTATATATCAAGCTACCACAATTCAAGTTACATCAGGCCCATATCACTGAAACATAGCCTAAACAATAGGAGTAATGGCCTATTTCAACATACTACATTCAAACCCTTAAGGGATCGATCCGGTTGAATGTAGCTCAAAGTGATTCCTCATGTTTGGGTGCAAAAGAGGACCATTCCTAGTGTAAAAATTCCTACTCAGACATGTTGGAATAGTTTGTTTGGTCACATGAGTTGCAAAATAAAAATTGCACCACCTTGCAACTTTCTACTACTTGCATTTCACACTTTTTCCATCAACTGAAAATTGGACACCACAGGAAAACCACTCTGAGTTAACAAAAATTGAGAGAGGTTATTATAGAGGGGCCAACATGATCCCATAGGATTAGACAAGAAGTTGATAAGCATCACAGTGTCCAAGTAACCTCATGTTGAAGTTTGCAGCCATTTTTCCCTTTGGACCCTTAAGGGATCGATCCGGTTGAACATAACTCAGAGTGATTCTACATGTTTGGGAGTGAAAGAGGACCATGCCTAGCGTAAACATGCCTATTTAGATGCATTGGAATAGTTTGTTTGGTCACACAAGTTGGAGAATGAAAGTTGCACAATTTTGCAACTTTCCACTGCTTGCATTTGACACTTTTTCCATCAACTGAAAATTGGACACCATGGGAAAGCCAATTTGAGATAATAAAAACTGAGAGAGGTTATTGTAGAGGGGTACAACATGATCTCATAGGATTAGACGAGAAGTTTCTAAGCATCATGGTGTTTGAGTAACCTCATGTTGAAGTTTGTAGCCATTTTGCCCTTTGGACCCTTAAGGGATCGATCCAGTTGAACGTAGCTCAGAGAGATTCCATGTGTTTGGGTGTGAAAGAGGAATATTCCTAGCATAAAATACCTATTCAAACATGTTGAAACAATCTGTTTGGTCACATGAGTTGCAGAATGAAAGTTGCACCACTTTGCAACTTTCCACTGCTTCCATTTGACACTTTTCCTATCAATTGAAAATTGGACGCTACGGGAAAACCACTCCAAGATAACAAAAACTAAGAGAGGTTATTGTAGAGAATCCCAACATAATTCCATAAGATCAGATGAGAATTTTCTAAGCATTAAGGTGTCTGAGTAACCTCATGCTGAATTTTGCAGCCATTTTTCCCTTTGGACCCTTAAGGAATCAATCTTGTTGAACGTAACTCAGAGTGATTCCGCATGTTTGGGTACAAAAGAGGACTAAGCATAGTGTAAAAATTTGTATTCAGACACGTTGGAATAGTTCTTCTGGTCACACAAGTTGCAGAATGAAAGTTGCACCACTTTGCAACTTTCCATTGCTTCCATTTGACACTTTTTCCATCAACTAAAAACTGGACACTACAGGAAAACTACTTTAACATAACAAAAACTGAGAGGTTATTGTATAGGGGCCCAACATGATCCCATAGGATTAGACAAGAATTTTCTAAGCATCATGGTGTTCGAATAACCTCATGCTGAAGTTTGTAGCCATTTTGCCCTTTGGATCCTTAAGGTATCGATCTGGTTGAACGTAGCTTAGAGAAATTATGTGTGTTTGGGTGTGAAAGAGTACCATTCCTAGCATAAATATTCCTATTCAAATGTGTTTGAATAGTCCATTTGGTCTCATGAGTTTTAGAATGAAAATTGCACCACCTTCCAACTTTCCATTGCTTGCATTTAACACTTTTTCAATCAACTGAAAAATAAGACACCACGGGAAAACCACTTTGAGATAACGAAAAACTGAGAGAGGTTATTGTAGAGGGTTCAAACAAAATCCCATAAGATTAGACAAGGAGTTTCTAAGCATCACAGTGTCTGAGTAACCTCATGCTGAAGTTTGTAGCTATTTTTCCCTTTGGACCCTTAAGGGATCGATTCGGTTGAGCATAGCTCAGAATGATTCCGCATGTTTGGGTGTGAAAGAGGACCATTCCTAATGTAAACATGCCTATTTATATGTGTTGGAACATTTCGTTTGGTCACACGAGTTGGAGAACGGAAGTTACACGACTTTGCAACTTTCCACTACTTGCATTTGACACTTTTTACATCAATTGAAAACTGGGCACCATGGGAAAACCACTCCAAGATAATGAAAAATGAGAGATGTTATTGTAGAGGGTCTGAACATGATCCCATAGGATTAGAAAAGAAGTTTCTAAGCATCATGGTGTCTGAGTAACCTCATGCTAAAGTTTGCAGCCATTTTTCCCTTTGGACTCTTAAGGGATCAATTTGGTTGAATGTAGCTTGGAGCGATTCTGTGTGTGTGGAAAAATTATGAAACTTGGTGGAGTGGTGAATTTAGGGGTCCTCTTCATGTTGCAATTTCTTTCAGAGTGAAAGATGGAGGTTTTCAAAAGTTATCTGATGCCCTAGGTTAGTTTTTCCCTTGTAAATGTATGAAAATGGTCTTTCAAATGCACTTTGCATAATTTTCTAATAAGTTACTATAGTGTTGGGAGTCAAGAAAATTGAGTTCTAGTGGTGCCCTAGGTTAGGTATGCGAGGTTTCCTAGAGAAAATGAAGGCTATAGGTTCTGTATTGGTGAATTTGTGAAGGGACTGAGTCTAGAAAGGTTTAGAGGGTTTGTGCAGACCTAGGCAAAGATGTTTTGAACTTTGGTTTTGAGTTTTTACAGCTAGTAGAGTGGAGTTATAGAGAAACCCTAGGTTTTAGGGTGAAATAGGAGGGTTTGTTGGATCAGCACCTTAGAAGACCTGTACAGAAGAATTGATCAAAGAATCTATGGTTTTGTAACACAATTTGAGACTAGCTAAGAGATCTTGTGGTGGCAAGAAGTTTAAAGAGTACTTTGTGTGTAAAATTGGGTTAATTCTAGTAGCCTTTAAGCATGGTGACTTGAAGTTTCTTTGTGTTTTTGCATAATAATCTCATGTGTAAGCTTGGTTCAGTGTTTTTAATGATTTATGGATTCTATTTGGATGCTAAGGTGGTATTCTTACAACCTTCTTTGAAGGATAGGTCTATTTGTTGTTACTGGTGAATTGGGAAGCCATAGTGTTGATTTGATGAAAGTTGTGTTGGAAACTTGAATCTGAGTTGGAACTTGATTCCTTGAGCCTGATTATGTGTTCCTCCACCTTGATATTGCATCATAGGGGTGTTGGGGTGTGCCTTTAAAAGTTGAAAGCTTCCTTATGTAGGCCTAGTTAAGCCTTGTTTATGGCTTGTAAATCAATATTTTGATATGTTTGTTTTGGGTGTTTGATCTTGTGCTTTTGGGAACTTGTGGAGGATGGTATTGGAAGTATAAAACCATGTTTCATTGATTGGTTAATTCCTTTAATAAATTTTTATTTTGGCTGTCCTACTCGGTGAATGTTGCAAAGTTACATGGGCTTGTGTAGAAGCCATGGAAGAGTGAATGTTTTTGGGAGCAAGGTCTATTTTTTTGGTCATGTTGGGTTGTGTGAAGAGTGTTTACATCATCCCCAAGTCCTATTGAGATGTCTAGTTGTATGAGTCAATTTGAGTGGTCAAGTTGCATTGGTGAGAGGAATAGTGAAGTTGGTGTGTGCATATAGAGTATTTGAGAGAAGCTTTTGAAAAGGAAGTTGCTTCCCTTGCCACTCTACATCATAGTGGTATCAAAGCTTCAAGGAGTAGATTTTTTTTCATTTTTAAGGTTGTGAAGAGAAAGGAAGAAGTGAAGAGTTTGGTATTCAATGATTCCTCCAAAGAACAAAGATATGGCTAAAGAGATGAAGGAGATGATGGACAAACATGATAGAGAAATCAGAGAGTTGGAGGAAAGAATCATAGCCCTGGAGATAAAAAAAGAAGGGATGTGGAAGAGAGTGAATCAGATGAAGAAGAAGATGATGAGTTTGAAGACATGGAAGAAGAACTTGATCCAGAAGACCAAAGGATTGCAAAGTTGGTAAGGGAAATTAGAGATGACAAGCCTAAGGTAAAAATTGATGTTCCTAAATATGGTGGAAGTTTAAATGATGAAGAACTACTTGAATGGATTGCTGCATTATATAATAATTTTGAATGTTATTGCTGCATTAGATAATAATTAGAGGATTGTTATCAAATGGAAATCAGAGTGGAGGAGAAGCTTAAGAGGAGACAAGAGAAATCAGTGAGAGGAAGAGGTGGTCTGGTGTAGGAGCACCTTGACTCTGAAAACAAATTTGTAAAGATTTGATTTTTCAAAATATGAAGGCATTCTAAAGGCCATTCTAAGTAATTTAAAGGTATTTAGGAAGTAAATAGATTCAAAATACAAATAAAATTCATTTTTGTCCCTAGGTGATAAGGTTTCCAAAATTGTTCATTTGTTGTCAAAATTGTGAAAAGGAAAAAATCAGAAAAAAGAACACAAAAACTAGAATGTGAAGAGACAAAGTGGAAGAGGAAAGATTTTGGTCAATTGGAAACTGAAAAGGAACTTTCATAAATATTGTAAAAGCTATAAAAATCATGAAAAGGAATGGAAAAAATAGAAGTTGAGTCTTTGTAATCATATTTTCAAATAAAATCCCCTATTTTTGAGTTTGCAACACTTTCTCCATGGATTTTATCTTATATTGGTAATTTAGGAACTTCAAATTTTTAAATCCTTGTGTGATCTCATTTTAGGTAGAGTTATTTTCATTCACAAAGAATTTGTAAGGTTAGTTTTGAGAAATAAAAGAAGGAAAAGCAGTTTTATGTGTCTCGGGCAATGATCCTCACTCTGTGATTTTGAGATTTTTATAAGGAAAATTTTCTCTATCCCACCATTATAGGCTAGTAGAATGGTGGGATGGATGGTTTTTTTTGTTTATTTAACATTTTTTTGAGTGGAAAGTGTGTCAAAAAGTAACACGAAAGGCATGGATATGAAGATAGTTGCTGCTCCAAGAGGAAAATTTGAGTTTTCCCTATGAAAGATGGTGCCTACAATTGGAGCGGTTGGAATAGAATTTTTTTTATATGTATAAGGGTTATTGTATTTAGGAAGACTTATTTATAGGTGTTTTCAATAGTGGCAGGTGATTTGAAGGTTTGTAGATGATATTTCTTAAAAACCCTCACTTGCTTTAAAAGCCTATAAACAAGGGTTTACTATCTAATTATATTGTTTGGAATTTCTTACCTTGAAGATTGATGATTTGTAAGTTTTTCCACCTATATACAGAATTTTTTATGGTTGGTAAGTGATTTGGGGTTATTTTAAAGATGTCTCATTTGTTAAATTGGCCTATTTGGGGCTCTTTATTAACAAAGAAGTCAGGACAATAGGTGTGTGTTCCAAAAAATGTGTACCTAAAAATGAGATATGTTTTTAACGAGAGAAATGGGTACTCAAAAATGTATTTATCTTGTAGAGATTCATTATGGTTTGCAAGTTACACCCGATTTGGTGTTTTGGCAAATTTTGGCCTTTTGAATGCAAGAAACTAAGATTCTATGTAGACAGTGATTTGAGTGTTTGGTTTGGGTTTGTAACTATCTAAATGATGATGAAAAATGTGACTCAAGGTTTGTCATTTTAATGTCTTGAACAATGTGGAATCATGGTGTTTTGAGTAAGCAAAATGGTGTTTTGACTACTAAAAGTAACGAATCTGATAAAACAACATTTGTGAATATGGTCATAGTATTGTTTCAATTATAATGATGATGATTACAGTGTCATGGAAGTTTGATAATAGGTTTGAAGGGAGAAGTGAATTAGTGTTGGTCTTTTTTCCTTGATTGAATCAAGTTAAACGGATGGTAATAGTGAAAGTTGTAGTGATTCAGAATTTCTAATAGTGTTATGATGAATTTGATGAAAGTGTGGATTACTAATTTGAAAAATTGATGATTGGTAGCCTTGTAGTCCAAAGTGAATTTGATGGATTTAGTTGAGTTGATAAGTGAAATTGGTGAAATGAATAGTGAATTTTGAAGAATTTGTCAATTGATCTTCTCCAAGATGAGTTTGGGATAGAAGTTCCTTGTGTTTGTGTTGTTTAGAAATTGATATTGCATCAAATTGGTATTAGAGTTGGTTTTGCAATATGATTTTGCATCATGGTCCTAATGCAAGAGAAAAAGGAATGATTTCTACATCAAAGCAGCCAAATGAAGATCAAAAAGGAGCAAACAAAGGTAAAGATCACAATGTTGATTCTAGAGGTGATTTTGGTTTTAGAGGTAGAGGAAGGTATAGTGCTGGTAGAGGTACTAATGATTTTGTAAGAAGGTGCTACACATGCAATGAGTTTGGCCATCCTTCATGGAAATGTCCTGAGAGGGTTGTTAGTTCATCAAGTGGAGACAAGAAGATTGATAGGAGAGCACAATTAGTTCAAAAGGAGGAGTGTGAAAGCCATTATTCTACAAGTAAGAAGGTAGATCCTAAAGTAGGGCAAATGTTCATGGTGAGAAAGACAATCTTGAAAGCAACAAAAGAGGAAGCACCTTTGCAAAGGAAAATTCTATTCAACACTAATTGTAAGTGCAAGGACAAGGTATGTAGAGTGGTCATTGATTCTGGCTCAACTAAAAATATGGTGTCAATGTGAAATGGTAAACAAGTTAGGCTTGAAAAGAATTCCTCATAAATGTCCTTATAAAATTTCATGGTTAAATGATGACAAATCTTTATTGGTGAATGAAAAGGTCGTTGTAGACTTTCAAATTGGTGTTTATCATGATAGTATTGTTTTTGATGTGCTTCCAATGGATTATTGTCATCTCCTATTAGGAAGACCTTGGCAATATGACAAGAGGGAATTGTATGATGGTAGGGAAAATTCCTTAACCATAGTCAAAGATGGTTATTCTTTTGTTTCAACTCCTCTTGTAGAAGATATCAAAGGTAAAGAATAGGTAATAATGTGTGGTAGGAAGGAAACTATAAATGTAATGAAGGAGAATTTTGTTTTCATGTTGTTACCTATCCTAGGAGTGATAATGTAGGGGTAGTAGGTATGACTGTAAACACAGGGGTGAAAAGTTCTTTGACAAGGAATTTGCATGGAAGTATTGTTGTAGAGACCATTGAACGTCTTGTAGTTAAGAGTAAATTTAAGAGTAAGGAATAGGTTTCAAATCATTTTAGCATCTGTACAAACTGTACAACAATAAGAAAAGTGAAAAAAATAGTAAATTTCTAGAAAATAACATTCTTATTAATCAAAAAATGGGTTACAAATCAACCAAAAACCTCTCCTTCAAGGCATTGAAGGTTATTATACATGTAAATCTCATTACAATGCCTTAGGTATGAGCTGTTCTCACATATATTTTACAATGTCACTCATGTGCATTCGAGATTCTCTTCTAATATCTACATCATAGGTTCTCATTTAGAGGTTAACTTCAACTGAGTAACTTGAGATTCCCTTGCAAATATTCACATATTCTTTTATAATGGCTTAAATCAAAATTGAGATTTGTCAAGATCATCAAAATAAGGATGTTGCATTGCTTTTTTCAATGGCTCAAAAATCAGCATTTTTTGCAAGGAGGGACCAATCATTTTTTACTAATTTAGTTATAGATACACAAAGGAAAAGAATAAAAAGAAATAGCTCATCCAAAATATATGGAAGGCACTTACAGATAGGCATGGCAGTCTCTCAACTTAGTTGGTATTGGTCATACATCTTCACTGGGAGTTCCAAGATACCTATTGCACACAACACCTCTCATGAATAGAATTTCTTGAAATTTGAGATGCTCTTATAATGTCTACATCATAGGTGGTCATGATAAGGTTAACTTCAAATGAATAACTTGAATTTTTCTCACCAAGCTTCGTACACACTTTTGTAATGGCTTAAAATTATAATTGAAATTTATCAAGATCATCAAAATAAGGATGTTGCATTTCTTTTCTACTTGAGATTCTCTTGGATGGCTCATAAATCCGCATTTTATGCAAGGGGACACCAATCAATGTTTTCTTGGTTACATACAAATACACAAAGTAAAATAAGATGATAGCATTGGCATCAACCAAATTGACGTGGATACAACTATAAATTAATAAGAACCATTGTTCATATACATACAAATTAATCCAATGAACCATTCGGGTCTGCTCTACTCTTTATTGTGTCAAGTATTGCCTCATGGTCAGACTCATGGACCTTCCACAAGGTCTTGTTCAAAGGTCTACCCCCATATTTGGTCAAATGAACATTGGATGCCATGACAAGGTTTGAGTAATGAAGAATCTTATGATGCGTGTCAAATTCCTCAAACAACCAATGTTTAACACTCTTATGTGGGTACCTTCTCATCCACATTCTAGTAACAATTGAGCCTATAGGTTATTCGATGTCTTCTCCATCTATAATTGGGGCTTCCAATTTCTTTTTTTCCTCAACACAATGACACAAGTAATAGTCTATTCCCTCTTTGTTGTCTTCATCTGCAATAATTGCATAAACATGCCCTGCATTTATATGTGTGACATATATCTTGAAATTAGTTAACATTATAAATATAGTACAAAGTAAGATAACAATATGGAATTTAAAATACTAAGCAACTAGATATATTACCTAGTTGAACTACGTCTGATACATCGTCAACGTCAACTGATGATTCCATCTATATTAGTTCCAACACCATCAGAGGGCGACACATGTGAAGTGGGCAAACATGACTTGTCAACCATTTGTCAACCCACTCCCTTGACTCACAATCATTCCAAGCTTGCATTGTACATGAAGAAAAAAAGCATGTCATCTTATGTGTATTGATACTTCATGAACCTGCATTTGAGCTAAGTAAAGAGTGTAACTCATTCGATCCTGTTAGTGTACAACAATCCTCATATGGTGCAATGATAGTATCATCAATTAACTAAAAAAATATTTGAACTGAAGACATACCTTCATTACTTGGACCCATCAAAGCATTACACCACTCAATGATTGATGTTGCATTTGTCAACTGTGCACTATCTTTATACTTTAACTCTTCTCGTGCTAATATTCTTTTCATGCATGCTCCTACACTGTCATGCTCCCCCTTTCCATATCTGGCCTCACAAAATTTCCACATATGTTGAACACATGTAGTGAGATACATCTTGCACAACTAATAGAATATGTGCGCATTCTTGAACTGTGCTGCATAGTTATCTGACCATATTTATGCCAATTGTATGATATGCCCCTTTGAGCCAAATGAATGTAGAACATCTGGAAGAAACCTTGTACAAACTCTGGAGAATGCGTACGATCCTCACTAATATAAAAGTGATACTCCCTCAATACCTTCCTTTGGTCCTCTATACTATCAACTACATGAATGAATGCTATGTGCACAAATATCGAAACATGTGTGGAGTTGTAATATTATGACTACACCTCACATTGTGGCTATAGAGTGTAGTTCTTTGCAAAGTCAACCAATGATACTATGCTACCAAGTGGAAAGGTGTCCTTACATAGCTTGAATTGTGTGTCCAGCCATCAGGCTCTATGGGTATTTCTTGCATACTCATACACTAGATTATCACGAAAAATGGACATGAACTGATACATTGGAATCTTTTGAATAACCAACTCACACCTTTTTGCTTTAGACCCATCTTTTGTAGCATATTCCACTTTTTAATACTTCCTGAACTATACTAGTTTTTGTCCCACCTCATATGTGCTTTCCATATGTTGACATACTGGCATTCATTGCAAGCCACTGCAACGCGCGCATGCTGTCTTATAGAATATTTGGCCATCCTCTATTTCACAATTTTTTTTGATAAAAAATCTCTTGAAGATTTTGGTGGGGCTTCTATGCCACAATCTTGCAAAACATCGTTAGTATGCAAATCTAAACATATAAAACAATAAATGTATCATAATGGTTAGAGAATTCAATATGTAGTTTATAGGAACAAGTAGTGCATGTGTGATTTATCTTGACATAAAAATGTTTAATAATTTCAAAAAATCTTTGAGAAATACTAATTTGAGGATAATCATTTTGAAATTTATGAAAAAATGGGGTTTGAGGGGTATGTGCAAGATCATGATGGGCCAAAAAGTGGCAATATGATGGGTATTTGTAGGGTATGTGGTTAGCGACTTTTTTTTTACCCAAAATTGATGAAATGAAAAGAGTTTTTAAAGTATACTCTTAGCTTCCATCAATATAAATTATTCTTTACTTTGAATTTAATAAATAATTGTTATTCATTTTCTATTTGAATTACGACTAAAGTGTTGATTGATAGACTGATAGAAAAAATCTATAGCTTTCAAATGGTAACACATTTTTTGAATACAAAACATGCATCCCATTCTATGCTTCACATAGTATAGGATTAAAAAATGAAAAATTGAATTTCATGAAGTTTTGAACAAGTTAAGGTGATTAGATGTATGAGTTTTTATATTTTTTAAAAGTTGTAATAAAAAATTCATAATTAATTATATACTTGGAAAAAGATACAAAAAAATATGTATCACATCTAGACATGATTCCTCTACTTATGTCTAAAATCTCATAAAAAAATATTATCATTTTATTGTGGTTAGGGTGGTCAGATAGACACCTACTTCTTATTATTTCCCTGAAATTTAAGTACTATTGCATTGAAATTTCAAATTTTCACCAAATAGATTTTTTTTTGTTTTTAAATAAACCTACTATTTTAGAAACTATATTCAATTTGCTACATGGGTATGTGTAGGATCATGATGGGCCAAAAGTGGCAATATGTAACTGATATGATGGTCCATGTGGTTGATGACTTTTTTTTATCCAAAATTGATGAAACGAAAAAGGTTTTAAAGGAGATTCTTAGCTTTTCACCAATATAAATTATTCTTTACTTTGAATTTAATAAATAATTATTATTTATTTTCTATTTGAATTACGACTAAAGTCCTGATTGATAGGCTGATTGAAAAATATCTATAGCTTTCAAATGGTATCACATTTTTTGAATCCAAAACATGCATCACATTCTATGCTTCATACTATATTAAAAAAAATTATATTTTTTATTAAGGTTTGACCAAGTTGAGGTGGTTAGACATATGAGTTTTTATATTTTTTAAAATTTGTAATTAAAAATTCATAATTAATTATTTACTTGGAAAAATTACAAAAAAAAATGCATCACATCAGTACATGAGTCCTCTACTTATATCTAAAATATTATAAAAAAATATTATCATTTTATTATGGTTAAGGTGGTCAGACAAACACCTACTTCTTATTTTTGCCTGAAATTTAAGTACTGCATTGAAATTTCAAATTTTTTCCAAATAGATTTATTTATTTTTAAATAAACCTAGTAGTTTAGAAACCCATTCAATTTTCTATAGATTCTATTCTTACATATTTTGAAATAATATAGATAGCTTGTTCAAATTTTTATGTCAAGTTGTCTAACTCTAATTTTTCTGAATTTTTTGCCACTTAAGGGCTTGTTTTTTCCATAATGATCCTACACATACCCACATATTCTATTCTTACATATTTTTGAAATAATATAGATAACTTATTCAAATTTTTACGTCAAGTTGCCTAACTCTGATTTTTCTAAATTTTTTGCCACTCAAGGGCCTATTTTTTCCATGATGATCATGTGCATACCCTGAGTTGTATCCAAAAATTTATTTGGATATGGCTCATAGTTTTGACTATCGATTCTCCTTCTTATGACATCCCTTTTATTCAGAGATGGCCTTGTATTATTCTTCTGATAATCTTCAATTAGTGTTCTCAATGCTTCAACAACTTTTTTATCTTTGTGTGGCAGTTTCCTCGAGAATGCCCATAATTCATTTGAATTGGTTCCCTCAATTATTTGTTTCCTTTGAATGGCTTTTGATAAAGTTTTTCTACTAATTCCCATTTGTTCACTTGTCTTTTTAATGAGGTGAGATATGTTTGTTTGATAGCTTACCAAAGTCAATGTAATGACATGTTAGGTGACATTACTATCCTTTGAGCGTGAGGTCTTACCCACATTGTCATAAGCATCCATTAGATTCTTCACAATAGTGTTTTCACTTGATGCATTCGATGTTCTCAACCCAAGAGTCTTCATGATGTTTCTATACTTTAAACCCTGCATCATTTGAACAAATAGTTGACATCTTACAATCCCATTTATCCTTTCAAAGAACATTTTCCAAATATTATTAGCATATCTTCTACAAGTGGATTTTGGAGTCTTACCTTCCATGTGCTACAAAATATCCTCATCAATATTAATCAAAATTTTTTTGTTTCTACACAAAATTCTAGGTGGTATTCTCTTAGGTACATACATCTAAACATTAGCAATTTCATCAATATTGAATTGAGGTGGGCTAGATTGTGTACCTTCGATCGTGGGTGGAATAGAAGAAATACCTTGAGGTTCACATGGGGATGATGGCATACCTTGTTCGTCAACTCTGAGTGATGATGTACTCTCAACTTTAGATGTGGTGGATGTTGTCCAACCATAATCACTTGTAGATGGTGTCCCTCCATATTTTCTTGTGCTTAATGTTGTCCCTTCATATTAACTTGTGGTAGAGGGTGTGTCTCCAACTACAGTATCTACATCTCCCCTAGCATGACTCTTTCACATTCATGCCCTTTGTGCTGCCAATTTCTTTTCTCTTTTTGACGGTTGCGGTTCCTCTACAACTGGATTATTTTCATCAATCGTTCCCAATTTCTGCTTTTCATGATATACCCTCATCCATTTTTTCTCTTTATCTATAAAGGCTTGGAGCTGATCATCTGTTATTTTTTTCCTTTTAACACTTCATTTCTTCGGCATGAATAATTTTACCTATGCAAAAAGTGCTAAGTTGTCAAATTAACTAATTGAGTTTCTGAGTTGGGCAACACAATTTTATGTTACATTGAGCACGAGTAGGGTATTTTAGGCTTGTTTCAATAGTTTTCAGGTTTTGGAGTGTTTGGAAAGTGCTACTTTCAATAAAACATAGGGTTTCTGGTGCAAGAGCACCAACACCATATTTTCAAAACTTGAATCGTTGAATGTTGATCATTTGATCATTTGATTAGTAGGTTTGTCATAGGTAGTTTTAAGTCACTATTTTAATTGAATAAGGTTTAGAAACACCATTTTTGAATGTATTTAGGGATTTGGAGGTCAATGGAGTCCAAAATGTAAAAGTTGCTCAATGAGATGGTTCATGTGATGAGTCTAGAAATTTAGGTGTTTTGATGTTCTTCATGTCAAATAAGGTCTTTGGAGACCATCTTTCATGTATTTAGATGTCTTAGGATTGAGTTTTCAAAATTTTCACATGATATTGGAAAAATTGTAAAATTGCAACAAAAGTTGTGACGAGCAAAATTGTGAAAATACAGGAATTTGAAGGGTTAGAATTTGAATAGATATTTATGACCATTGGGAAGGAAAAAAGATCATTGTAAAAAAAATTTAAATACCTTCAAAGGCTCATTGGAAATAGAATGAAGATTGGTTAGTGAATCATTTTGAAGAATTCAACATTCCATTCTTTTACTTCATTGTTTTCTCTATTTTTCCCATGTTAACAGAATTTCATCACAGATCTATGGACCCACATATTCAGTAAAGGCTCTAACATTATTTATTTCATGTATTTTTTTGGAGTAGCTCTTATTTGCATCAATTTTGAGCTTCTAACATTCAATTTTGTGGGAGAACTCTTGATTTTTTTGGGACTGCCTTCTAAAGTCAGAAATACCCCTATTTTGTGAGTAATATGGATTTTTTGGTCATCCTACCTATTGTGTAGACTTGTGCTTTGATGGGATGACATGTATAAATGTATATTGGATGTTTAATAAAGTTAAAAGGAACTGGGAGTCCACAAGGTCAAGTTATAGTGATGCCTTAGGTTGGGTATGTAGGTTTTGCTAAGTTAAAATGAAGGCTAAAGGTTGTGTATTGGTGAATTTGTGAAGGGACTGAGTGTAGAAAGGTTTGGAGGGTCTATGCAGAACTCGAAAAAGGTTTTTTGAACTTTGGTTTGAGGTTTTGTGTCTGTTAGAGTGTAAATACAATGAAACCCTAGGTTTTAGGGTGAAATTGGAGGGTTTACTAGAACACCCTAGAAGACTTGTATGGAAGAAATGACCTAAGAATTTTTGGTTTTGTATGACAATTTGAGACTATCCAAGAGATTTTGAGGTGGAAAGAAGTTTAAAGGGTACTTTGTTTGTAAAATGGGGCTAATTATAGTAGCCTATTGATCAAGGTGACTTGAAGTTTCTCTATGTTGTTGCATGAGAATCTCATATGTAAGCTTGGGTCTCTATTTTTGATGTTGTGTAGATGATATTTGGATGTTGGGATGGTTCTCTTATAGTCTTCTCTAAAATATAGGTTTTTTTGTTGATTTAGTGAGTTGGGAAGCCATGGTGTTGATTTGATGAAAGTAGTTTTGGAAACTTGAATCTGAGTTGGAACTTGATTCCTTGAGTCTATTTGTGTGTTGCAAGCCTTCCCCTACTACATTAAGAGTATATTCCAATTTTTTAGAGACATGTATGTAAAATTTGGTAGTAGGGTGCTACCACAATAATGGGTTACACTTTTTGGTACATCTTGATTTGGGCTTGAAATCACATATTTTTAGAAAATACAAAGATTTATGACTTTAAAGGTTCCATTTGAATTATTTTAATTAAAGAGGGATTGATCAAACCCCTTTAGATCAAACCCCCTTGGATAGAACTTTGTTAGATTTAAACTATACCTATAATTGAGTCTCCTCTACACCTATCAAAATGTTGATAGAAAAACACTTTTGATTTACCTTTTGGGTGATCAAATGAATTCATTTAAAATTTATGTTTTGTAAGCCTACAGTTCCCTTATTATAAGCTTTCCAGAATGTATAATTTTAAATATGTTTAATTTGATTATTATATTTATTTTTTATTTCTTGTGAATGTAGGATTTTCAATGAACATCAAGTTCTTTATTTCACACATATGAAAAAAATACAAAAATAGAGAAAAAAATTTATAAAAAATACATGTGCACTAGGTATTGATGTTCCTATTCCAACAAAAAAAGAATAAGTTAATTCAAATGAATACAAAAAAAGTTATGTGGGCCGAAGTACACCTCTATCCAAATTATAATTATGTTGACTTGGGAAATTAATTAAAAAAAAATAATGTAAGAAAAAATTATGAAAAAATATCCATTCCCTAGATATTGGTGTGAAAATTTTGTATTTTAAAAATTATAATTGTAACCTATCTATAAAAAAAAGCTATGTGGGCCGAAGTAAACATCAATTTTTTAAAATGTTGATTAGTAGAAAAAATAAGTTATTAAAAATTACATAAAATGATTTCACAATTTATTTATTTTTATTTATTTTAAATATAATTAGAATCTACACAAAATATCTAACAAATGACTAGTTTGATTCATCTTCAAAACCTTAATGGTTTAGCTGCTATAGGTGTAAGAAAGTGAATGTTTGGTGAAAAATCCTAATTTTAATGTCAAGTTTGGCCAAAAACTGTAACCCATTATTGTGGGATCACCCAGCATAGACAAGGAAATCAACTAGTTTGTATAACTGTTTGACAAAATAACTCAATGAAAGCTTTGGAATCACACACAAAGAAAGTCAATTGTTAAATTTAACAAAATACCTGAAAGAGATGTGGTTTAAAATTGTAATAGGAAAGTGTATCGAATTGTGTGATTTAAAATTTCCATTGACAATGTAAGTTTGTAACATGACAAACAAACAATTTGATCAACATGGAATAAGCAAAACAACAAAAATGAAAGCAAGCGATAATAGAATGAAAGAAAATGTACAAAGATTTCACATACCTAAAAAAGTAAAGTTTCAAATGGAGGAGTTCTACCCAATTATGCAGCCTTTGCTTCTTCCTTCCTCAAACTCCTCAAAAATTTGACTTCTTCAAAAACTTGTTCCCCTTTAAATTTCAATTCTATATTAATTATCATTGTAATTCAAACTTGAATTGATATTATATGTCTTTCAATGTGAAAACTCTGCTATTTCATGCAAAGGTTATGGAAAGAACATTCAAAAGGTGGTGGAATCTAAAAATCATGCATGCACACTTGACTCAATCACAAAAAAGCTACTTTTTGTCAAAGCACACGTAGAACTAGGAGAATATGAAAAATATGGGCCGACATCATGGGTATATTGTGCTTTTTTACCCTTTTTAGTGCTATAAATAATGCGCTCGCATTATGACAAATTTGGTTCTTTTAAGCTTTATATGGTACATTTATAGGGTAGAGGGTTAAGGGTACTAGGGAGAGA
>VDFB02000013.1:28144936-28184630 GCA_007258455.2 Sequoia sempervirens
TCTCCCACACTCTGCCACTCTCTCTCACTCTCTCCCACCCTGTCTCCAACTCGCTCACTCTCTCCCACTCTCCCACTCTCTTCGACCATCTCCCTCTCTCTCCCTCCCTATCTCTCACTCTCCCACTTTACCACACTCTCTCCTACTCTCTCCCATCCTCTCCCATGCTCTCCCACCCTAAACCCTCTCCCACTCTCAACCACCCTCTCCCACCCTTTCCCAGACTCTCCAACTCTCTTGCACTCTCCCACTCTCCCACACTCTCTCCCACTCTCGCACTCTCTCTCCCACTCTCTCCCATAAGCATACATACATAAATATAGTCATACATACATACATACATGACACACCATCATACATATACATACAAACATACAAACATATCAACAAACATTCAATAAAGTGGCATTTAACTAAAGGAATACATAATGTGAGTGTGGTATGTGTTGCTAGAAATGCTCCCCAAAGAAAGGGAAAATATCAAAACTAATAAATAACCTGTAAATAAACTTTGCATACAAGTCTTGTTTTGTTTCTCACAACTTCACCATTTTCATTTGGCTTACTCCTGAACACCCACTTTGAACCAATTACATTATTATTAATAGGTTTAGGAACCAATTCCCTTATCTAATTCTTCTATATCTAAGTTGTAACTCTTCTTTCATAGCTCTAACCAAACTGTCATCTTTGCATGCTTCACACATAGACTTAGATTCTATCTTTCAAAGTAAACAAAAAATTACCTCAATTACTACCACTTTGTTTCTTGTCTTCACACCTTCACTCTTATCTCCAATTATATGTTCTTCTGGATGATTCTTCTTTACATACTTAGGAGTCTTAGGAGTAGGTTCCTGAGCTTCTTCTTCTTCTTCTTCTTCAATTTTTTCTTCTTCTTCTTCCCTATTCTCTTTTGGTACTATTATGTAGATAGGCTCATTTGGTTCAACTTCACTTATCTTGATTGGTGTGTGCATATCTTCATCAACCTTCACATTTTCACTCTAAAAAGTCTTCCTCGATCTTTGATTGAAGCATCTATATGCTTTGCTACTAGTTTAATATCCAAGGAAAATACCCTCATCACATCTTTCATCAAACTTTCCAAGCTTCTCATCATCTCTTTTAATGTAACATTTGCTTCTAGATACATTAAAGTACTTCATAGTGGGAATCTTACCAGTCCACAACTCATAAGTAGTATTTTTCTTCTTACCTCTAATTTGAACTATATTAAGTATATAAACAACAATGTGGATTGCCTCTCTCCAGTATACATTAGGCACATTTTCTTCTTTCATCATAGTTCTTGTAGCCTCTTACACATTTTGGTTCTTCCTTTCAACTACTTCATTCTGCTGAGGAGTTCTAGGAGGGTGTCTCACTTTTGGGACGTGTTGATTTTTGCTTGAAATCATTGTTTTTAGAAAAAATAGTGATTTAAGCCTTAAGAGGCTCCATCAAAAGGGTTTTGAATGAAGAGGGATAGATAAGACCCCCTTAGTTCAAACCCCCTTGGATAGAACCCCTTTAATATTAAATCATACCCACAATGGAGTCTCCTTCGCACCTATCAAAATGCTAGAAAAAAACCACTTTTTCTTTTCCTTTTTAGGGATTAAATATTATTTTTTTCAAGATTGTAGCCCTCAAAACGAGCTTTCCAACAAGTATATTTTTGATATATTTTTATTTTATCATGTATTTAATTTTTAAGTTTGACTAAACTTAGGTATTTCTCCAAACATTAAGCTCTTTGTTGTGTAGATTTGTAAAAATAGAAAACTATTGTAAAAAAATTTCAAAAAATACTCATTCCCTAGGTATTGATTTCCTTGTTTCACCCCAAAAAGAAAAATTGGATTTCGATAAATATACAACAATTTAGGTTGTATGACACACATGTATGTCCAAATTATAGTTACAGTGACTTCAAAATTTAATTTAAAATAAAATATTCAATAAAAAAATTGAAAAATATCCTTTCCCTACATATTGATGTTGAGAATCTATATTTCAAAAATTATAATTCAATCCTTTATAGAATAAAATTTATTTTGTATGACACAAATGTTACTTTTTGAAAATGTTGTTTTCTATTTAAAACCAATTATTGAAGGATATGTTGAAAGATTCATTATTTATTTCAAAAAGAAAAAATATAAAAAAGATATTTAGAATCTACACACAAATTTCCAAAAATCACTAGTTCACATTTAATCTTCAAATTATTAATGGTTTAGCTACTATAGGTCTCAAAAGATGAATATTTAGTTAAAAATATTGATGTAAATGTCCATCTGAGAAAAGTGAGACACAGTAATATTATCATTTTATTGTGGTTAGGGTGGTCAGACAGACACCTACTTCTTATTTTTTTCCTGAAATTTAAGTACTACTGCATTGAAATTTCAAAATTTTACCAAATAGATTTTTTTTGTTAAAAAAACCTAGTAGTTTAGAAACTAGATTCAATTTGCTAAAGATTGTATTCTTACATATTTTTGAAATAATATAGATAACTTATTCAAATTTTTACGTCAAGTTGCCTAACTTTGATTTTTCTGATTTTTTTGCCACTTAAGGGCCTGTTTTTTCCATGATGATCCTCCACATACCCAAAAGAAAAGCTTGAATCCTTTGCTACACATTTTTCCAACACTTAAAAATGTTGTTCCTTAAGCCCTTAACATACTAGATATCATCAATACTATGTTTTCCATCAAAACTAATAGATCCTTTTCCAACTATCTTTACTCCAGAATAATCTCCAAAGATGACTAATCCACCATCATACTTTTCTAGCTTAGTGAACTTACTTTTATCTCTGGTCATGTGATTAGAGCAACCACTGTCAATCAACCAATAGTCTTCATCTTGTCTAGCATGAAATACAGTAACTAGAGTACCTTCCATCCCATCGTTCTTTTTCTTTGGACCACCTTCCCTTGCACATCTTCCAGAGTTAATAGACACAGATTTGTTCTCTAAAGCTAGAAACAAGCATTCATCATGATTATCCTCAAAATTAGATTCATCATTAGAGATTCCAAAATCTTCTCTAACATAATATAATCTCTTGAACTTCTTATCATTTTTGTCTCTATTATCTCTTTTCTTCTTGTGTACAATTCTATTTAGACATCTTGAAGCATAGTGACCAATATTTCCACAACTAAAACATTTGAAAGGAAACATACCTTTGTACTTATCGGTATCTTTATTCAACTTCCTTGTAAAATTTTCTTCCAACTCCTCTAAATTATCACTATATGGATCATCCTATGTCTTTTTACCTTTAAAGGTTGATTTTGTCTTCCCCTCTTTCTTTACAAACTTCCTCATCTCAAATGCAATCAAGGTACCAAATAGTTGTTCTTTACTAAACTTCTTAGGATCATAAACTTCTTCAATCTACTGAAACCTTATGACTGTAATTCTTTAGTAGAGTCATTAAAATATTCTCCATCACATCTTCTTCAGTTAGGGTACCACCTTGATTCTTAACTTCATTCATTGCAATATCTTCACCTTTTTCCATCTTCAAGTTCTCATATTTTCACTTAGCTATTAACTTCTTTGAAAAAAAATATTTATCATTTTCTTCATGGATATCTTCCAACTTTTTCCAAACTTCATAAGTAGTTCCCAAAAAAATAACTTTTGTTTGCTCAATCTTAAAGATAAAGCATTGTAGATTACATACCTTGCTTTCTCATTTTCCTCATAGGAAAAAATATTATCTACATAAGAAGGACCACTTTCTAGTGCAACATACTTTGTCTCCACAACCTTCTAGGACTTGTAACCAAGAGATATTTTGTAATCTCTCATTTTCAATTTCCAATCACTGTAGTTAGATCCACCAAACATAGGGATTATCAATTTGTGTGCCATCAGGTCTACCTCAAGTAGTTAAGCTCTTTTTAAAGGAACCAAAGCTCTTATACCAATTGTTGAAAGGTGCAAGACAACTAAGAATGAGGGGTGAATCAATTGTCATCAAAATCAAACTCAAATCTCAAACACTTATCAACTTCACAACCACTTTATTCTATTATTAATTATGAAGTTGAAATGTAGATAATAGAAAGCAATATCAACATAAGAGATACTAGATTTATGTGGAAAACCCAATAAGAGAAAAACCATGGTTAGGGTTAGCTCACAATATAAAGTAATTTCAAAAACAAATACAAGAGGCTCACTACCAAGGGATAACTACCCAAAGTGCAAGGCTCACTACCTATAGAAAGGACTCATTGTCCAACATGGAGGCACGCTGCCTATAGATACAAAAGATAATAGAAAAGATCCACCACAACAAGTTACACACATCCATAGCCTTGATCAAAAGATTGTAGACTCATCAACTCCCTGCTTTCAGGAATCTAACACATTAAAGTACTACTACCTCAACTCTTTTTTGAATGAATCTGTTTCTTACACTTGTGGAATTCTTTACACATACATTCGTAACATCTCGACTTGTATTTATATCATCTTCAACCTTATAAACCTTCTCCAAGGTTGGCTTCACACACTTCATTTTACAAATTCAAATTAGGTTGGAAACTCAACATCCCCATGGTGGAAGAGAATGAGAGAAAACCAAACCAACACTTCACCAAGATCTAAAACAATGTCTTGGAGCAAACACATTCTTCCTTAATTAATACTTATGCTTCAAATGACGTGTAGACACCAGGTCAGCCAAACCTAATGTAAATACAAATGAAATTTGAAGTACATGCTTCACAATAATAAGATAACATATAGACCACATAACATGCTTCACCATGCATGAGAACACATATTAGATACTTTCAGATTCATCCAAAATAAGTGCAACAACCTTAATACACAAAATACTTTCCACCAGTCCATCTGAACCGCATAGAAATAAATAGTAATACTGGAACTCATCTTCCAGAGCACCAAACCACAAACAACTTTTCTAGAAAAAAAATAACAGCATTACAAGCCATCTTCCAGATCTAAAAGCCTTGAAACAAACTAGCAGAGGACTATAGAGCATAAATATTTCTCCCAGTCATATACAAACAACTCTACCAAACTAGTTCACACACCGATGAACACTTTTTTCACTCTCCATTAGACCATAATCTACAATCTAGCAGATACCACCAACAAATACCCATAAACAACACTTTAGATCTACACAAGAATAGGATTAGCATAGAAGAAATGGGGAGCACAAATCAAAGTTCATTTTGAACATACAAAACTCTTACTTCAATCTTTTTCAAAAGAACTTGATAACTCAACATTTCAGCACACCTACAAAATCCTCTACTATGTTGACATCAATGAAAACACCAATGACAACATCACCAAACATGCTCATACTTGCAACATTTATTTCTTAACTAACATACTTCTAATATTGCAAGATTATGTGTTTTTATTATATTTTAATTTTCTAGGATTGTGCTGCCTAATGATGTTGTTTTGTAGTTTCTCAATTTGGAGGCATCACCCTTTCATGTAAAGAATTTTTGCATCCTTAGATGCCATATCGTTTTTGGTATCTTATTTCATTTTCTTTCAACATTTCATTTCTATACTTTAACATATCTCATCACTTTCATCAACTTGTAGAGTAGGAGAAAAATATAAGATAAAAATTTGGGTACCCTCACACTTTCACATTCTATTATTAACTTACTTTATCATTCAAAATAGTTACATGTTCTAGGTCCATTTGTGCCTAAACTTGGGCCTATTTCCTCTATACCAAGGTTTGCAAAAAAAATAAACCATGGGTATGTGCAAGATCATCATGGAGAAAACAGGCCCTTACGTGGCCAAAAATTTAGAAAAATCAGAGTTAGACAACTTGATGTAAAAATTTGAATAAGTTATCTATATTATTTTAAAAATATGTAAGAATAGAATCTATAGAAAATTGAATCTAGTTTCTAAACTACTAAGTTTATTTAAAAGAAAAAAAATATTTGGTGAAAAATTGAAATTTCAATGTAGTAGTACTTAAATTTTGGGGAAAAATAAGAAAGGTGTCTGCCCTAACCAGAATAAAATGATGATATTTTTTTATAAGCTTTTAGATATAAGTAGAGGACTCATGTATGGATGCAATGCATATTTTTTTGTAATTTTTTTCCAAGTAAATAATTAATTATGAAATTTTTATTACAACTTTTAAAAAATATAAAAACTCGTATGTCTAACCACCTTAACTTGGTCAAAACTTCATGAAATTCAATTTTTATTTTTTTAATCCTATAGTATGAAAACCATAGAATTTGACACATGTTTTCGATTCAAAAAATGTGATACTGTTTGAAAGCTATAGATGTTTTTCAGTCAGCCTATTGATTAGGACTTTTGTCGTAATTTTAATAGAAAATGAATAATAATTATTTATTAAATTCAAAGTAAAGCATAATTTATATTGGTGGAAACCTAAGAATCTCCTTTAAAAACCCTTTTCATTTCATCAATTTTGGGTAAAAAAGAGTTGCCAGCTACATACCCTACACATACCCATAATATTGCCACTTTTTGGCCCTTCATGATCCTACACATACCCCCATAACTCTTGTTGTTGGTTTGGCAACATGTGTCAAATTTAGTATAATTTTCATAGGATGCAAGAATATTGTGTAGTTACATGTACAATGCATTAGCAATCTAGATTTTTTTAAGTTTCAAATGTTGGTTTTTTACTCAGCTTCTTGTTGACACCTAATGTAATGTATTGTTCCTAAAGTAGCACTTGATTCTCATGCATTTGATGAAATAAAACTCTAATATTTTCAATGCATTGGATATCACTCTTGTTTTCCTTGGAAAAACTCTAGTAATTTTTTTTATTGAATGCCAAAGTACTCCATTTCTACAATATTCTCTTGATTTGTATGATAGCTTTAAACTATCAAAGCAATTGCACAACTTGCATGTCTTTCCAATACTCAATTAGCTCTCTATTTTCTAGATTTATTTATCTTATTTATTTGAATAATATTATCCTCTATTTATATTGGATTAACCCATTATTTTTGGGAAAGTCTATTTGGTTTAGACCACTACCTAATTTAATATTTTTGTATGATATACTATTCTAGTCCCTAGTAGATTAGGCTTGACATTAATAATTTAGTTTATTTTATTTGTTTCAATTTGTAGAGGTGCATAGGATAAGAGCACACAAACATGCCATATTATTATTATTAAATTTCCTATTCATGGAGGTTATAAGAGAAATATGGGGGTTTGACCTACAAAAAACCCCAAAACAACCCAATATAGTTTTCACACTCCTTATTTTTGTAGGCATATTTAGATAACACTCGATAGCATAAAATTTTGTATTTTTTTCTCATTTTTCATCCATTTGTATTACTTCATTAAATGTAATATATTTCTCTATTTTATTTTATTTAGATTTATATAATTTTGTATTGAAGAATTTGTAGGTGTGTTCCCTTTTCTAGTGTTACAAACTTAATGAACTATTGGGTAAGGTCTATATGTTATCTAGAAATTTTTTGGTATTTTACCTATAAGATAACAATGCCACTCATAGATATCCACATAATGCAATAGGATTCTAGAGAGAGATAAAATTCCTTGTGCCAAGTTCTATTCTTTATCATCTTTCTACTAAATAAGGTCTACATCTATGAATTGTTTCTCTATTTTTAAAGAAATGTATTTTATTATCTTTCCTCATGCTTTAGTCAAATAAATACTTCTTTTTATGAGGTTAGGTAATATTTTTTAGATTATCTATGTTTTTCTATTATTTTTATCTTGTGTAGAGTTAAAATATCATTAGTCAAAGTATTAATATTAGAATAAATTAATTAATTAATCATTTAATTAGAAAATTATCATCTTTTAACTAGATCAAAATTTTCTTATTACAAATAAGATTAATTGCTTGAATGAGTGAATGAATGATTATGTTGTTAGGTGTTAAGAGGATGGTTGTGGCATGTAGATGAGTATATGTTCCATTTTAATGTCTAAGGTTAATTGAACAAAATATTCAAAATAGTTCTTGATATTAGCTACTCCAAAACCATGATGATTACACCTAAAAAGCTACAAAATCAAGAAATCTATGATATCATTCATAGCACAAGCAAGAGCAAAAAATAGATGTCATGCACAATTGAATTACCATTGTAACTATAGTAACAAAAAAGGTAGCATTTTCCTTTACTTGGTTTGGGATAATTGACATTAAAATTGAATTAATGGTGCCTTGGGAAGGTATTGTAATGTGTTTTACACATTCAAATCATTCTAGGGTCCTTATTTAATTAAAATATACTTAAATTATACCTTTTGCAAAGTGTTGTAACACATTTTCACAATTTTCTAAGGTTTATATAATTAATTGAGCCTAATGGGGCCCTTAAATAAAATATATTTAACTTGTATCTTATTTAGATGTTGTAAAGTGTTGTAACACACTTTCACATTTATCAAATTCAAGCCTCCTTTTCAAGGATCTATCCCGACACCCAATAATGATATAGTATGATATTTAATTTGGAAAATTTGATGTCCTGAAAAGTGTTGCTAGTACCCATTCACCTTTACTGGAGCAAGGTGTCCTCTCCACATATGACACCCCATTCTTTACTTTTTTGAGGTGGGTATTTTTATGTTCATCTCCCCAAAGCTTGGTCCTAGAATTGTGCTAGGAACCATTCACCTTTAGTAGTGAATGTGTCATCTCTTAATAGGACCCCTCCTTTCAATTTAATTGTGGTGGGATCCTTATAATTTTAAGACCCAAATCTGAAGTCATCTTGAATTATTTGAATTCCAGGGTTAATCTTTCAATTTAGTATAAATAAGGGGTTAATACACATTGTTTCTCCTAGCACTTTCAAGTATTCAAGCATTATGGCAAATTGGAGTTCACAAAAGCATTACAAGAGAATTCATAAGACATTTCAAGGTAGGTTTCAAGAGTTTATTGCAACAATTGAAGATCATATCATCATGTCAAGGGTTTGATGCATTCATTGATGTTGTTGAGCTAAAGAGGTGGATGTAGCATTGAAGATCTACTTTTAACCATTGTTCAAATCACATTCAAGGATCCAAGATTGACATTCTTCATGGCCACTATATGTTAGTTCATAGATTTATTTCACAAGACAACATCTAAGGTGATATCACTTACATATTTCATGTTTCATGCTTCATTTCATCATTTGGTTTAATTACCTACAAGGGGTTTGATTGAGGAAAACCCCTATTCACTAACAAACAACAAGTTTTTTTGCCCTTGAGTGTGTGATTGTAGATTTACAGGTTGAAGCTCAATTGCAGCAAGTTTGGAGCAAGGTTGTCAAAGTTGTCGAGTTGCAAAAGTTGTCATTCAAAGTGAAAAATCAAGGAATCAAAGCTACAAAATTGCATACAAACTTTCAGAAGTTGATAACAGGAAATTTGAGAGTGTATACATCAAGGAACAAGACCTTGATCTCAGTTTCAGAAAATCTAATAGCTACCCATTCACCACTAAAGGCGAATGAGTCCTACGTAGCTTAAAAACATCAACTTTTTGACCAAGTACATAGCTTTTTATACTCCAAAAACTTCCCCCATAGTTGCTATAATAGCTAGGTAACATTTTTTATTGTATATTTGCATATTATGCCCTCATAATTGAGTGTTTTAATAAGAAAAAGAAATTAGGGGTTTATCATCTTATTCACTCATAGTGGTAAACCCTACCTTTTCCTACTAAACAGTAAGAAAACTAATTTTAAGCATTACCCAATTTAATGGTCAAAAATATATTTTGACTAATAAAAATAAGTTAACTATAAGTACCAATTTTCAATGTAGATGACATCTAAAATTATTAAATTTGACAATTTGACCATTAAACAAATAACATGTTTAAATAAAAATTATTGTGATACCAATTCCATCATTCCGAAAAACCACCCACAACATCTCCTCAACATCAAACAACCCCGATTCCCCTTGAAATAGCTAAACACCATCCCAATAAATTGCCACCCCTAACTCTACAACATTCTCACCTCACTTGATTAATTACGGGGGAATCCCCTTTCATTGTAGATGTTGCTTTGCTATTGGGCACTTGGCTTTTGGTTGTTCCTATGGTTCTCGCAAGCTGTCTTCCTCCTTTTGGTAGATGGATGTTGTTCCCCACCATCATATAGTGTATCTTGATTATTCAGTTGTTGATTTTGAGAATTTTGAGCCTCTCTCCTCCATTCATGTTACTCTACCCTCTAGGTCTTGCAAATTCCCTTTTGATTTAGTTTATAATGTTTATGATGCTCTACTCCCTGTTTTTCCTTCAGCTTCAGACTGCCTTTTGATTGACCATGGTTTGGTTGTTGGTGGATTATCTCCACAGTGTTCTTCAGATTGTGTAGCAGCTTCAGTTGGGACCTTTAAGGGGGTATCCCCTCCCTCTTCTCCTAGGTCTTCTTGTTTGGAATACAGCCTTTAATGAACAGTTGTTCACTGGTAGAAGAAAGCTCTTCTCAAAATGATTTCTTATTCACACTCTTCGAATATGAATGTGAATGTAGAAAATTTAATTTCAAATGTTGTTTAGTTTTCACTTTAATTGTCTTTCGAGTAACCTATTATATCTGTTGTTCTATTGTAACAGAATTTGAACCATGTCAAAAACCCAACTAACCTTAAATAAAAAACATTCTCGTCCAACAAATTCACAGCCATCCCAATAGCGAGATAGAGAAAGCAAAGCCCCCGCAAAAATTCAATCCACTTCCTTTTCTAATGTGCGGCTTCCCCACACGGCACTGTGGCTGTGGGGTCAATGGAAACTTCAAGATGGAGCTTCTTATTAGTCATCCTCAATCCACAGATACTTCAACGCCCATCAACACTCAAGAACCAAATGTCCAAAAATATACGGCGCATTTGAGGGAGTTTATCAAATTAGATGAGAAGTCATGATGTCTGTCGCCTTCATCAGAAGAATAACACTAGCATAAATGATTTTAAATTTTTTCAGTTCACACCTCGAAGCGAAGGTGGCCGATAGACAGTAGGCACGTGGCAGCCCTAAAAAATCAGCTATCTGCGTCGGAATTCCACCCGTAAGATTATACACCGACTTATTTAAAATGCCTTATCGCCGGGCACCCATTTTCAAGTAATGGAGCACTCAGCCTGACCCCATTTTCCACCACAGACACGTTGCTCTGATCTCAACCGCAACAAAAATCATAATTCAAATAATTTGACACTTTCACTTAGCCTTTGCATTCACTTCCCATTAGCAGAGCACTTACGGCATCCCGCGATAGCATCAACAGATCATATTCATTCTTCAGTTAAGTTACATCATAGTTCAGTATATCTATTCACAGTAGTAGCTTTTGAAGTCAGTTTGTAAGCAAATAATCAGACTTGTTTGATTTCCTGTGGAGGACTTAGTGGTAGCTTGGGTTGCATATAATGTGGAATTACAAGCTGTTTGTTATGGTCGTTACGACCGCTCTTGTATTTTCTTCCGCTCCTGAAGGTAGGATTGTGCGAAGTGATCTGGGCGTTAGCCTGGGCGGAGATGGAGGGTTGGGTGTAGGCGTGGGTTGGGCGTGTGGGAAGGCCTAGGCCTTGGTGGAAGTGGAAGCGGCTCCGGCTCTGGGTCCAGGTCAGGGTCCGGTTAGGGCTTGGTATCCGGCTCAGGCTCTGGAGCTGGTTCAGGGGCCAATTCTGGTGCGGGGTCATATGCAGGTTCGGGAGCGGGCAGCCATGGCGGCGGTCAGGGTGGAGGTTCAGGGATTGGCTACGGTGCAGGTTCTGGTAGTGGGCATAGTGAAGGCAGCGGAAGTGGCTATGGTTCAGGGTCTGGCCCTGGCAGTGGCTATGGAAGCGGTTCCGGAAGTGGCTCGGGATACGGGGCTAGATTTGGTTCTGGTGGTGGCCATGGTGGAGGAGGCTATTAAATTAACGTCACAATTTGCCTGTATTAGACGTAAATAAGTCTGTGTGTCATGCATTGCAGTGTCACTGTGTGCACATAAGTATATACAAATATTATCGATAAGATATCTTAATGGCAACTGCTTTAGTGTGCTATGCGGTCTCTCCTCCCACAGTGTTATGAGCCATACATTTACATTGCGCACATCCCACAAGTTAGTTGCAGTACTTGTGTTTGTTACACGTAAAGTAATTTCTCCAATCGGGTTATTATTAAAAAATTATAATATTATTACAATGTAATATAAAAATGATTGAGATTATTGAAATAAAAGAGAATTAAGATACATAGTAGTATGAAAATATTTATATTAATATATATTTTAATATATATATATTTTTTAACATTCAAAATAAAGATTTGGATATCATTTAGAAGTTAAAATTATAAAAAATTATAATATTACATTATTAAATGTTTAGTATGTAATTAATTGAATTAAATTGTTTAAAAAAATTATGATCATAAAGATAGTTCAATTTTTAAAAATTAAGTAAATGTTTTAATCATAAAAATGGAAATTATTTGTACAATATCAATTAGATGTATTTTAATTATTTTAATATAGTTATTTAAGAAGGAGCTAGGTAGATTTTCTTAATTAATAATAAAAATAATAATTACATAAATTCAATTTTAAGAATAGAATTCAAAAAATTAGAATGGTAAACTAATGGTTGTGATAATTTCTTATAGTTAGATAAATACAAATAACAAGAATTTTAGCTTGTTTATGAATTCTTAAGGCCTTAGAATTAACAACATTCGTTAGAAACATTAGATACATACATACATAAATATGTATTTACATATATATTAATTCAAGAAAAAAGAAAGAAAATTACTCACACATATATAAAAGAAAATTCTCTTAGCAATAAAAAATAATGATCATGTTAACAAAGATTTAGTCTTTATAGATGTGACAAATAAAAATAAACTACAAGGTAGAAAACCTCAATAAAACTTATCAAATCGCCTTTCTTTGATAATTAACAAATATACACATTGATAGCTTGCTTTTCTTATCATTTGATGGTAAATATTAAGTCTTTTAAACTGAAAAATATTTTAATTAATATGTTGGTTAAGTAATTGAGATATATTTTTGGTGTTTTATCATACAAGTGATCAAATAAAGAAATGTGGAATAAATTTGTATATCCTTATCCTTCTTAAAAGTGTATGTAATTTTGAGGAATATCATCATATTTTGAGACCTTATAAAAAAGTGTCTTTAAGAAGGTTATTTTTGAAGATAACTAGGTATTGCTAAAATGCATAAATAGTGCCAAAGTTGCACATTTTGTTGCTGAAGTTCATGTGACATGTTTTTAACCCATATAAATGATTCCTTTGTTATTTTGGTATGTATATAGGGTTTATATTAATCCCATGTAGAAAAAGAGTAATCATAAATCTTAAAATGTAGTATAAGTATACATAGAATGAAAAAGCTACCTTCCTATAAAAATATCCAAAAAGAGTGAAGTTTAGCAATATAAAAAATGTGATGTTTTGGTTTCTCTTCCTTTATTCTTCACTTTGTGTTGGAAAAAAGGTTTATTAGGTATCAAAATATTTGAAGTGGATGTATCTCATTCTATTATGGCTTTAGTCCATCGTATGTTGGTTGCTTGCAATGCATCGATATTGCTTTCTCTAGAGAGTAATCGTAGGTACCATGGAATTTCAAAATGTGTGTTAGGACGCAATCGGTGGAAAAATGGAATGGTGCAAAATTTTCCTAAGCTTTGTATTAGGTTTATATTATTTGTAATAAAGTATATAAGAGTTTACCATTTATTAAATTGGTCTTTTGAGTCTTCTTTGTTTTTTAAGTTGGGAGTTGTAGTACTTCATCTTTGTGCAATGTTATATGCATGTGTCATAATTCACGTTCTATTTCAAAAAAATTCTTCACATATATTGTAAGAAATATTTGATGTATTATAAAATATTTTTGGTTATGAATAAGTGATACAAGAAATATTATTTGCTCTTCCAAGAGATTTTTACTCAATTGAATTTTCTCTAAAATTATTTATGTTTTATTTAATTATTCACATTTGATTTATTTCTATTTTATTATTCTATTGAAATGTTATAACTATTAGTGATTAGTAAATACAAATAAAAGAAAATAAATATGAACCATCTTATTTAAAACACTTCATATCTATCATAATATCATAACTTTGATTTTCTTAAAAATGAAAGTCACTCATTCAAATCCATAATTATATGAATGTCAAATTTTATTTCTCCTTTAAAGTGATTGTGTGAAAGTACTTTAAATTTATTTAATTTTTATTAATGTAAGTGGAGGGAAATTTTTTTAAGTAAATAAATAGTCCCAAAACTATATAAATGTATGACATATACAAATAATGAACTAAAGAAAACCACATGTACCCATTCATCTATAAAAAATCCTTCCCTAATCATATAAGGAGGGAAATAAGGATTAGTAAAGAAGAAAAATCGAGCAAAAATAGGAGTAATCCTTCCCCATCCAACTTTCCCTTAATGAATATTAAACTAGTCAATTTTAAAGTTCTTGGGTAATTTCTTTGAGATCTACTTCAATTAAAGAAATATATTATTTAACTAATTAATATTATAAAAATATCATGTGGATATTATGAATATATTGTGTGGTCTCACAACACACCCCAAGATTGTAAAGCTTGGGGACCCAAGTGAACATTTAACACTTATGGTCGGTGCTAGTTGACAAAAAAGTATCACTAGAAGTTAGTGTTAAAAGGAAGTCTTTGAAGTAATTCATGAATTCAAATGTACAGGGTACCAGAAGGAAAAATGCTTGGAATGTTAAAGCAAGGTTTGGTAAGTGTTGTGGTCCAGAAGTGAAAGTCTAGGGAAATGTGAAAATTCTGGTGGAAACTAGGATCTAAGAAAATTTTGTTCCAATAAAAGCTAAAGTTTGTCAAGTACCAAGTACCAGGTAACAATGTTGAGTGTTAAGGTTTAAGTATAAAAGTTATCTTGGGGAGCCAAAATATTTGGTAACCCACCTAAAGGGATAATTACATGAGAATATATGAAAAGCATGTTATTTAAATGATTTTTGTTAAACAATGATTTATTAATGATGGTTTTATTCTTAATGAGAGCTTTATAAATGTTTTTCAAAAGGGGGTTGATATATGGAATTTTATGTTTAGGAGGCATAGATTGTGACATAGTACTTAGGTATCATGAGTAGTGATATAATAAGGTTGGGTTGTACACTCTGGGAGTCCATGCAAAGGGGGAGCTTGAGATGTCAGAATACTGGGAGTCCTAGTATTATGAATGTGATGAAAGAGTGTGCCTAGCTCTAGGTTGATTTAGTTCTGAGTGTGTTTCATTTGATCCCAAACCTGAATGTAGGAGCATAAAGTTTGTGGACTAAAATATCTTCATCTTTTTCTATGTCCACCTAACCACTCTGAATATCCAGGGAGTTCCTAAATTTTGTTTAAATAATATAGTCAGCTCCAAGATAATTTCCTAATTATATTTTAAATATGGAGATCTCAAAATATTTTAAACTATTGAAGAAGGTTGACATCCGTTGACCTATTCAGAAGTTCTCCTACCAATTTTCATATTCCATGTGCCTTGTGATTTGCCCCTAGGATTCCCTCTCACATGCTGGTTGAATTTCCTAAGCATATTATTCCTATAAAAGACTGGGAGATGTTTCATTTTAAGTTAAGTTCAAAATTTATGGATGTCAGAGTGTAATAATGTACTCCCTTTATATGGCCTTGATTTAGTGTCGTAATGTGTCTATCATATTCACATTAGGTCTTGGGCCCTTGTGGACTAAATGAGCTTACAAGTGCCTTATTTAGAGTGTTGTAAAGTGTTATAACATTCTTTCACACTTTTGTATGGTTTTATTAAATAATTGGGCTTCTTTATGCTTGAATTGACCTTATCTTACATCCACAAGCCTCATTCAATGCATCTTTTTGAGGATAATCCCAACATAAATCAACATCCAACCATAATTCATGTCTTTTTAGTTTGTGTGTCCCAAATTTAGTGATCTAGGAGTCATACACCACCTTGGTTATATGAGACCAATCTAGGTTCTAGGGTACCAATCTAGATTTTACATGATTCTAAGAATTTTTGAAAAATGTGTTCCATAGTTAAGCCTAATGCGACTCATAAGCCACTTCTAACGTATGAGTCTCATGTGTCCTAAAATTAAATTTAATTCAAATTATTGGTAGGATTTTATTCTCCTAGATCTAATGTCAGTTTGTAGCTTTGTAATTTTTGGAAAATTGACATAAACAAGTATAAATACAAGTTTCTTTCACTCATTTTCATCCCAAGGTTTCAAGTATTCATGCATTATCATAAATTTGTGATCAAGGAAGCATTCAAGATTTTGCAAGAGTTTACAAGGTCATTCAAGATTCTTCGAGAGCTAATTATCAAGTGCTTTAGAGCATTATTCAAGCATCAAGCATCATGTCAAAGTCTTCATGCATCATGTTTATTTTTGAGATAAAACTTGTGATGTAGGGTTCTTTTTATTCAATCAAGCATTCAATTCAAGATGAACAACATTCAAGCAAGATTCAAGATCTACGTCCATTAGAGCCATTTTAGACATGTTTGTAACACTTTATTGTTTGGTGAGTTGCAACATTGGATTTTTTTCATTCATCATTATCCTCTCCTATTTCATTTCATTTCAAGTTTTGATTATGAAAATAGGGTTTGACCAAGGAAAACCCCTTTCTACTAAAAAAAAAATTTCCCCTCTCTTTAGTGCATGATTTGCGGATCTAGGTTGAATACATATTGAAGTGGAATTTGGGAGAAAGTTGTCAAAGTTGTCACCTTGCATTGGGGATCATTGAAAGAAATTTTCAGATTGCAAATAAGAGTTTTAGATCTGAAAATCAAGTGGAAAGGACATAGCAGACATTGAAGAGAAGAATTAGAATTAGAATTTCTAAAAACTCCTAAATGGACTAATACACCACTTCTAGTGTATGAGTCCCAATATAGGGAAATTTTCATTTTTTAGGATTTCTAGACATATCTCTACCAAATTTTTGTTCCTTCCCAAAAAACCCTAATCTAGGAATAAATCACCCAACTTGATGTATGAATCCCAGTCAACATTAATTTTAGTGTTTTCAGCATTTCAATTCTTCATCTAGGCCTCTTTAGGTGTCTAGGTGCTTAGTTCTTTTATCATAATTTAGTGAATTTTTGCATTACACTAGGTTTAAGCATTAGGTATTGCATTTCATTAGTCTTTCCAAGGCCCAGCTTGGTGGTGAACCCCTATTTAGCTTCTAATTAGATCCTAGGAAAAGCTTATTGCAAGATCTCTTTCCCCTTTACATACCTAAGATTGAGATCTCTAGGGTTTTCCTTGAATGATTATGGGAGAAAAGTGTTGTTCTGTGTCCAAAACCATAAAGCAACCATTTTACAACTTATCATTTTGGTGAACCTGCATTTAGAACACATAATTTTTGATTTGGAGTACATCATAGTATTAGATCTTGCTTGCATTAAATTTGCATCTAGGGTTTCTAAATCTTGCATCAGTGAAAGTGCATATAGGTTACATTTTTGGCATATTTCATCATTGAATATCATCTAAAATATACATTTACATTAAGTCTATAGATCCTACAAACTAAAAAGCATGGAAATCACTTAATTTGTTTTGAAAATTTTGAAAAAAACTATCACTAGGACTCATATGCCCCTCTAGGAAATTTAATCCTATTACAAATTTTAAACTACATTTTCCTCAATTCAAAACTCTATTTTTGAGTTTATGTTTTCTATTGATAACTTTCTATTTTAGTTTATAGAGTTTCTATTTCATTGCATTTAGCTTAATTTCAATTGATTTGAATTTTCACCCATCTTGCATTTAGTTTGCATTGCATGAGCTTTTCTACTTCATGTCCTATTGCTAATACTATAGTGAGGTGAAGTTCGAGACTCATTTCATCTTGTGATCTAGTACAATCATCATGGATCTTGGGTTATCTAGCTCTTTCAGTGCTACTAGTGTTGACACTAGTTCACTAGGTATGGACAACATTGTTAACAATTCCTTTCCTTCAAGTAGTGTGATGCATGTTGAAATAATGGTTGATAGTGTTTCATAAGAAAACATAATCTAAAATAATGAAGACCTAGAATACCTACAAAATCAAATAAGTACAGAGAAAATTTCAATTACCACCATCCCCATCATAGATAACATTCATCACATTCTTGAAAGTGAAGATAGAGTTGACCTTGTGCATACAATAGTTTAGATCTTTCGAAAACATCTTACCTCAACAACTAGTTGTCCTTTACCCTCGAACAATGTCACAAGAGAATGAGGAATTCAAATTCCTCCTCCCACAACAATTTCCTCTATTACTACCTATACCAATCCTCAAGTGACAATAATAATGTAACCTACTAGTAGTGTGATTCCCTCAAGTATTTTTGCTAGCATCCCTAGTACCTTTGTGGCATTGCATGTCATTGCAGAAATGGAAAAATTATCCCTCATTCTTACTTAATTTTGGAATGATTAATATTAAAATGAACTTAAGGTTTCCTTGATCTAGTGTTGTGATGTGTTTTATACATCCACATTAGGTCTTGGGCCCTTTTTAAGCTAAATAAACCCAACTTTTCCTTGATTTAATGTTGTACAGTGTATTCATTTACACCTTCAAATTAAATTTAGGGACCTTGGACCTAATATTTCCTTAATCTAGTGTTGTAATGTGTTGTACACATTCACATTGGATTTAGGGCCCTTTTAAGCTAAATTGACCTAACCTTTCCATAATTTAATGTTGTAAAATGTATTTATTTACACTTTCACATTGAATTTTGGGCCATGCCTTACATTTATGAGCTTTATATCATAATTAATAGGCCCACAAGACCCTATATTATGCATCATGAGGCTTATTTCAACTGAAATTCTAACAAGATCAACAAATAGACTTAATTTCTTAACTCCCTGACACTTTCTTTCTCTAAAAATGCTATGTGGAACCCATATGCCACCTTGGGCATATGATTCAAACCTAGGTAGGACCCATACACCAAAGATGGTGTATGAGTCCCATTTGTTCCCTTTTTAGGGTTTTGAGCAATAAATTAGGGTTTTAAATTCAAATTTTATGAATGACGGCCTCTAATATGTAATAAACAATAACTTGGATGGACTTACTATATAAACAAGGTCTCAAATCATTAGTTAATTAATCCCTCATGATATCAAGTCAAGCACTCAAGAGTTAAGCATTCCAAGACTTCACAAGAGCATCAAGAGAGCATTCAAGAGCATTTTTAAGGCATTCAAGGGAAGATTTCTTCATCAATCATTGCAACAATTCAAAATACATCATCATGTCAAGATTATTAGACATCAAGCATGTTGTTGAGCTAGTGTTGTGATGTAGCATTGAATATCCAAGATTGAGCATTATTCTACACTTATTTCATGGTCTAGATCTACATTCTTCATGACCACTTCATGTTAAATTGTAGATTTACAAGACATCATTTACAATACATCATTCAAGGTATCATTATCCATGTTTCATATTCCTTTTTTCATGTTTCATGTCCTTATTTCATTATCTCATCATTTGGTTTAGAATTACCTAACTATTCAATAACAATCAATAAGTTATTCTCTTCTTTACATGTGTGATTGTACATCTAGGATCTGTTCTCCACTCGATCTTCAACTTGTAAATCTACAGACATATATATTAGAGGAAAAACTTGTTGATTTTTAGTGAAAATCGATTTTCCTACATCAAAGTCCTTGTAGGTAATTAAACCGAATAATGAAATTGAAGAATGAACATGAAATGATGAAATGTTGATACCTTCGAAGTTGTCTTACAGTATAAATCTACAAACTAACATCAAGTGGCCATGAATAATGTAGATAGATTGATCTTGAAATAAGATGTTTAACAATGATTGTAATATGGATCTTCAATGCCACATCAACTATCTTAGCTCAACAACATGCTTGGATGCATTATGCCTTTGAAATGATGAAATCATATTTAATTGTTGTAGTAAACTCTTGATAATATGCCTTTGAATGCCTTTGAAATGATCTTGTATTTTTCTCTTGTGAACTCCAACTTTCTATCATGGATGAATACTTGGAAGTCTAGGATGAAAATATGTGAGTTAACCCCATATTTATACTAAATCTAGAGATTAACCCCAAAATTCAAATAATTCAAGCCAACACCAGATCTAGAATTAAAAATCATTAGAATCCCACCAAAATTAAATTCAAAAAGAGGTTTCCTATGTGAGGAGGACCCATTCACCACTAAAGGTGAATGGGTCATAGCACAATTTTCTAGGACCCTTCCTCGAGAGGTTGAAAGAAAAAATAAAAAACCCACCTCCAAAATGCATAGAAAGGGGGTTCCTATGTGGAGAGGACCCATTCTCCACTAAAGGTGAATGGGTCTTAGTACAATTTTCTAGGACCTCAATTTTTCAAATTGAATGTTATGCAATTTGATTATTGTGTTTCAGGATAGATCCTTCAAAAGGTGTCATTAATAAGGCTTAACTATGAATTAAAGAGGCTGATTAAGTTCAATTAACCATAATTAATTAATGAAACCCAAGGTAGATAAGTGTGAAAGTGTAATACAACACTTTACAACACCCTAAATAAGGTACAATTTAAGTACATTTTGTTAAAAAGGTTCTTGGATTAATGTGAATGTGTACAACACATTGCAACAATAAACAAAGGCACAATTGAGCTAATTCTATATCACTTGTTTCCAAGTTAAATAAGGAAAAGGGGTACTTTTTCCATTACTATATTTTACCCCCATGACAAAATCACACTAATGTAGACATTCAAGACAATTAATTATGCAACAATAACAAAGACACATAACAACACCCTATCAAAGGCCAAGAGAAATGATGAAAAACAAAGTATCAAGAACAACTGTCCCACATGATTCATAATGTGTATGTTTATCTATAACATATGTTGCTCACTTTGGGGTGGTGGAACCTTAGTCTGACCACTAGGTAAGTTATCCTAATCATGTTTTCTCACTTTGGGGTAGTGGAACCTTAGCCTGTCCACTAGATAAGTTGTCACAATGAGGTGGTTTACTGAGAAAGGCATGCCAGTGTATCAACTTCTCATTGTATAATGAGAAATTCATGCCAGTGTGTCAATTTCTCATCATACTAACCATACCAAAGCTATCCTCTTGATAAGTTAAATAAGGCACCATAATGTTATGCTTTTTATGCTTTTGAATGTCATCTCTATAATTTTTTATTAATGGGGATTTTTCTTTGGTCATGTAAGGTCTTCTTCTTAGGGAGCAACATTCCTAATGTCTCCAAGAGAGGACAAGTCAAGAATATTAGATCGCCACTTATGGGTTCATTCCTATTGTTTCACATCATGCCACGAAGGGAGATCATATGCTTAGAAATATCACACTCTTAGAGGACATAAACCCAATGAAATCACCAAGAAAAAAGAAAATGTCACAAAAAAAAGAAAAACACACCATGAAATATGCCAAAAAAGGTCATCAATGTATGCCCCCATTGTAAAGTGGTTGCTACAAAATTACTGTGAACAATTTCTTTAAAGTAGCCAATGTTTTGTCCTAAGACACGAGAGCTTTCTTCATAAAACGCTATGCCAAGTCATATGTATCCAAAATAAAGTTGTGACATGAAATAGGAAAGAAGGTTTACCCCCAAAAATACATAAGGGATCTATGGATTCAAGGTCAGTATGTCTTTGCTACATTGTTCTTTTTAAGAGCTTAGAACTATCATCATTCAAAAAATACTCATAGAACTAGAAGAATGACACAAAGAGAGTGAAAAAAAAGAAAAATCCTTTCGAGTCAACATAGAAGAGACCTAAATGTCTTGGCACCTTGTGTCATCCCCAAAAGGAAAACACAAGAAAAATGAAAAATGCTTCTGACATAAAAGAAGAATGTAGGTACATATAGAGGAATTAACATAAAGAGAGAAATATACATCAAAAAAAAAAATCACAAGGGATCACATTATGCACATGAAATCACATAAAGAATTAGGAAAAACTAAAAGACTAGTAAGGCACATGTGATTCAACCGAAAGCAAGTTGTCTGCATCCTAATCTCATTCTATATAAATGAAAGGCAAAGAACTAGGTAAAGGGACAAGAGAAAATTCCGAACTAGGGGAAGCACCAAGTTCAACACTCTTTTTAGGATATTTTTCATTTAAGTTCATAGAAGAAGAAAAAAATATGTTCAATTCAACATGCACTTCTTCATCAATCTTTGCAATATCAATGTCCTCATCGAGATTAATCATAATAGGAGGTCAAAGGATAATTTCCATGGAATGTTCTTGTTTATTTTGTGGTGAGGGTATAGGATTATCATGCGTTGCTTTAGGTAGGTTTGTACTTTTATTTTCTATTTTGTTCTTGTCTTCTTGAGTTTGTAGCTTACTAGCAATAGCACGATGTCTATGCCTACGCTCTCTAGCACTTTTATTTGTCTTTAATCTATTGTCAATTTTTTTGTGTAAGAGTGAGTTTGTCAATAATAGGCTCCTTCTCTTCCTTGGGAGGAATGGAAGAAATAATAGGAGCTTGTTCAATCTCTTTCTCTTTATCTTTGTAAACTTGTTTGACTCTAGGATGGGCATTGAGATTTTTTTGATTATCTCACAGTCTCTTGTAGGAAATGGTAGGACTTGCTATAGGTTGTTCTTGAATGTTTGGAAGGGATTTCGGTTCAATCATTGTTTAATCAAGGATAGGTGTTTTAGTTATAGGTTGAGGCATGTTTTGAAGTGATAATTCTGCTATTTTCTTTACCTTGAACTTTTGATATGATTTGAAAATGAAGTCCTCACAATGCTTAATAAGTTCCATAGGCTCAAGCCAAAAGAAATCTAACAAAAAATTCCCTTGGGTTGACGTAAGATTAAATCCACTATGATGCACAATAAAGATAGCATTTCAAAATGGAAAATTTAGAGATTTATACACAACCGAAGGGACAACATTCATTGAGTGAAGCCATGGATATCCTAGCTTTAGGGTATGTGCAGGATCATGATGGGCCAAAAAGTTGCAATATGATGGGTATGTGGCTGGCAACTTTTTGTTTTACCCAAAATTGATGAAACGAAAAGGGTTTTTAAAGGAGACTCTCAAATTTCTTCCAATACAAATTATGCTTTATTTTGAATTTAATAAGTAATTATTATTTATTTTGTATTCAAATTACAACTAAAGTCTTGATTGATAGGCTGATTGAAAAACATCTATAACTTACAAACGATATCACATTTTTTTAATAAAAAACATGTGTCACATTCTATGCTTCACATACTATAGGATTAAAAAAATAAAAAACTAAATTTCATGAAGTTTTGACCAAGTTAAGGTGGTCAGACATATGATTTTTTTATATTGTTGAAATGTTGTAATAAAAAATTCATAATTAATTATTTACTTGGAAAAAAAAGAAAAAAAAATATGCATCACATCGGGACATGAGTCCTCTACTTATATCTAAAATCTTATAAAAAAGTATTATCATTTTATTGTGGTTAGGGTGGTCAGACAGACACCTACTTATTTTTTCCCTAAAACTTAAGTACAACTGCATTGAAATTTCAATTTTTCACCAAATAGATTATTAATTTTTTAAACAAACCTAGTAGTTTAGAAACTACATTCAATTTCCTATAGATTCTATTCTTACATAATTTTGAAATAATATAAATAACTTATTCAAATTTTTATGTAGAGTTGCCTAGCTTTGATTTTTCTGAATTTTTTGCCACTTAAGGGCCTGTTTTTTCCATGATGATCCTTCACATACCCTTTACACGAAATTGGTTTGGTTACAGAATGATGGTGAATGAGTTAGTAAATGTTTTTGGTCTAACTTTTAAAGGGATATCTATCAAGCCAATCATAGGACAATCAAAACTATTATGTGTCTTGATCCATGCTTTCATTTTGTCATATGTATCTTGATATAGTTCATGCACATATAAGAATTCTTTAGTGATCACATTCTCTCCATAGGCAGGATAAATCAATATCCCATTAGTGGGCTTATCATTGATTTGGCTAGCTATGTAAAGAGGACCATCATGTGCACATTTAAGTATGTCATTTTGTGAGAAAGCAATGTCAGGAGGAGTTTTAGTCAAGCCCTTATAAGGTCTAGCTTAGATAGATGCTACCACTTCAATAAGTTGTTCTTCATTGATATCTTGTATATTTTTATCATTTGTGTCAACATTCAACACATCATTCTTCATTTCACTAGCTTCAATAAAGCTGACTATGGCATGTGTGTTATGATTGTCTTGTTTGTTCAAATACTCACTAAAGAAGCAACTAAGGCTATAGAAAATTTTTGTTTCATTTTTATTTTTAAGCACTTTCCTTTGATTTTGTATAATAGGAACCATGCTAATGTCTATGCCTTCACTAAGGATACAATCTTGTAAGTTTTCTAGTTATTCATCTAGTTTTTCTATAACATCATGCACATTGGTTGTAGGAGGTGAAGTCATGGGAAATGAATTATGCAAAATATGAGCCATGGAGGGTTGATTATCAACACTATCATAGAGAGAGTTAGAAAACCCAAGACCCACAATGAGTGAGATGTCATGAGATGACAATGAGCCTCAAACTATGTCTTACAACAGTATTGCCAATAGGATGCCAAGTTGTAAAGCTCATGCAAATTTTACAAACCCAGTGTGCAAACCATAAATGGAAAGGGGCAATGCAATGACCTAGAATGAAATTCAATTTTTAGATTCTAAACAATGTAATTTATTGATTAGGAAATGCAGTAAACTAAAAATGAAATGTTGTAAATGTAAATTTTTATTTTTTTACAATGCAGTAAAATGAAGCATATTAAGCTAGATGCACTAAATTTGATGAAGCAACAAATCAAAAATCTAAAGCAGGAAAGTAGCAGTAGCAAACAGAAACCTACAACTGAGATTTAATTTCCAAAAAATGTAAATCATGATCTAACAGGGACTCATTCACTAGCAAGGGCGAATGGGTCTTGGTTAAGTATTTTTGAATTGTTTCTACTGATTTTTGGGTGTTTTTCAATGCTTTTTAGATGCCAGAAAGCTTAGGCCAAGTTTGATTAGAGAATCATTCACTAGTAAAGGAAAATGGGTCCTTGATTAGGGTTTTTAACTATTTTTAAATGATTTTCAAGCTTTTTGCAATGTCTTTTAGTTCAAGGTTTGAGACAATAACTTTCAATTTCAAAATTTCCAAAAATGCGATATGAAAATTCAATAAAATGATCAATACAAAGATGTAATTTGAAATGCAATTTTGTTTTTATTTTGAAATGTAAATGTATGAGATCTAAATGGTATGAAAAATGGGTGATTTTCTTTTGTATTTTTTAGATTTAAGAAATGCAAAACAATGCAATTCTAATCCTAAATGAGATGCAAATTTTGAATGCAAAGTAATAAACCCTAAATGATATCTAATTCAATGCATGTTAAATGTAAATGAATGCAAGATATAACCTAGGATGCAATGAATGAATTCAAAATCAGGAAAAAATGTAATATTTAGTATGTTGATCTACCATTAATGATTAGGGGGGCAATAGGGTTTACCAAAATCAAAATGATAGACCACTAATTGTCACCCTAAAACATGTGATTTTGTGTGTGATATGATGCAAATAACATTTAGAAACCAACCCTAACTATTATAGAAACTATGAAGTGATTTTTTAGAACTCAAAATGATGTGTACGTTGCTACAAGAAGGTTGTTTTTAGGGAAAAAAGGACTCATTTTCCTTTAGTGGTGAATGGGTCCTTGTTAGGGTTTCTAAAATTGAGATCTAGGTTTTTTTTCTTCAAATTTTGCAATCTTAGATCCTTGATTGTCAACTCCCAATAACCTGTAACAAATTATGTAGCTTTCTTTCCATGTTCTTGCACTATGAATGATAATTTTGCACCTTGACAACTTTCAAGATTTTTCTTCCAATTTGTTCTCCACTTGATCTTCAACCTATAAATTTACAAACTTACATTCAAGAGAGGAAAAAATTGTTTATTTTAGTGCATATGGGTTTGCCTAAGTCAAACCCCTTGTAGGTAATTAAACCAAATAATAAAATTGAAGCATGAACATGAAATAATGAAAAGTCAATACCTTGGAAGTTGTCTTGGAGTATAAATTTGCAAACTAACATGAAATGGCTATGAAGAATGTAGATCTTGGTATTGAAATAAGATGTGTAAAAATTCTTGGGATATGGATCTTGAATGCTACATCAACTATCTTAGCTCAACAAGATTCTTGGATGCACTATACCTTTGACATGATGAAATGATCTTGAATTGTTGCAATAAAATCTTGATAATCTACCTTTGAATGCCTTTGAAATTCTCTTGTAATGCTCTTGTGAACTCCAAATTTCTATCATGTATGAATACTTGGAAGTTTGGGATGAAATTATGTGAATTAATTTCATATTTATACTAAATCTAGAGATTAATCCCAAAATTCAAATAATTCAAGTTGACACCAGATCTAGAATTAGAAATTATTAGAATCTCACCAAAATTAAATTAAAAAAGAGGTACATCCTACGTGGGAGGATCCATTTTCCACCAAAGGAAAATGGGTCCTAGCATAAGTTTTTAGGACCTTGCTAAGGGGGGTTGAAAGAACATCAAAAACCCACCTCGAAAATGCAGGGAAAGGGGTTTCCTATGTGGAGAGGACCCATTCATCACTAAAGGAAAATGAGTCCTAGCACCATTTTCTAGGACCTTGATTTTTCCAAATTAAATGTCGTGCAATTTGATTATTGGGTGTTAGGATAGATCCTTTAGAAGGTGTTATTAATAAGGCTTAACTATGAATTAAAGGGGCTAACTTAGCTCAATTAACCACAATTAATTAATGAAACCCTAGATAAGTGTGAAAGTGTAATACAACACTTTATAACACCCTAAATAAGGTACAATTTAAGTACATTTTGTTAAAAAGGGGCCTTAGATTAATGTTGATGTGTACAACATATTACAACACTAAACCAAGTGACAATTTGGCTAATTCAATATCACTTATTCCCAAGTTAAGTAAGTAAAAGGGATAATTTTTCCATTACTACAACAATATACATGCGGTGTTTCACTATTTAATATTACACATGTAGACCCATGAAAATATTTCTCATTGGTCCAAACAACTAATGCCAAAACTAATAAATTTTGTGTTCATGTCTGAAATATGTGATATAGATTTTCTTAACTCAAAATAGGGTGAGGTAGATGTCATGGACAATCTAATTAAATGTACATTTGTGACATTTGTGTATGTATAAACAAATAGTTGTGAAGATTTTATGTTAAATAGTGATGTATTGGTGTATGAAAGCTTATTCAAGTGTGTGAGTCATTTTGTATCCACCATAAAACTCATCCCTCAACACACGAGGTATGATAGAAATAGACCATAGAAAATGGTTTAAACTAGACTCTCAAAATAATTAAACATGGTTCAATGAGTAACCTCAACATGTTCCATGTTAGTATATAGCCACCCTTACATTAGCACTAGCGATGAGGATTAATCATCTTTCAATATGTATGGCAACATACATTCAAGGCTAGAAGTATCTAATGGTCAAATCTTAGAAACTAACATAAAATTGAATGAAAGTAACTACCCAGTAATGGTCTTTTTTCTATTGTAATAAATTTTTTGACATGTTTCTATTTCATATAGGCTCCAAAATTAATACAAATCATAGGCATGTAACCTTACTAACACAATATATCTCCCATTAAAAACCAAATGCCTCAACATACATGTGAAAATGCTTCCAACAAGCATGTCATATTTCTTTTATTTTCTTAGATAGAATGCCATAGGCCTGAACTTTTTATATTAATAAAGTAGCTGAAATACATTCCTATAAGTGGTTAATACACATAATGGAGTGGAATATGGTCTTCCAGAAAGTTAGATAAATTTAACTTTATTTAAAAAAAAAAAAAAAGAAACCCACAACCTTTAATGGATGAATCAAAGCTATACCAAAAAAGCTTCACCCCACCAACCTTGCAACTAGAAACAACTTCACAAGGCCTAAGTAACAGTGCAAAAAAGTTCCTAATCTTAAATCTAGCATCTATTCAAAGTCTTGGAGTAGTTTGATATGTAGCATTTTCTTTGGGATATTTACTCCCACCTCGGCCCACTCCCTTTGCCTATGCAAAGCCACATTATTAATGTCAAGAATGAAAGGGTAATAAGTTACCACCTTGCTTAGGATAGAAAGAAGCCCCATGTCTCAAGGCTTGGGAATGCCAAGACCCAAAGTGGCAACTTCCAACACCTCCTCTAGCCCACCTAGTATTTCAAGGATGAAAATATTCTTAGGCCATTTTTGCCACCTCCATATTTGGGACATGTAGGTCAAGAAGAGTTACCACTAAAGAGAGGACATATTAGAATCCACTCTACATATCTTATTTGACAACATATAATCCCATCCTATGATGATTTTGATTGTTCCAATCAACATGAAATCTAGTTCTAACATAGTTCACTTTAAACGAAGCTTTGAGATCATGCAAAGGAAAGTCATTTGTCTGTGTGTACTCATCAGCTTGATGGGAGTGTCCATAACTCCACATAATGTACTCTTAATAGGCATACAAATAATGAATTAATCTTCTATGACCTCAAAATGCCCTATGAGGTATCATTAATCTTGATTAAAGAAAATCTTGACAAATGCACTAGAAGTCATTTATGCATAGTTGTCCATGCAAATGCCTGACATATGATGGAAGATTTTGGACCTCTCATGTGTATAGCTCCAACTTGGTAATTATGCCCATAATAAATGTTAACACAAGTTCATAGTATTTTTAAATATAATTGCCTTCGCTTGGTTTATCGATAATATATCTGGAACCCAAAGTTAATCATTTGTTCTCGACAAAATAAGAGAATTTAATGCAAGCATGGTATGTACTAAGATTACCGACACCTTTGGCTAAAGAGGAGAAGAGATCTTAAAAATAACATTCACTAGAATTTAGAGAGCTTCCCTAACACTTGGAAAAGACACCAAGATATGGTTCAAATTTAGTTGTGACATCATTCATACACGACGCACCCAAAAATGTAGAAAAGAGAGAGCAATGGTCCACTACACGTGGCCTACGTTCTCAAAGTGTTCCTAAACTTGCGTGCTCAAGACCCCGCAATCTACCGAAACTGGTGTGGACCAATGGCACACTATCTGGAACCTTTCTTCATAAAGAATTCTCAAGCTTACACGTATAAGACACATGGCACTGGCAGACGTTAGGCTCGAGATATTTTATTTTGGAAAAAGTAGCGCAACGAACAAGATAATATCATGTAAGGTTAAAGAGTGAACCACAACCATTCCAGGAGCCTAACTAGAAATTTTTTGTATAGCACTCAGATCTATCATGCTAACATTAAAACGGTCAACGATGCCTTGATAGCCCGAAGAGCAATGAAAATACCTTCGGACTACCTGATCGGATCTAAAATGAACCAATGGCACTCTTCCCTTGACCTTCAAGCTTAAAAGTAATCCTAAACTTGCGCATGAATGACACATCTTATTCTGAGACGTCAAGCTCAAAATATAGAATTTATCAGGCCTTCGCTAGGAGAGTGCAACGCAATGGCCATGACATTATCGCACACGCTTTAGATGGCAATATAATTTACTTAGGAATCAAACAAGGAAACGTTCACGTGGCCCTGTTGACCATCAGACACTAGATATAAAGTACTCCAAATTTTGTTAGATTGAGTTCCGCGGTCAAGAACATAAGAAAGGGGTCGTGCCCATGGTCCCATCTAATCATGCAACATGAGTTACTGATTATATGCTTGAGGTAAGTTATGATCTGCATCACTTTGGCATAAAACTATAGTGCAAGGTTGTAACCTTATTCCAATGCCTCACCACTTTGGCACCTCTGCACTTAGTGCGATCTGCTAGTTATTTTAAGTTTACAGGGCCGACAGGAGCTACTCAAATTGGCTTTTATGCTGGCATGCAGGGAGAACTATTGGGGCATTTCTTGATTATGGAAAAACTCTAAACTTGGTTGGATTAAGTTTAATAGGTGAGAGCTAAAGGGAGGGATCACACCCATGGCGTAATGGAAAACACCACCAAGGTGTGAGGCAATGGGACAGGGGGTTCACCTTATGCCAACACCTCTCCATTGTAGTTGTTGGTGTATATAAATGTCACGTGTGCCATATTACAACTTCGTGCTTGTGCTAACACTTGAGCACCACTTCGTGCTTGTGCTAACACTTGAGCACCATGGGAGTAGAATTTCTATGCAAGGCCTTTGTGCCAAGACTGGTATTATTGACTAGATTATTATATCAAAAAAATAACAAGAAGTGCCTGGTGGTAATAAAAATTAATATAACCCACGTTATATGATATGAGGAAACCAAACCTTGATCAAGCCGTGCACATTGAGAGAAATATTAATAAGTTAAAAGAAAACATCCTATATGGGGTGGGATTCATTGGTAGCCAAATATGTTAGTGTGGGATATTTAGCAAGATTTGATTGGTCTAGTTATAGTGACTTAATAGCTAAATCGCATGTCATATTAGTTAATATATTTGTTACTTCGTTTCATTTTATGCAGGAGTTGGTAGGGCTCGAAATCTTGTGGCACTTTAAGACCTTTTTTTATAATGGTGTTTAGCAATGAATACATGACATATTACATACACACTTTAGTATTAAAATGAATATTATTAGTTTAGGTAAGGAATGAATACATTGCCAAAATAATTTGTGTCCACTTATTAGTAAATTTTCTATTACTAGTTACAAGTGAAGTCTTCACTTAAGCTAGTGAACATAGACTATAGTAATTTAATATTTGACATAAACTTAAAAAATGTCTAAGTCAAGAAGTATCAAGCCATAATGATTATAAAATTTAAGCTTGATTGTAAGAAAAAAGGTAGGAAAAACCATATAGACAAAGGGTACTTGAAAATAAAAGAAGATAAAAATATATAGGGGAACATGATCAATGGATTCAATGGAGCTATTTAATTTCCCATGGTTAATTATGATCACAAAGAAATAGGGGGTAAGATAAAAAAACACAAAAATTGTCAATTCTATGGTAAGGGCTAACACAATGTTCATAAAAAGTTAATGAATGATGCAAATCCACCTTTCAGTGCATGTTGACACCTATGGGTCATGAATTATCTATATAACTATATCCCATCCTCTATGTTATTGTTCTGCACTTTTATGTATTTATTATGGATTTACCTTGATATTGTTATCAAGTGTCTCAAAAATACTAGGGTTTGTTTTGATAAAAAATATAGCTTCTTTTATTTTTTTTGTTTTTTCCTTTCTCCCCTCACTATATTGACTTTCTCCCCATTTATGTTTTCCTTATAAATTTGGGTTGATGAAAATTTATTATGTGTTTCAAAGATACTTTTATCATGTTGGTCAAAATTTTAATTCATTTTATATTCCTTTACCGTTTTATTTCAACTATCTTTGTTGTATTCCTATTTATTTTTTTTCAACTTGTTTCCTCACATTACTTAGTTTGATGATTTTTATAACTTATTACACGTGATAATTCCGACCCTGTTGTTATTATAATTTATATTTCTTCATGTTATCATATACAACCTCAATTTTTTAGCTTTATTCAAATTGTTTTTAGCTAAACATATTTTTTTAATCTTTTTTTCTACAAACCAGCACAAAAACAAGCTTATAACGTTGCAGAAAATTGTGATAATAAAGTAAGATATATCCACGGCCACCAATATTCGAGCGATATCGATTGGACTATGTAAGTAAGATACGTTTACAGTCCACCTCGCAGAAAATGTCACTGCTAGCCAACGGAGAGTCAGCACTTGGTAGTCTTCACAAACTAAATCGTACACCAAACGCTGGCAATATAATTTTTAATGTAGTTGCAAAATTTTGCCAACTCATGAAGCATGCTTTATCGCTGGCCACCGACTTTAAGGTAATGGAACACTCAGCCTAGCCCCAATTTTGTTTTACCACAGACAGGACGCTTTGTCTTTCATGGCCATTCATAAATATTATTCAGTACAGTTGTTGATGGTAGAAGGTAAAGTTTGAGAAATAAAAATAGATATAATAATTGACAATTTCAATAAAATAGGTTTTAAAAGTTCTATTGATTGTTTGAATTTTGACTTCATTAAGAAAAAACTCAAATAATTTGACAAATTCATTCAACTTGATCCACTTTTAAGTTTATAAAGGTCCTTGCATCCACTTCTCAATTGCAGAGCATTAGGTTTTACAGTATCTCGCGATAGCGTAAGTAACCATATTCATAATTCAGTTGAGTTTCATCTTAGTTCAGTGTATCTATTCATAATAGTAGCTTTTGAAGGTCAGTAAGCAAACAAAGAACCAGACAGACTTGTTTGATTTAGTGTGAGGGCTTGAGTTAAACATAATGTGGAAATCCAGATCATTTGTAATGATAATTTCTGCTGCTGTTGTGTTTGCATGGATTATGGAGGATAGGACTGTACAAAGCGATGTGGGCTTGAGCCTGGGTAAAGAGGGAGCGTTGGGGGTAGAGCTGGGTTTGGGCCAGGGCGGAATTGGAAGCGTCTCAGGCTCCGGGTCTGGTTCCCGGTCTGTGTCAGGCACAGGAGCCTGTTCCAGTGCCAGCTCGTATGCAAGTTCTAGGAGCAGGCAGCCACGGCGGCAATCTCTTGTTATGGGGCTATGGTATGGAGTCAGACTCTGGCAGCGGCTATGGAAACGGATGGGGAAGTGCTTAGGTTATGGGGCTAGGTCTGGATCTGACGCTGGCAGTAGTGGGGAAGAACACTGAATTCACGTCACAACTTGCTTGCATTAGACGCAAAAAGTCTACGCCTGCATTGCATTGTCAGTGATTGTACATAGGTATTTAGAAAGATTACCTGCAACATATCTTCATGACAGATGCCCTTTTGTGTTCTGTTGTCCCCTTTCTCAGTATGTTGTGCCAGTGTGCCATCCATCGCTTGTACGGACGTTTGCTTTGCACAACCCACAAAGTCGATGGGATTTGTGTAGGGTTTTCCTAGAGAGCTTTGCATGTAATTGTATTTATTACGTAGCGGAAAAATAGGTTTGTATCAGAAGCTTGTGCAGAATCAATTTATTATTGTATAATTTAGTTGTCATTCAGTTTTATATTATACAAATTCTCAATGACAACTGCATAGACAAATGCATGCAAACTTTAACTTCAAGTTAGCTCTCTTAATTTTTGGTAGTTTGTAAATAATACTGTGAAAATGTCCATACTGATGCATTTTCCATTTCCTCATATTTCAGTTCACTTAAACACAGACTTCAAACAGAGATTTCCTACCGTAATATTTTTTTGGCCAGTCAAAAGCATAAAGACGACACTAAATGTTAGATGTTAATACGCCAATTAATCCAATTCAACAACTTTGGAAAGTTATAATTAGATGAGTAACTTGATAGTGAAGAATGGTAGCTGGTCTGTTGTATCATGTGGTTAATCTTCTGCATCTTAGTATATAACGTGATAATGGGAAATTTTCTTGGTTCTATTTTGTTTGTACAATTTTGGTTGATGCAGAAGAAGGAAAAGATAAAACGAACCTCATTATAGGTTGAGAGCTTATTGATAGTGAAAAATAGTAGTTATAGGTCTAGCTCTTAAGTATAGATATTGTGGCGGTTCAGTCCTATCATGTGGCTAATTTTTTTTGTTTTACTATAACCGTAGTATTTTTGGTCATGTGAAATTTTCTTAGCTTTATTTGTTATTTCTCTTGTTGGTACAATTTTGAATGTTTAAGAAGGAAAAGATAAATAAGACACCATCATGGGTTGGGGGCTTATTCTCAAGAGGCTAGATTTCTTGGATGGATAGATCAAATCTATTGAGCATTATCCTTCTTTTTCTCCCATCAAAATTGTTTTAACTATATAGAAATGTCAATATTATTCTTGATCTATGAATTTTTACATCTACTTTTTATAATATGATTCCATTCCACCCATCTTTTATATAGAATAATATATTTTATTTGTATATAATTTGTTATAAAATGTACACTATTCATCATAAAAATAATTATGATAATCTAATATTTATTAGACAAAATAAATTATCATAACTAAAAAGAATATACAACATCAAATGATTTTCTTATTATTTCAATCTATTTATTTTAAAAAAACAAAAACATTAACTAATTAGACTTTTTTTTAATAATAAGAAGAAAACTTAGTATCATTGTAATTTATTTGCACTCCATTTCTTCACTATCCTCTTCCTATTGTTGGATCACTAGTGTGATACGAAATCTTGATTAAAAAGCATACACAGTTGAATCCAAAAACTTACACTACAATTTTATGGATTGTGGAAAGCTCATACCAACTATTAAATTATTATTAATTAGTTAATTGTTGAATTATTAGTATTTAAGTAAGTATTTTCTATATAAATTTAAATACAAATGAGTCCACTTCATTTCTTCACTATCCTCTTCCTAATGATGAATTACTAAGTGTGATCCAAAACATCGATTAAAAGGTATACACAGTTGAATATAAAAACTTGCACTACAACTTCATGGATTGTGAAAATCTCATACCAATTATTAAATTATTTTTAATTAGTTAATTGTTAAATTCTTAATATTTAAGTAAGTATTTTCTACATAGATTTGAATACAAATGATAATATTTTAACTATTTAGATATATGCTTTATATAACATATACACTTATTAAATGATAAATATTAAAAAATAAAAATATAGAAACATCAAAATTTTAATTCATATATTCATATCGATTATTATTTAATTTTCTATTATTTATTTTGAGAGATTGATTAAATATATTATAGATTAACAAATAGTTCAATCTTGTATAATTTTGGCTTCATTTTCTTATTCTTTACTTCATCATGTTTACACATATCTAGTTTATTGTAATTTACTTTATTCATATTCAAATATATATCATATATTAAACATTTATCATGTTTATTTTTGTCCACCATGTTCATATATTAAGTCCCTACCTCAATGTTACCACTTCCATGCTTTGTGTCAAGCTTTTAGATGCAAAGCAATCCTACATCATGCTAAAATGGCTCATAATTTTCCAAGTATGTCTTATTTCATGTTCCTCTTGAAATCCAATATGCTGCACATTTAAATTTAGTGATTATTTCTATTCATGGGTATTTAAATTCATCTAATGTGCATTTTGTATTAAACTGTAGTATTGAAAATTGTCACCCTTGACAATTTCACACTAGGTTTTACTCCCCTTATGTGTTTGGTCCTAATTATGTAGCTAATTTCCTATTTTTGGAACTAATTAAACCTATTGTAAAATGTATATCAAAAAATAAAAAATGAGAAATCAATGTAGGAATTTAATACTTTACCCCTTATATTTTGGATCCTTGAAAAACATGAATCTAGTCTAGGGTGTACGGTACCCTAGAGTATTTATTTTGGCTCCAAGTTTAAATATATCATTGTGATTAATATATTATTTAAAATTACAATTTTAATTGTCAACTATTAGGATTCATTTTTTGTGAAATTAGATTAATTATATATAAATACATAAAAAATTTACAATTTTATTTAACAAGAAATGATTGTGAAAAACTATTCAGGAAAATACATAAAAAATAATTCAAGAGATTTTTTTTTAAGATTATTGCAATATTTTATCATTCAAGCACCATGTCAAGTTTTATGTGATTTTTGTTCATGTTTTTCATGCATTTCATTTTTAGCATTAACTCTTGTAGGTCTTCAAATGAAATCAAGAAAAGTAACAATTGATCATTCAAGGTGATGAGTGTGAATTAAGTTTATCACGAAGATCATATATAAATGGTGATTTGAAGAAAAATGTCAATATATTACTCATTTATAATTTAGACTCTATCCATCTAAAATGAGGGGAAATGATCTAGTGATGTAATTTGAATGGGGGTATGCACCTACACTTTCCCTCCTACTTTCATTAAGAAAAAGGGATCCCCTAGGGAAAGATGGAATTTCAACCCTTAGGCAAGTCAACGTTGATGGAGATCTTGATGTTATCCTTATGATAGAGGATGGGTAAATCAGTGTCAAATGCACTTTTGGGAGATGAATGAAAATACTAAATGAATGCAAAATGTAATGCAACACATGAAGCCTCTAAGTTAAACCTTAACTTGACAAAACCAAAAAATATTTAGTAGATCTGAGAAGGATGTTATTTTATGCACCTATCACTTAAAAGCTTTAATGTGTTTCCTCTTGGGACTCATTTTCCCAAGGGTGAATGGGTCTTGCTAGAGGGGTTGAATATCTTCTTTCACATTTCTCTGCTCCTAGGTCTACACTCTTTATTCCTCCAAGTTTCACAGTCAAAACTTCAGAATTAAATTTTGAAATTGAGTTTTTGTGGCTTGATGACAATGTTAAAAAATTTGCAACTTCAACAACTTTACAACTTTTGCAATTTTTCTCTTTTGATAGATATTCAATCCTTCTTCAACCTAAGATCTACAAAACACACAAGATAGAAAATTTATTTTCTTTTGGTGAATGGTGGTTTTCCTTGGTCAATCCTCATTTTGGTAATTAAAACTTGAACTAAAATAATGAAACATGAAAGGAATAATGAATGAGAAATTTTTATGTTGCAACTCAGCATACTCTTGATTTGAAATCCTTGAAGGATTGAAACTTAATACATCTCTCTATGGTATTGATCTTGCATGAAATGGCTTGATTGATGATGTGATCTTGATGCTTGATAAATTTGACATGATGATTGAGATCTTGAATGCTGCAACAAATTATTAATAAATCCACTCTTGAACACCTTTGAAAATGATCTTTGCTATAGGAATTCTTGCATGAAAGGTCTAGGATTTGAATTGATAAAAAAACTTGCTTTTATAGGTAATTTTCTAATTTCCTGAAAATTAAACATTACAAGCCGGCATTTGAAATAGAATTTGGGATCATAAAAAAGGCCATCAAAATATATTTAAAATTTTAATTTAGCAACTAACTGTGACCCATTCACCCAAGAGTAAATGGGTCCTAACCTAAAGTGCCATGAACTAATTATTTTGGGGTGTTAAAATTGATAATTGCATTAATTAAATCATGATCCCCTTTCAAAAATTGTAATTAATTAGGCTTGTAGATACGTAATTGGACAATTAGAGGCTTAATTAATTCCAACTAATTCAAGTACCTAAACATATTGTGAAAATGTAAAGGAGAATATTTTCCAACACTACACCATCCAAGGATAGGCTCTCTTTTTATCATGAATTTTTCCTTTGTGGAGGTAGGAATACTAACAAAAATTTTGACTTCAAAAATCCCCTATAAGGCACAACCTTTCCCTTCACTTCATATGTGGAGGTTGGAGATTTGAAGTGAATTAGAGGAGGATTGAAGACTATTTTTTCATTCTTGCATCAAAACCCTACAAGTTGTCAATTTATGAAATCTAGATTTTCTTATCATTGGAGGAGGTTCTAAAAACACCCATAGGAAAGAAGCTATAGATCAGTGTCGTAGAGCATGCATTTTCATATTTAAGAAAGGAAGAAGAAAATCTAGGGAATCCTTGCACCATAGATCTACAAGATTAGGCTCAAATTTATATGACAAATGCATCTGTGTTAGCCTCTTGCATTTCTGGATTCAAATTTTATCTTCTTTCTTTTAGCTTCCTAGAATTCATAATAGAATGCTTCATTTTTATAGTTTACATAATTAAATCATTGCATCATATAAAAATTAGTTTTATAATTCATCAAATCCCCCCAAAAAATATAGATCTAGGGTTGATTGATTGACCTTCTAGGTTGTAAGTCAATCTCATATCCATGTTGATCTAGATTCCCAATATTTTTGGAAAAGGATTGATTTTAGTGACCTAGCTAGTAGATCTAGGATCCCTTTTCTTAGAAAACATTTTAGTGAGCCTAACTATTTTTGCATTATATTCCTTCTAAAATATGAAGCATATCATGTTAAATATAAGTTTAATCATAAGTTCCTTTTGCATTCATCATTTAGGAAACCATCATTTCATAAAAGGGCATTGAAAAAATAAAAAAATATAGTATTTTCCATTAAAATTTTGAATAATCTTAATTCATTAATCATATATTAGATCTACATCATAATTTCATTTATAAATATCCATTAGGACATATTATATTTGAAATCAAATCTAAAAGTGTTCAAAGCATTTATTTTCATATATTCATATAGTGAAAAATGGGAAAAAGTGCATTTTTACTATTGTAAAATTGTAGACATGCAAAATTTGCATCATGCAGGTAATTAGGTCCATTCACCAAATAAAATTAGTTCATCTTCACCCATTCATCAACATTAATTTCATTTCTAAGGTTATTCATTTAAAATAAATAAATCAAAAATTCAAGTCAAAAGAGGTCAAAACATCCTAATCACCATTAGGCTAATCTAATCTTGATTAAAATAACCTAACCACCCACTTGCACAAAGAAATCAATTTATTGATTTATTAAAATCCTTATTTTCTTTCAACATGGCATCTTTGAGGAATATTCCCCACTCAACATTTTCACAATTTTAAACTTACATGTCTCTTACATGTCCCCCACTCAACAATTTTAAATTCTTACATGTCCCCCACTCAACAATTTTAAAATCTGAAAGTCTTGCATGTCCCTCACTCAACAATTTTAAAATATTTTGCACATTGGCCAAAATGTGCTTAGTTCTCAACCACTCACAAGTTGACAAGTGGCCTCATCTCATTCACCATTTTTCATCAAAACATTCTATAAATGAAGGGCCTCATTCTTCATCAAATAATGTACATCTTCATGAAAAGTTACTCTCTTGGTTTGAGAACTAATTTTGCTCTTCATCACCGTTGCATTTGCAGCATTTGAGCTTGTCAAGGGTTGGGAAAGGGTCACTTTTCACAACAAAGTGACACCAATCCACTATGGAATAGGTATGAATCTTTCATGGTTTCAATTTAATTTATTCTTTTTATCATGTTTAGGAAGTATTTTGCATTATTTCATAGGAACATTTTGAAGAATTTGTAGGTACTAACACATGTTGGAAATTTATTATTTGCATATTTTAACAGGTGCTCACATATGGTGCTAGAAGGAGGGTAGAAGCTCTACAAATATATTTAGCATAAATAGATGTTGAAGTATTTATTTAAATGCCATATATATATTTAGCCTGAATAAATGTTGAAGCATTCAATGACACCCTTTATCAGATTTGTGTTAACTAATCTGCATCTTTTAAGAAATACATTGTTTCTATTTGCCATGTTTTGTCCACGTTCTTTTTCTAATAAGTATTGCTCACCATATCCATTGAATTCGCCATCTACTCTTACAAGTTGAGTAGTCCATATTGCTATCTCTATTGCTGTTGTATTTATCTTTCCATAG
>VDFB02000013.1:28184730-28206982 GCA_007258455.2 Sequoia sempervirens
GTGTAAGTAATTACAAAACAATGAGAACACTTTTTCATTTTAAGTCCACAAAACAAAAGTGAATTCTTTTTAGTTCACCAAAAGAAGTGTGAGATTTGATTGTTCAATTGTTAACCTTAAACAAAATCTAGTAAATTTTCCTGAGGTTCTTTTTAATCCCTTTGTCTTGTTCTTTTTAGAGCCCAAATTGAAATCTATTGAGTCCTAAAAGCTTGAAGAGATAAAATCCTTAAACTTGGAATTATAATTGCTTCCAAGAGTGTCTAAAGACACTTGATACAATAGAGAAATGATGTCATAAGAAGCTTTGATTTTGTTTCCTCCTCCCCTTTTTTGATTTCCTAACCTGCAAAAGTGCTCAAAATGTTAGATTAGATCAAGAAACAAAAGGATATAGGGGTTAGATGAATCATTAAGCATAAAAACCCTAAAACTTAGACCAAGTTATAATGTGATTTGACTTTAGGTGAAAATTTGAAAATTTTAACTCTATCAAAGTTGAGAAACACCTATACCATTGGATAGTTTATGAAATTCTACCCCATTTCAAAAAAACAATCTTTGAAAATACCAACAAGTGGCCAAGATACAACCACTTTAAGTTTGAATGAAAAGCGAAAAAAGTCTAGCAGCTCTGTCTGTGATAGGCGGCTCTATTTGGAGTCTAAGCGGAATAGTTTGAAGTTTGTAGTGGTGCAGTTTAAGTCTAGTGGTCCACTTTGAAGTTTGGAAGTAGTCGCAGTTTGTTTTGAGCAATGCAGTTTGCAATTTGGAGTAGCTATGTATAACCTAAGCTAGGTGAGTAGTTTTTGTTTCTGTAAGCACCAAAAACATAAAAAACCATGAATTTTTTCTTAAAAATGTGATTTAATCTTCTGGTGAGCCTTCCTGCTAACACCAAAATGTGAACCTAGATCCTATACTTGCAAGAACACAACAAATGAACACATTAGTAAGGTCAAATGCAAGTTAGAACATAGATTCCTCAAGAAATCCATTTGAATGCAAGAGAAAAGGAATAAAATGAAGAACACAATAAACTTAAAACAAAGATGTTGAATCCTATTCTAAAACAAATCAAACTCTTAATCTCTTGAGGGAGTTGGTGCCAATTTGATGTGAAAATTGGCCCTTTCCCAACTCCAATGCTATCTTTGATGGTTGATGAAGATTGTGATCCACTTTGTTGAAGATTGATGAGTGCTCCAAGACAAAATTTGCATAACCTAGCTATAAAACTCAATAAGATGGATGAAGATTGCTATGAATTTGAGTATAGTAAGTTTACTCAATTGTGGATGATAAAATGAGGAGATTAGCCTCTTATTTATAGAATGTCAAGTTGGAATAATTCCCAAAAGAGAGCAATGTGGGACTAAGAATCAACCAATGGCAAGATGCCACTTGTCAACATGTGAATGGATGAAGGATGAACACATTTGAAGAATGTGCAAAGAGGGGAGATTCAAATTCAAAATATGGCTTGAAGGATGAGGTGAAAGGTGAAGTTAATGCCACATGGCTCAAGAAAAGGACATGTAAGAGATTTTAAATGCTTTGTTGGATGTACATGTCTACTTGGGGAGATTTCAAATTTGAAGAATAATCCAACTTGGATTCCTTTTTGAAAGTAAATAGATTTAATAAATCAAATAAATTGATTTATTGTGCAAGTGGGAAAAAGCTAGAGGATGTGACATGCAATTATATTAAACTAATGGCGTTTTGATAAATTTAAGAGGAGATTAGGTGATTTGACTAATTGATTTAGACTTGTGGGTTGAAATAAATCAAAAAGAGATGAAAATGATTAAGACCTAGTTAAATAAATATTTTTGATTTATTTAACCAAAGTGATGTTTGATTAAATTAGATTATTTATTTATTTATTTAATTTAATAGAGGAACTATAGAGATTTAATAAAATGAATTATGGAATATTTAATTAAATAAAGATAGGAAGATGAAATGACCTAGCTAATTACATAGAGACAATGATTTAATTGAATTGAGGGATTTATTTAATTAAAAGGGGAGCTATGATTACTTTAATCAAATAAGGCTATTTGATTAAATGATTAGACAGAGGGATAATTCAAGATGAAGTGATGTTAGTAGATAAGGATCAAGTGTGTGATATCAATTTGTATATTTTACATGTCTACAATAAAAATGACCATGAAATGATTGAGAATTCATAGCATTGTACCTTGGAGGCCTAATTGTATTTTGACTCATCTTTCTTTTACACTCAACTACCTTCTGACCAAAATTATCATAAGCATAGAAGTTACCATTGAACTTGATGAGAGTAGTTTTCTTAGGGGCAGGATGTCTGAAGTTCCTTCTCTTGTTCTGGAAAGGAATGAATCCTCCTTTCTTGTTATCTTTATTTGTCTTTGCATCTTCGAAGAATGTCTCCTTAGGTTTTTAAGTGTAGGATTTCTTCTCCCTTGTTTCAACAATTCCTTCTTCTTTCAAGTTACTATACATGTTTTTAGATGTATTTTTCTTAGGAATTTTTTATTTTTCAAAAACAAGTTCATATTTCTCTTTAGACACATTTTGAGATTTAATCAACTCATCATTAATTATAGAACCTCCTCTAAGTTTTAAACCCTTTTCAATTCTCTATTTTTCATTTTCAAGTTCATTTCTCAGAGATACAATCTCTTCCTCAAACTTTACACATTCAATATATTTATCGTTGAGCTTGGTATTGAAAAAATCCTCAATCCTCTTACCTTCTTCAACTTTGACTTTTAAAATTAAGATCACATCTTCAAATTCTTATATTTTAGTCTCACATCTATTTCCTCCTATTTAGGCATTTGATTTTTCAATCTCTTCTTTTGATTCTTTATCTTTTTCCTTTAATTTGTTAATTATCTCTTTTTACTTATTCCAACATGCACTCATATTTGATATTTTGTAATCTTGCTTCATCTAGATCTTTAAGATAAAATCAAAGCTCTTTAAAAATAAACTTCACAATTATTTGGATTAAAGTCCCAACCTTCAGGTTCCATTGACTCTAGAGTTGGTTTAGAAAAAAATATATCTTCATCACACAAGAAGCCAAACTTCTTACAATTCTCATCATCACACATTTTTCAACCAACTTCCAATTCCATAATTTAAAGGGTTTCATCATTTGAATCATCCTCCTCGTCTACTGAGGAACAAATTCTCTCCTTAGAATAAAGACATATTTTAACCTTATCTCTTTTATTATCATCATCCAATTCATTGTAAGGACATTTATATACAAAATGGAAAATCCTTCCACAACTAAAAGACTTGAAATGTAACTTACCATTCTATTTTCCTATGCCTTTCTTCAGTATTCTTACAAAGTTTACTTCAACCTCACAAAATATATCATTCTAATGAATAGCTTCATCTTCAATATTTTTATTAAACTTGAATGCAACTTCCTTCTTTGGAACATATTTATCAAATTCTCTCATTTCAAATGTTGAGAGAACACTAAACATCTCATCTACGAAGTACTTATCAAAGTCCTTGGACTCTTCAATAGAAAACACTTTATGACAAATATTTTGGGAGAGATCTTAAAACCTTCTTCACAATTTTATAATGTTTTACTTCACCATGACTAGTGATGCTAGAAACTACTTCATGCACCAAAAGCATATAACTTGTAATATATTTATCCTCTATAATCCTTAGAGTCTCAAATATTCTTTTAAAGATATGCACCTTGGCTTTCCTCAATTTTCAATCACCTTCATATATGTTGTTAAGCTTTCCCCATACATCTTTAGTAGAACTACAATTCATCACCTTCAAAAGTTTTGAATAAACCCATCCACACAAGAGACAATTCTTATCTTTGGAATTGAACCAAATATTTTTTTCGATATGGGGGACTCTTGCACTTCTAGGGTTTTGAACATAAAAGGAGAGAGGTACAAAAATCTTAATGGCTCACTCAAGAACAAGTCCTTGAGATTCCAAATGCAAAGGATATTGAAATATATTAAAGGGGATTGTCCTAAAGGCTAAAAACTAGAAAAGAGGGGCTCAGCACCAAGTGTAAACTTGGAAAATGAAAGATGTTTGAAAACACACTATGATATGCAAAAAGACCTAGAAAATGACTTTGAAATGCAAGTAAAATAGAACAGGAGAGTAAAAAAAAAAATGTGCACCTAGAAACTTGTAGAGGCTAGAATGAAGACTGAAAAAAGCTACTGATCTTGAAATTTTGACCTACTGAAACTCATTCGCCATTCTGGGAAAATTAGTCCTAGATCTAGAAAACCACATCAAAGCCTGTTTTAGACAAATGGGTACTCGAATATGTAGAAATCTCTAAGTAAAAAGTATAGTAGAACTCATTTACCACTAATGGTGAATGATTCCACTTTGACTTTTCTAAAAACTCAAAAGTGGAATTTGTAGCTCTTGGTCTGCTCAATCTGTACCTCTAGGTGTTAAGATCTGAAACCCTAATTTTTGGCACTGTAAGTGACTTTTTGTGAATATTTTGACCTTTCCAATAGGGAGATTACTTCAACAAGTTTACAACCTATTTTTCAATCATCTCCAAGCCTTTAATGTACCTAGATCTACAATCATACAAAGAAATAGAACAAAAGTGTTGATTGTTAGGGCATGGGGGTTTGCCTAAACCCCTTTTAGGTAATTAAACCAAAATGATGAATCATGAACATGGGATAATGCAACTATAAATTTTCAATGATGATAGAACTTGAATTTCTGCAACAATTGGTGAAGAATCTTCCCTTGAATTTCTTAGAATTCATCTTGATTGCTATCTTGATGCCCTTGTGAATACTTAAAATGCACAACCCTAGCTTTCTTGACTTGAGATGGATAATGAATGAATGAAATAATGATTATAATTTTTTCTATATATGCAATCTACTCAAATTCTTGTTAATTTGATCCCAAAGGCTGACATTGAAGAAAATTAAACTTAAAACCTATTTTTTCTCGCTCAAACTTTGAAAATAGCTCAAATGGGACTCATTTGCATCTTGGGTGAATGGGTCCCACCAAGATGGGACTCATTCACCCAAAGTGGGAAATTGGTCCCATAGGGGCTCTTTTTTTAGCTGGGATGTTGTGAAGTGAAGAAATTATTAGGTTTATATGTTGATTTTATCGGCTCTTTGATTAAAATAAGCCTCAGGATGCACAATTTGAGGTTATAGGGGCCTATTAATGATGATATAAAGGTTTATTAGGGCTAAGGACACAAATTCCAATGTTGAAAGTGTGATTAAATACACTCTACAACACTAAAATTAGGTCCCCATAGCCTAGAAAGGCACAAGATCCAATTGAAATGTGTAAAACACATTACAACACTAGATTAAAATCATTTTTAATTTACAATACTTCTAGATTAATTTGAGAATGTAATTAAATAAATTTTAAAATATTGAATTAAGGGAAAAATAGGTCCATTAGACTTAAATACTTAATAAAATTCTAGAAAAGTGTGAAAATCATTCACAACATTTTACAACACCTTTACAAGACATCAATGAATGCATTTTATTCAGTTTGCAAGGGCTCAAGACCTAATGTGAATGTGTTATTCACATTACAACATTAAATTAAGGAAAAAATAAGCCAAAATTTACAAGAAGGACCCAAATGAGTGTGGAAATGTCCAAAAATCCATTTTTCTACACTATCAGAACTACACTCATATTCAACCTAATTTTAGTTGGATTTTTTGGAGGAGTAGTAGGAGCAACATAATCATATTTGACTAATTGCCACACACCAAAACCTAGAGAGTTTAGCTGGCCTTCCATTGAAATTTTCTAGAAAGCATAATTAGTCCCATCAAACCTAGGACCCATATCTGACCCATAATGTGCTACCTAGATATTTGCCTCAAGTGGTCAAGCTTTCTTTAGATGAACTTTGCTATGATACAAATCTACATAAAAAATAAAACCCTTTTGGAACTTGAATTCCTCATCACAATATAAACATCAAACTCTTAAGAAGATCAATAGAAAGATACAATAGTTTAAACAAAAAACAACTTCAACAATGAAACATATAATGATTCTAACTCTAAACAGGTCAACATCAATGATAAAAGAGACAAGAATACACATCCACAAGATGACACTAGATTTCAATGGAAATCCCAATGAGGAAAAAAATAATGAGTTAACTCACAATATAAAGGATCACTATCTTAGCACAAGATAAAAAAGAATTGCAAGACTAAAGAAATAAAAAAATTAGGAGAAAGATACAAGGATGTGATGAGATTCACTATCTTAGAGAAGGATACAAATATTTAGATGAATATTGCAATATTTATCAACATAACACTCTGTTGAATGAGGTTTTAGAGCGCATCCAATCATATCTTTCGCACATTCACACTTCTTCAATGAGATCTTCAAATATATCCCAAAATTTCTTGTTTGCACAATTTTACATGGATCCTCTTGGTTGTATCAAGAATGATCTTGTATTTATATCCACCACAATTGTTCAAAAAATTAATTAGGTCATCCAAGAAGTGATAAACAATAAATTCAGTAGGTGAGCCACATAAACATAACTTGGTCCTATCTTGAGGATAAATAAGACTAAAAATTAACTTATTTCATCTTCTAATGTGATATAAAATAATTCACATGCTTGTGGACATCAAACTAAGTCGACATCAAGGAAACATGTAGATGAAATATGAAGCACATAACCAGTCGATCCAAAATAATACTACCAATTGAACTCACTTAATGTTGTTCTAACAAAGATAGGATAAGACCAAAAAATATCTTAACACATATTGAATTATTGGCATAGACTACCAAGAACATGATGTAAACAAAGAAATAATCCTTGTTGACTAGATATCCACAAATAACCCAAAAAGCCAATTCAAGACACAATGCATCATGAAAGAGTCCAATAAATAGTGTAAAAATCATGTGGATGATCCATGAACATCCAAAATAATTTTCAACCAATTATTCCATACTTTCATGCCACAAAAAACCACCACAAGCCAAGCAAGAAGAAAATACTTCATTCAGGAAGCATAAAACACAATCAAAATATATAATAGTAATAGATAAACTTGCAGACCACTTCATCACATGAAATTGAAACTAAGAAAATACACAGATGTTGAGATCATATTCAACATTCTGCAAGAGTAGAGACATCAATGTGAAGAAATTTGAAGATTTGTGTAGACCATTCTAGACAACCAACAACACCATCAACCTCCTTAGCAACGTTGGTGACCTGAAAAGATAGGAGTTCAACATCCATAGAGCACTAACTTTAAATCCCAAACCATAAGACCATATATTCAATAGTAGATGGATACAAAACATTCTCCCAAATAAACTTCAATTCAAATTCCTAAACTAGAAACACTTAAGCAACTTGTGGAGGCCAAAACATTTTTTCAACAACACATGCTTCATTAGGAACATCAAGAGAGAGAATAAGTGATATAGTAGACCTTCAACAACATCTCTCCACTATCAACAATGCTTCTAATGCTTTTAAACCTCATCTTAATATATCATTATGAAACCAACTTTGGTGATAGGAACTATGCTCAATAATTATTTGAATGTTATCATACTAGGCATGACATCTAACCATCAACTTCAATAGCCACACCATACATCAATGTTAGCCCAAAATGAATGTTGTCAACAATGACAACCAATGCCATCAATCTCCTCTACATATCAAGTGTTGACATCAATGACCACAACACCTAGTTCACCAATTTTTGTCAGAAACTCCAAAAAATATGTAGCAAACATGACAACCATTCCAATAATCTTACACAAATCTCCTCAAGTTTTAGCATCAATGACAAGTGACAATAAGTTTTGACATCAATGAAAATAACTACCAGTAGCATGGGATGCCATAAGTTTTCAACTTCATCTCATAGGGGTATTAGCACTAGGAAACTAGGTCATGAAGCTCATATAAGTTTCATAATGCTTGAGTAAGCCTACTATATGAGAAAGGTTCAAGATAGTCCTTGGAAACTACACAATGTTCAAAATCTAAAAGCGAAGCCACATAGAAGACACATAAACAAATTTGTGGCCCAAACATAGCTGTAAAATAAAAGGTCTAGGACATAATGTGTCCTAGAATAGCAATATATTTTTGCTAAATTCAAAGCTTCGATGTTTTGTGTGTTCTTTTCTATTACTATGTAGGTCTGATAGTAAATATTTTTTTAGAATTCAACAAATTTGTGATTTTGCAATACAAAATATAATTATACAAGAAATTTTCAAAATCTTTATTGATTAATTCAAGTTGGAAGTGCAATTTTTAGAATGTAAGGCACATAATTTGTCTGGTCTTATCTTGAATAATCTGAAAATAGAAATCTTGAATAATTTTACAATAGTAAAAATGCACTTTTTCCCATTTTTCACTATATGAATATATGAAAATAAATGCTTTGAACACTTTTAGATTTGATTTCAAATATAATATGTCCTAATGGATATTTATAAATGAAATTATGATGTAGATCTAATATATGATTAATGAATTAAGATTATTCAAAATTTTAATGGAAAATACTATATTTTTTTATTTTTTCAATGCCCTTTTATGAAATGATGGTTTCCTAAATGATGAATGCAAAAGGAACTTATGATTAAACTTATATTTAACATGATATGCTTCATATTTTAGAAGGAATATAATGCAAAAATAGTTAGGCTCACTAAAATGTTTTCTAAGAAAAGGGATCCTAGATCTACTAGCTAGGTCACTAAAATCAATCCTTTTCCAAAAATATTGGGAATCTAGATCAACATGGATATGAGATTGACTTACAACCTAGAAGGTCAATCAATCAACCCTAGATCTATATTTTTTGGGGGGATTTGATGAATTATAAAACTAATTTTTATATGATGCAATGATTTAATTATGTAAACTATAAAAATGAAGCATTCTATTATGAATTCTAGGAAGCTAAAAGAAAGAAGATAAAATTTGAATCCAGAAATGCAAGAGGCTAACACAGATGCATTTGTCATATAAATTTGAGCCTAATCTTGTAGATCTATGGTGCAAGGATTCCCTAGATTTTCTTCTTCCTTTCTTAAATATGAAAATGCATGCTCTACGACACTGATCTATAGCTTCTTTCCTATGGGTGTTTTTAGAACCTCCTCCAATGATAAGAAAATCTAGATTTCATAAATTGACAACTTGTAGGGTTTTGATGCAAGAATGAAAAAATAGTCTTCAATCCTCCTCTAATTCACTTCAAATCTCCAACCTCCACATATGAAGTGAAGGGAAAGGTTGTGCCTTATAGGGGATTTTTGAAGTCAAAATTTTTGTTAGTATTCCTACCTCCACAAAGGAAAAATTCATGATAAAAAGAGAGCCTATCCTTGGATGGTGTAGTGTTGGAAAATATTCTCCTTTACATTTTCACAATATGTTTAGGTACTTGAATTAGTTGGAATTAATTAAGCCTCTAATTGTCCAATTACGTATCTACAAGCCTAATTAATTACAATTTTTGAAAGGGGATCATGATTTAATTAATGCAATTATCAATTTTAACACCCCAAAATAATTAGTTCATGGCACTTTAGGTTAGGACCCATTTACTCTTGGGTGAATGGGTCACAGTTAGTTGCTAAATTAAAATTTTAAATATATTTTGATGGCCTTTTTTATGATCCCAAATTCTATTTCAAATGCCGGCTTGTAATGTTTAATTTTCAGGAAATTAGAAAATTACCTATAAAAGCAAGTTTTTTTATCAATTCAAATCCTAGACCTTTCATGCAAGAATTCCTATAGCAAAGATCATTTTCAAAGGTGTTCAAGAGTGGATTTATTAATAATTTGTTGCAGCATTCAAGATCTCAATCATCATGTCAAATTTATCAAGCATCAAGATCACATCATCAATCAAGCCATTTCATGCAAGATCAATACCATAGAGAGATGTATTAAGTTTCAATCCTTCAAGGATTTCAAATCAAGAGTATGCTGAGTTGCAACATAAAAATTTCTCATTCATTATTCCTTTCATGTTTCATTATTTTAGTTCAAGTTTTAATTACCAAAATGAGGATTGACCAAGGAAAACCACCATTCACCAAAAGAAAATAAATTTTCTATCTTGTGTGTTTTGTAGATCTTAGGTTGAAGAAGGATTGAATATCTATCAAAAGAGAAAAATTGCAAAAGTTGTAAAGTTGTTGAAGTTGCAAATTTTTTAACATTGTCATCAAGCCACAAAAACTCAATTTCAAAATTTAATTCTGAAGTTTTGACTGTGAAACTTGGAGGAATAAAGAGTGTAGACCTAGGAGCAGAGAAATGTGAAAGAAGATATTCAACCCCTCTAGCAAGACCCATTCACCCTTGGGAAAATGAGTCCCAAGAGGAAACACATTAAAGCTTTTAAGTGATAGGTGCATAAAATAACATCCTTCTCAGATCTACTAAATATTTTTTGGTTTTGTCAAGTTAAGGTTTAACTTAGAGGCTTCATGTGTTGCATTACATTTTGCATTCATTTAGTATTTTCATTCATCTCCCAAAAGTGCATTTGACACTGATTTACCCATCCTCTATCATAAGGATAACATCAAGATCTCCATCAACGTTGACTTGCCTAAGGGTTGAAATTCCATCTTTCCCTAGGGGATCCCTTTTTCTTAATGAAAGTAGGAGGGAAAGTGTAGGTGCATACCCCCATTCAAATTACATCACTAGATCATTTCCCCTCATTTTAGATGGATAGAGTCTAAATTATAAATGAGTAATATATTGACATTTTTCTTCAAATCACCATTTATATATGATCTTCGTGATAAACTTAATTCACACTCATCACCTTGAATGATCAATTGTTACTTTTCTTGATTTCATTTGAAGACCTACAAGAGTTAATGCTAAAAATGAAATGCATGAAAAACATGAACAAAAATCACATAAAACTTGACATGGTGCTTGAATGATAAAATATTGCAATAATCTTAAAAAAAAATCTCTTGAATTATTTTTTATGTATTTTCCTGAATAGTTTTTCACAATCATTTCTTGTTAAATAAAATTGTAAATTTTTTATGTATTTATATATAATTAATCTAATTTCACAAAAAATGAATCCTAATAGTTGACAATTAAAATTGTAATTTTAAATAATATATTAATCACAATGATATATTTAAACTTGGAGCCAAAATAAATACTCTAGGGTACCGTACACCCTAGACTAGATTCATGTTTTTCAAGGATCCAAAATATAAGGGGTAAAGTATTAAATTCCTACATTGATTTCTCATTTTTTATTTTTTGATATACATTTTACAATAGGTTTAATTAGTTCCAAAAATAGGAAATTAGCTACATAATTAGGACCAAACACATAAGGGGAGTAAAACCTAGTGTGAAATTGTCAAGGGTGACAATTTTCAATACTACAGTTTAATACAAAATGCACATTAGATGAATTTAAATACCCATGAATAGAAATAATCACTAAATTTAAATGTGCAGCATATTGGATTTCAAGAGGAACATGAAATAAGACATACTTGGAAAATTATGAGCCATTTTAGCATGATGTAGGATTGCTTTGCATCTAAAAGCTTGACACAAAGCATGGAAGTGGTAACATTGAGGTAGGGACTTAATATATGAACATGGTGGACAAAAATAAACATGATAAATGTTTAATATATGATATATATTTGAATATGAATAAAGTAAATTACAATAAACTAGATATGTGTAAACATGATGAAGTAAAGAATAAGAAAATGAAGCCAAAATTATACAAGATTGAACTATTTGTTAATCTATAATATATTTAATCAATCTCTCAAAATAAATAATAGAAAATTAAATAATAATCGATATGAATATATGAATTAAAATTTTGATGTTTCTATATTTTTATTTTTTAATATTTATCATTTAATAAGTGTATATGTTATATAAAGCATATATCTAAATAGTTAAAATATTATCATTTGTATTCAAATCTATGTAGAAAATACTTACTTAAATATTAAGAATTTAACAATTAACTAATTAAAAATAATTTAATAATTGGTATGAGATTTTCACAATCCATGAAGTTGTAGTGCAAGTTTTTATATTCAACTGTGTATACCTTTTAATCGATGTTTTGGATCACACTTAGTAATTCATCATTAGGAAGAGGATAGTGAAGAAATGAAGTGGACTCATTTGTATTTAAATTTATATAGAAAATACTTACTTAAATACTAATAATTCAACAATTAACTAATTAATAATAATTTAATAGTTGGTATGAGCTTTCCACAATCCATAAAATTGTAGTGTAAGTTTTTGGATTCAACTGTGTATGCTTTTTAATCAAGATTTCGTATCACACTAGTGATCCAACAATAGGAAGAGGATAGTGAAGAAATGGAGTGCAAATAAATTACAATGATACTAAGTTTTCTTCTTATTATTAAAAAAAAGTCTAATTAGTTAATGTTTTTGTTTTTTTAAAATAAATAGATTGAAATAATAAGAAAATCATTTGATGTTGTATATTCTTTTTAGTTATGATAATTTATTTTGTCTAATAAATATTAGATTATCATAATTATTTTTATGATGAATAGTGTACATTTTATAACAAATTATATACAAATAAAATATATTATTCTATATAAAAGATGGGTGGAATGGAATCATATTATAAAAAGTAGATGTAAAAATTCATAGATCAAGAATAATATTGACATTTCTATATAGTTAAAACAATTTTGATGGGAGAAAAAGAAGGATAATGCTCAATAGATTTGATCTATCCATCCAAGAAATCTAGCCTCTTGAGAATAAGCCCCCAACCCATGATGGTGTCTTATTTATCTTTTCCTTCTTAAACATTCAAAATTGTACCAACAAGAGAAATAACAAATAAAGCTAAGAAAATTTCACATGACCAAAAATACTACGGTTATAGTAAAACAAAAAAAATTAGCCACATGATAGGACTGAACCGCCACAATATCTATACTTAAGAGCTAGACCTATAACTACTATTTTTCACTATCAATAAGCTCTCAACCTATAATGAGGTTCGTTTTATCTTTTCCTTCTTCTGCATCAACCAAAATTGTACAAACAAAATAGAACCAAGAAAATTTCCCATTATCACGTTATATACTAAGATGCAGAAGATTAACCACATGATACAACAGACCAGCTACCATTCTTCACTATCAAGTTACTCATCTAATTATAACTTTCCAAAGTTGTTGAATTGGATTAATTGGCGTATTAACATCTAACATTTAGTGTCGTCTTTATGCTTTTGACTGGCCAAAAAAATATTACGGTAGGAAATCTCTGTTTGAAGTCTGTGTTTAAGTGAACTGAAATATGAGGAAATGGAAAATGCATCAGTATGGACATTTTCACAGTATTATTTACAAACTACCAAAAATTAAGAGAGCTAACTTGAAGTTAAAGTTTGCATGCATTTGTCTATGCAGTTGTCATTGAGAATTTGTATAATATAAAACTGAATGACAACTAAATTATACAATAATAAATTGATTCTGCACAAGCTTCTGATACAAACCTATTTTTCCGCTACGTAATAAATACAATTACATGCAAAGCTCTCTAGGAAAACCCTACACAAATCCCATCGACTTTGTGGGTTGTGCAAAGCAAACGTCCGTACAAGCGATGGATGGCACACTGGCACAACATACTGAGAAAGGGGACAACAGAACACAAAAGGGCATCTGTCATGAAGATATGTTGCAGGTAATCTTTCTAAATACCTATGTACAATCACTGACAATGCAATGCAGGCGTAGACTTTTTGCGTCTAATGCAAGCAAGTTGTGACGTGAATTCAGTGTTCTTCCCCACTACTGCCAGCGTCAGATCCAGACCTAGCCCCATAACCTAAGCACTTCCCCATCCGTTTCCATAGCCGCTGCCAGAGTCTGACTCCATACCATAGCCCCATAACAAGAGATTGCCGCCGTGGCTGCCTGCTCCTAGAACTTGCATACGAGCTGGCACTGGAACAGGCTCCTGTGCCTGACACAGACCGGGAACCAGACCCGGAGCCTGAGACGCTTCCAATTCCGCCCTGGCCCAAACCCAGCTCTACCCCCAACGCTCCCTCTTTACCCAGGCTCAAGCCCACATCGCTTTGTACAGTCCTATCCTCCATAATCCATGCAAACACAAGAGCAGCAGAAATTACCATTACAAATGATCTGCATTTCCACATTATGTTTAACTCAAGCCCTCACACTAAATCAAACAAGTCTGTCTGGTTCTTTGTTTGCTTACTGACCTTCAAAAGCTACTAGTATGAATAGATACACTGAACTAAGATGAAACTCAACTGAATTATGAATATGGTTACTTACGCTATCGCGAGATACTGTAAAACCTAATGCTCTGCAATTGAGAAGTGGATGCAAGGACCTTTATAAACTTAAAAGTGGATCAAGTTGAATGAATTTGTCAAATTATTTGAGTTTTTTCTTAATGAAGTCAAAATTCAAACAATCAATAGAACTTTTAAAACCTATTTTATTGAAATTGTCAATTATTATATCTATTTTTATTTCTCAAACTTTACCTTCTACCATCAACAACTGTACTGAATAATATTTATGAATGGCCATGAAAGACAAAGCGTCCTGTCTGTGGTAAAACAAAATTGGGGCTAGGCTGAGTGTTCCATTACCTTAAAGTCGGTGGCCAGCGATAAAGCATGCTTCATGAGTTGGCAAAATTTTGCAACTACATTAAAAATTATATTGCCAGCGTTTGGTGTACGATTTAGTTTGTGAAGACTACCAAGTGCTGACTCTCCGTTGGCTAGCAGTGACATTTTCTGCGAGGTGGACTGTAAACGTATCTTACTTACATAGTCCAATCGATATCGCTCGAATATTGGTGGCCGTGGATATATCTTACTTTATTATCACAATTTTCTGCAACGTTATAAGCTTGTTTTTGTGCTGGTTTGTAGAAAAAAAGATTAAAAAAATATGTTTAGCTAAAAACAATTTGAATAAAGCTAAAAAATTGAGGTTGTATATGATAACATGAAGAAATATAAATTATAATAACAACAGGGTCGGAATTATCACATGGTGCAGGAGCACCCAAGCACTTCATGAAACATTTCAAGAGCCAAGAGGATGCAGGGGTCATGAAGACTTTTCAAGGATCTCAGAACATCAATTATGACATATTGAAGCCTATAATGGCATTTGGCATGGATGAGAGTAATTGGAAGATCAAAAGTCCTAAGGGTCCTGATAAGGACCATAGGACCAAAAATGATTGTAAATGGACCAATAGTGTCCTAGGGGTTTAGAGAGGTATAAAATGATTTAATTATGTCAAATAAGGTTGGATGTTAAAGATTCAATAGTTTTTAGGTTGTAGGAATCAATAAAATAAGAGTTGGAAAATTCAGATTTTCAAATTCCAACTTTGGCGGGAAAGTGTGTTTTTGATGATTTAGCACTAATAATGTAATGAAACCAATTCTAATCAGTTGGGACAGTTGGGGGAAGGGTTTTTAAGGTTGGAAAAGTCATTTTTATGGGCTGTTGGCTGATATTCTAAGTGTTGTACGGACTGCTACAGAAAATCAATAAAAACTTCATTTTTTTTGCATTTTCTTGTGCTCATTTGATGATCTATTGATTTCTACTGAAGATAAGTTCCATTGGATGAAGTAGAGACTTGTATTTACATTCATTTAACCTTTTGAATGCCCTGATAGACGTTAGAAATCTGTTTCTTACATTATATTATTGACTGTCCTCAAGAAAGTGCAGATTTTCACTATTTTTTGGTGGTTTTCATGGATGTTTGATCCATTTCATGAGGAAATGATGCTGTAACTTGTGAAATGGATCTATTCTAACATGTATAATACAAATATAACAAGATAATGTGCAGGGAAGAGGAATTCTAAGGTGTACACCAAGTTTTAGCAAGGAAAAGTGCATGAGGATGGGGGCTAAAGTATAGCAGCAGAAGATCTGCCTTAATAAGGGGAAATTTTTTTGAGTTTGGATTGATTTATTATGTTGATCTAATGGTGAAAAGTCAAAGAGAGGGATCTGGAAGTGTTTGGAAGGCCAAGATCCAAGAAGCCCTAGTTTTGAGGCAATTTAGTGAGTGTTTTGTGTTTGAGGGTGTCAAGGGTGTCATAGGTGCCTAAAAACCTGAAAATCCTTGGTTTGGGAACATTTTAAGGTACTGTTGAAAGTATTATAATCTGGAGTTAAGATTTGAGTAGGGTTGCTTTGAAAAAGAGGGCTAATTTGGCCTAGTTTTTGTGGAAACAACAGGATTTGGGAAGTCTGATCCAAAACAAGTGCCATCAAGGTCTGGGTATGTTGTGTAGGGTCATAAACCACATCTAAAACAATCATTATTTTGGTAAGTCCTTTGGGGAAGTTGTGAGTAAAGTTAAAAAAATCACCGCAGGAGGCCTAGTTGGGCTAGAAGCCTAGTCAAGGTGCAAAAAGTGAGTTTGTGTTTAAGTCAGAGGTTTGGGGCTTGAAACCAGTCAAGACAAGTTTGTTTGCATCTCTTAAGAACATTCCTAGGGTTTGGGTCCATAGGAGAAGGTTTTGAGTCATAAGTGCATTATTGAGGCTTATCTCCACAAGGGTGCCTGGAAGAGATTTGAGACTGCTTCATTGAAATCCTTGAAATCATTGTGTGTTTCCAAAAGTCCCATAAACTCTGCATCATCACAACATGCAATAAGTTTTAAAAAACTTCAACATAAGTAATGTGGGAGGAAACCAGTCAAAAAAATAAATAGGAACACAACAAAAAGTTGGTAAAGGAATATAAAATGAATTAAAATTTTGACCAACATGATAAAAAGTATCTTTGAAACACATAATAAATTTTCATCAACCCAAATTTATAAGGAAAACATAAATGGGGAGAAAGTCAATATAGTGAGGGGAGAAAGGAAAAAACAAAAAAAATAAAAGAAGCTATATTTTTTATCAAAACAAACCCTAGTATTTTTGAGACACTTGATAACAATATCAAGGTAAATCCATAATAAATACATAAAAGTGCAGAACAATAACATAGAGGATGGGATATAGTTATATAGATAATTCATGACCCATAGGTGTCAACATGCACTGAAAGGTGGATTTGCATCATTCATTAACTTTTTATGAACATTGTGTTAGCCCTTACCATAGAATTGACAATTTTTGTGTTTTTTTATCTTACCCCCTATTTCTTTGTGATCATAATTAACCATGGGAAATTAAATAGCTCCATTGAATCCATTGATCATGTTCCCCTATATATTTTTATCTTCTTTTATTTTCAAGTACCCTTTGTCTATATGGTTTTTCCTACCTTTTTTCTTACAATCAAGCTTAAATTTTATAATCATTATGGCTTGATACTTCTTGACTTAGACATTTTTTAAGTTTATGTCAAATATTAAATTACTATAGTCTATGTTCACTAGCTTAAGTGAAGACTTCACTTGTAACTAGTAATAGAAAATTTACTAATAAGTGGACACAAATTATTTTGGCAATGTATTCATTCCTTACCTAAACTAATAATATTCATTTTAATACTAAAGTGTGTATGTAATATGTCATGTATTCATTGCTAAACACCATTATAAAAAAAGGTCTTAAAGTGCCACAAGATTTCGAGCCCTACCAACTCCTGCATAAAATGAAACGAAGTAACAAATATATTAACTAATATGACATGCGATTTAGCTATTAAGTCACTATAACTAGACCAATCAAATCTTGCTAAATATCCACACTAACATGTTTGGCTACCAATGAATCCCACCCCATATAGGATGTTTTGTTTTAACTTATTAATATTTCTCTTATGTGCACGGCTTATCAAGGTTTGGTTTCCTCATATCATATAATTTGGGTTATATTAATTTTTATTACCACCAGGCACTTCTTGTGATTTTTTTGATATAATAATCTAGTCAATAATACCACTTGGCACAAAGCGCCCTGCATAAAAATTCTACTCCCATTGTGCTCTGCTTTAGATATTAGGGAAAAGCAAATTTTGAAGGGATCTGTAAGCCTTTACAACAAGAAAAGCCAGGCTGCAGAAAGGACAGCCTGCAGCCAACAAAAAAGCTAGCACCCAAACAAAACCCATCAAGATTTACAATTAGCACTTTTCTTGTGGGAGAGAAGAGTCATGTCGAAAGAAGGCCGTGAAGATTTATCTTTTTTACCCTTGACAGTAATCCATCCTTCTTCCACCTGCGCAGCCATACTATGCCACACCTTCTTAATATTTTCATGATGATGAAAGCCAACAACCTTACACTTGGGGTTGTCCTCATGACTACTTTGTAAAGATAGAGACTTATCAGAAAAGCTATCGGGATGAACAACCGAGGCGCTTTCATCCGGAGAGGCAGCCAATGGCTCAATAGGGGTTGCCTTAACAACCTCACCAATAGAGACGACTGGAGGGGGGTTTCCAAGGTCTTGTGGTTCCGAAGCAACCACCTCAGAAAACTTCCTGTTATGATCAACATTCTTCTCAACAGTATAATGTTGTTGAGAAGCACCTTTCCACCAAGTTGATGTCTTAGTATTTTTCTCAAATCCACAATGTGCAGCAGCGTGTCCGGTTTTGAAGCATCTCCTACACCGGAAAGGAATTCCTTCATAATCCAAAGATTGGATCCAAGAGCCTTTAGAAGATTTGAGTAAGATCTCAGCAGGTAACCCTTTTGAAACATTTAAATCGACCAATATGCGAGCAAAGGTGGAATGAAGAATGTCAGAAGATTCATCATCCACCATCAAAAAATCTCCAAGAGCATCACCCACTTCCTCCAAAAGAGAGTCATTCCAAAGATGAAGGGGGAGATTAGGTAATCAAACCCAAATTGGGAATTTGTTAAAAGTTTCAGAAACAGGGTTGAAATCAGAATGCCAAGGTTTGACCATCAGCAAAAATTTGTCTTCCCAACTAAAAAATTTGTCACACAAAATAACATTTTGTCCTGAGCATTGTCAAATTTTGCCACAAAAAATCCTTTAGCCATAGGATAAATGTGAACTTTACCCGAAATAAGAGGCTCCCATTCAGAAGTAATCCAAGAGTGCAGAAGAGGGAGGCTGGGCCAAAATCCTTTGAACCTGATAAATCACCCATTGTGCTCAAGTGTTAGCACAAGCACGAAGTTGTAATATGGCACACGTGACATTTATATACACCAACAACTACAATGGAGAGGTGTTGGCATAAGGTGAACCCCCTGTCCCATTGCCTCACACCTTGGTGGTGTTTTCCATTACGCCATGGGTGTGATCCCTCCCTTTAGCTCTCACCTATTAAACTTAATCCAACCAAGTTTAGAGTTTTTCCATAATCAAGAAATGCCCCAATAGTTCTCCCTGCATGCCAGCATAAAAGCCAATTTGAGTAGCTCCTGTCGGCCCTGTAAACTTAAAATAACTAGCAGATCGCACTAAGTGCAGAGGTGCCAAAGTGGTGAGGCATTGGAATAAGGTTACAACCTTGCACTATAGTTTTATGCCAAAGTGATGCAGATCATAACTTACCTCAAGCATATAATCAGTAACTCATGTTGCATGATTAGATGGGACCATGGGCACGACCCCTTTCTTATGTTCTTGACCGCGGAACTCAATCTAACAAAATTTGGAGTACTTTATATCTAGTGTCTGATGGTCAACAGGGCCACGTGAACGTTTCCTTGTTTGATTCCTAAGTAAATTATATTGCCATCTAAAGCGTGTGCGATAATGTCATGGCCATTGCGTTGCACTCTCCTAGCGAAGGCCTGATAAATTCTATATTTTGAGCTTGACGTCTCAGAATAAGATGTGTCATTCATGCGCAAGTTTAGGATTACTTTTAAGCTTGAAGGTCAAGGGAAGAGTGCCATTGGTTCATTTTAGATCCGATCAGGTAGTCCGAAGGTATTTTCATTGCTCTTCGGGCTATCAAGGCATCGTTGACCGTTTTAATGTTAGCATGATAGATCTGAGTGCTATACAAAAAATTTCTAGTTAGGCTCCTGGAATGGTTGTGGTTCACTCTTTAACCTTACATGATATTATCTTGTTCGTTGCGCTACTTTTTCCAAAATAAAATATCTCGAGCCTAACGTCTGCCAGTGCCATGTGTCTTATACGTGTAAGCTTGAGAATTCTTTATGAAGAAAGGTTCCAGATAGTGTGCCATTGGTCCACACCAGTTTCGGTAGATTGCGGGGTCTTGAGCACGCAAGTTTAGGAACACTTTGAGAACGTAGGCCACGTGTAGTGGACCATTGCTCTCTCTTTTCTACATTTTTGGGTGCGTCGTGTATGAATGATGTCACAACTAAATTTGAACCATATCTTGGTGTCTTTTCCAAGTGTTAGGGAAGCTCTCTAAATTCTAGTGAATGTTATTTTTAAGATCTCTTCTCCTCTTTAGCCAAAGGTGTCGGTAATCTTAGTACATACCATGCTTGCATTAAATTCTCTTATTTTGTCGAGAACAAATGATTAACTTTGGGTTCCAGATATATTATCGATAAACCAAGCGAAGGCAATTATATTTAAAAATACTATGAACTTGTGTTAACATTTATTATGGGCATAATTACCAAGTTGGAGCTATACACATGAGAGGTCCAAAATCTTCCATCATATGTCAGGCATTTGCATGGACAACTATGCATAAATGACTTCTAGTGCATTTGTCAAGATTTTCTTTAATCAAGATTAATGATACCTCATAGGGCATTTTGAGGTCATAGAAGATTAATTCATTATTTGTATGCCTATTAAGAGTACATTATGTGGAGTTATGGACACTCCCATCAAGCTGATGAGTACACACAGACAAATGACTTTCCTTTGCATGATCTCAAAGCTTCGTTTAAAGTGAACTATGTTAGAACTAGATTTCATGTTGATTGGAACAATCAAAATCATCATAGGATGGGATTATATGTTGTCAAATAAGATATGTAGAGTGGATTCTAATATGTCCTCTCTTTAGTGGTAACTCTTCTTGACCTACATGTCCCAAATATGGAGGTGGCAAAAATGGCCTAAGAATATTTTCATCCTTGAAATACTAGGTGGGCTAGAGGAGGTGTTGGAAGTTGCCACTTTGGGTCTTGGCATTCCCAAGCCTTGAGACATGGGGCTTCTTTCTATCCTAAGCAAGGTGGTAACTTATTACCCTTTCATTCTTGACATTAATAATGTGGCTTTGCATAGGCAAAGGGAGTGGGCCGAGGTGGGAGTAAATATCCCAAAGAAAATGCTACATATCAAACTACTCCAAGACTTTGAATAGATGCTAGATTTAAGATTAGGAACTTTTTTGCACTGTTACTTAGGCCTTGTGAAGTTGTTTCTAGTTGCAAGGTTGGTGGGGTGAAGCTTTTTTGGTATAGCTTTGATTCATCCATTAAAGGTTGTGGGTTTCTTTTTTTTTTTTTTTAAATAAAGTTAAATTTATCTAACTTTCTGGAAGACCATATTCCACTCCATTATGTGTATTAACCACTTATAGGAATGTATTTCAGCTACTTTATTAATATAAAAAGTTCAGGCCTATGGCATTCTATCTAAGAAAATAAAAGAAATATGACATGCTTGTTGGAAGCATTTTCACATGTATGTTGAGGCATTTGGTTTTTAATGGGAGATATGTGGTGTTAGTATGGTTACATGCCTATGATTTGTATTAATTTTGGAGCTTATATGAAATGGAAACATGTAATTTTTTTATTACAATAGAAAAAAGACCATTAATCCCAGGTAGTTACTTTAATTAATTTTTATGCCAGTTTCTAAGATTTGACCATTAGATACTTCTAGCCTTGAATGTATGTTGCCATACATATTGAAAGATGCTTAATCCTCATCGCTAGTGATAATGTAAGGGTGGCTATATACTAACATGGAACATGTTGAGGTTACTCATTGAACCATGTTTAATTATTTTGAGATCCTAGTTTAAACCAATTTCTATGGTTTATTTCTATCATACCTTGTGTGTTGGGGGATGAGTTTTATATTGGATACAAAATGACTCACACACTTGAATAAGCATACACCAATACATCACTATTTAACATAAAATATTCACAACTATTTGTTTATACATACACAAATGTCACAAGTGTACATTTAATTATATT
>VDFB02000013.1:28207082-28321204 GCA_007258455.2 Sequoia sempervirens
CTATAAGTTGTTCCACATTTATGATTCTTTTATTGATGAGCTCTTAGATGATGTTTCTAAGTCTCATGCAACTATTTTTGGTATGGCCATTCATTTTATGGAACTCGCAAAGTTGATTCTCATTATACCAAGGAGGTTTCACATCCAGTTCTTGGTAATTTTCAAATGTAGGAGCCTAGATGATTTTTTTGTTGATTAGCTTTTTCATGATGTCTTCAAGTGGTTCCCCCAAAGTGATGTATTTTCACTTGGGATAACTCTTGCATTAGGGTGGTCCTCTTTTCTCATTGAGATTAATGATTGTTGGATGATTGTTTTGGTGTTGTGTTTGGATTTGTTGTGCGGGTGTATGTTGGTGAGGAGCACTAATGACCACCTTGGCATCAACGACACCATCATTAGTAATGTTTTTTTTTCTTGCCCATGTACGAGGTTTATCATTGTAATTGGATGGTGGGCGGTTGTTATTTGTTCATGGTATGATGTTGATTCCATCAGTTGCATCATAAGGGCTCTTTCAATGTTGAGTTCTTTGGAGATCAATTGATCATATGTTGTAATTCCTTGAACCTTGAGATGAAATTCCAAGCGTCCTTCAAGGTTGGTTATGATGGTGCAAACTTGTTGTTCTTCTGGCATGGTCCACTTGCTCCGATTGGCCTTGGATCACCATCGTTGTAGGAATGAGGTGAATGATTCACCCTTTCCTTGTTTTAGAGCTGGGAGTTCTTCAAGACTAACATCCATTGCAATGTTGCATGCATAAGTTTTAATGATTGCGTCCCTAATTTTTTGGAATTTTCTAATTCATGAAGGTAAGCGAGAGACCCATTCTATAGTGTGGCCTGTTAAGCTCTTAAGCAATAGCCACATCAGATAAGTATCGTCATATGTGACTTCCATGCAATGAACCTAGAATTCCCTGATGTAATCTTTAGGGTTTCTTGTCCCTCAATATTTGTCAAATTTGGAGATTTCAAATCCCTTGGGGAATGCTTTCATCACTAGACTCCTATCGAATGGATACAGACACAAGTTGCTTAGTGTTTTGGTTGTTTTCCCTAATTGAAGATTGAGCACTTGTTGCGAGAGCAACCTGATTTGTTTCATTACATCATTTTGCGGATCAGGGGGTGGGATGAAAGTGTTTTGGGATGTTTCAATTGTGGGTTAGATGGGTGGGTTGGTCGGTGTGTTATTTGACATGTTGTTCAATGGTATTTGTATGTTTTGTTGAGCTAGGTAGGCTTACACCTGCTTTTGTATGAACAACGCTTGTTGTTGATCTTGTTGTTGTTATTGCGCTAAGATTTGTGCTTGTTGTTGCACTTGTTGTTGTTCCAATAATTCTTTTTTTTGTGCTTTTTGTTGTTCAAACAACGCTTGTTGTTGGGCTGCCAATTCAGCTGCTTCTTGTTGTTCTCGATATTGCTTTATTGCTTGCTGATATGCTTGCCATTGCACTACTTGTCTTTGTGGAAGAAGTTGTGCTTGATATTGGACTTGTTGTGCCTGATATTGAGCTTGCACTTGTGCTACTTGTGCTTGGGCTGCTTGTTATTTCAATAGAAGTTGTGCTTGAGTGGCCTTTTGTGCTTGCAATGTGTGTGTGGCTTTTGAAGCTTGAGTGGCTTCTTGTTGTTGTTGTTGATGCAATAAAGCTTGGGCTTGTTACACCTATAAGGTGTCTTGGGCTTCTTGGGAGGCTTGTGTAGCTTGAGAAGCTTGTTGAGCAGCTAGGTATATGGCCTTTTATTTTTGCACTTGTTGAAATCCCCTTTGAAAAGTAGCTTGCAATGTTGTGTTGTAGTGACTTGATGTGGTGGAAGTTGGTGGTGGTGGATTTAGAATGGAATTTGTGGTAGTGGTAAGCGATGATGTTGTGTTGATTATTTCATTGGTGGATGGTGGTATTGATGTGATGGTTTGAGTGGTAAGTGGTGATGTTGATGTGATTAGCCCTTGAGAGACTATGTTTTGCGATGTTAGGGGAGTTTTTGATGATGTTGTGATTACTTGTGCATTTGTCATCTATTGTTGTGATGTTGGCAACAAATTTTGAGCGTTTGACATAAGGCTTTGGTTGATATTTGGGATGTTGTTTTGATCGATGCTTGGTAGAAGGGGAAGCCCTAAGCCAAGGATTGGTGTGGATGATGATGGAAAAAGTGGAAGTGATGGAAATGTAAGGGGTACATGGCCTTGCAAAAATGTTGTGGTGTCAAAAATTCCCCCTAGTCCAAACATGTCTCCTTCCTCTTGTGAATTTGTGAGAAGAGGAGTTTGAGGTGTTACGCCAAAAAATGTTGATGATGGATCATAATGGAAAGTGAGAGGAACATTCTTGTCTAATGGGTTTTCAAGTATGTTTTTTTCCAAGATGGTGTTTGTATCCAAACTTTGATTATTAACAAGGGGGTGTGTTTGAATAGTATTAAGAAATGCATTTCCCTTATTAACATTGGGTTGGGTTGGAGCAAAAGATGTCATGATTTGCGAAATGTTTTGGGTGATATTTTGGGATGGGGGTGTAGATGAGATGAGGATGGTGGATAAGATGGAGGGAAAATATGTCTCCACTATGGTACTCATGTCAAAATATGAAGGTAATTTGGATCCCTGCTTTGCTAGTTCAAGCATGTATAGTGAAGGGTTAAACCTCATCATGATGTTGATGATTTTATGGTTTTCTCAATTTTGGAGCATCTCAGTCATTTCTTCGTGAGACACCCCAAAGGTGAGGTCTTCTTCTTGGGTTTATTCTTGTGGGTTTTGTGATGATGTTGGAAGGTCAACTGTGAGATTTCTAAACCCAATGGGATTCATTTCAGGTGTGTTTTGACTTAAATCACTTAAAGAGGGTGTTTCTTTGTTGGCTTCCATGTTCTTCTTGTATTGAGATCTGGTTTGAACCATAAAACAAGGATAGATATTTTAAGAATGGGAGGTGAATCTCTTGATTCTTAGGATTGATCTTTATTTAATGTCTCAAAGAAAAAAATTTAGGATATCTTGAGGATTGAAAGGTGATATGATGATGATGTAAAAAGATGAATGATGTGGATGTTATGATCCTTTGGTAAGTCTTGAAGGATATACTAGGCTTTTGGGACTTTCAGATATATTTCAGATTTTGATTTTTTATTTTCCCTTGGGATTTGTCCTTGATTGATTTTGATTTTGATTTTGATTTTGAAAAAATAGACCCAAAGATGTTTTGATGATTATCTATGGGATAAATTTGATCAAAGGATGATAATTTGAATATGTGTGGGGAGAAGGATGCATCTACCCATACCTATCAAAACAAGATGATAGTTTCACTAAGCATATGACGAAGGATTCATCTACATATACTAAGCTAAATGTGATGGTTTTGATAACTTTTGATTAAGAATATACAAAAGGATATATCTACATATACCTAGCCAAAGGTGATTTTGATAATGTTTTCAAGGATTTAGTCTCAAGGATTTTCATGATTTTGATTTTGCCAAAAAATCCTAGTATTAAGGATGATTTCAAGATTTTCCAAAAGGTGATTGTGAGATGATGTTTGTTTTGATGTCTTGAAGGATGGATGGAAAATATTTTCATTTTCTTTGATCCTAAGATGAACCTAAAAAAGACACTTTTTTCGCCTAGATGTAGGTATTGAAGAACAAGCTTTTCTCTAAACAAGATGTTCAAACTCTCTGAAAAGATTTGGGTTTTGGCAGTAATAGAATGAATACAAATTGGGATTGTTCCTTGAAGCCTTTTTGTAAAAGTTAAAAAGCAGTCTTTGTCTAACTTCGTATAGCATAGAGAGACATTCTTGATGGGATTTTAGAATAAGGGCTTTCACCTTTGGTTTCTTGATCTTGACTTTACATGAAATCATTGGAGACACATGTGTGGGGTCAAATTGTCTTTAATCTTTGCTTAATGGATTCTTTTTACCACAAACACACTTCTCAATTAGCTTTCAAACTGAATGTCCAATGTCTCAACTTCGTCTCATTTCAAAAGGTATATTATGTGAAGCTTTGATGAATTTAAGGCATGGGTTACCTATTATTTAACTTTAGGGGGAAAATTGAGATGTAAACTCAAGTGTTTAGAGACCTCTAAGGATGTAATCCCAAGGGCAGACAATAACACAGGAATTCAATCAATGGTATTTTCCTCCTAAAGGGTTTGAAATTTTGAGGATCATGTTGAATGTTTGTTTTCAAATGTTTCTATCAAAACACTATGTTTTCAAACCAAGAACAAGTACAAACCCTAAGCATGTGTAAGAAAATATTTTTTGGATTCCCACTTGGACAAGTCCAGCTATGCTTATCTTTAGCGAATGGTTAGATGCTTGACCCCAATGGCTCCCCTCCATGACACTCACTTATATAGGGCAGCCAAGCATCAACACCCATGAAACTCCCATGGCATGTTTTCCATTTCTACTAAAAGACCATAAAAGTGTGGGGCGGCTTTAAAATGACCGTTCTTGCACCAACAAATAGATTAAAGGATTTTGAAAAATTCTAGCACATGGGTTCTAGTAAGAACTTTTCGTTCATGGAGATTGACCCATATGGTAAGAGTCCCCTTTCGAATCCATCTTGTCGGAATCAATTGCGTGATATTGGCGTTTCTTCCAATATCCACATTTATATCCTGGTTGGAAATACTCTTGGCTTTAGAGTGTTATCGGTTGAGTCATTCCCTTGGGTGAGTACTTTTTCCCCAAGGTAGGCCCTTTAGGATTACCAAAAGTGAATAAAGACAAAATTCATAACTCAATCAATCGTTGTGTGGCAACAAAGAGAGAATATACGTGATGATGCCCTACTCACACTTGCACAACATTTTGTTCAATTTTAAACCCAAATCAAAGTGTGGAGGTGATTGCTTTGTCTCAACCTCAAATCATGAAAAAGGCCTTTTGATTCTCAAGATCACTATATAGCACGAGAGAAGCACATACGTCCTTTTTCAATGATGTTAGTTCAAGTAAGCTCTCACAAAAAAATGTCGCACATGTTCATTTTAGATCCCACAAAGTAATAATGAATTCGTTTTAGAACACTAAAAGACAAATGATAGACATTTTGTTCAATTTGTTAACCAAAGAAACAAACTCTAGTAAGTTGTGATCCTAAAGTTTGTTTTAGCCTTTGCAAGAAGAGATGGAAAGATTCTTTTTAAACCCAAAAGAAAATTAATGTCCTAAGAAAGAAAAGATAGAAATTTCATGAAAAAGTGTTTAAACAAACACTTAAGTGTTAAAAAACACTTTAATCTTTCAAATCATCATCTTCATTACTTCATTTTCCTTCTTCGCTTTTCTTTGTTCTCCTTTGTTTTCACCTTTTACACTTTCATTGTACCCTTTGTTAGCCTTTGTACCTTCTTCGTTTTCCTTCGCTTTCCTTTGTAACTTCATTATCCTCATTTTCTTTGTACCTTTTTCTTTTCCTTCACACCTAGTTTTGCTTCGTTTCCTTTGTTTTCTTTGTTTCCCTTCATTTTCACCTTCTTCGCTTTCCTTAACACCTCATTTTCCTTTTTCTTTCCTTTTGCTTTTCCTTTTGTTTTCCTTTTTGTTTTCCTTTGTTTTTCTTGTACCTATTCCATCACAAATGAAAGTTAGGCATGTATTGCAAAAAATATATATACAAGATTTATTATTCATTGGAGGAATCCCTTTAACGAGAGGAGTAAAATAAAATTGAATTGATTTAATGATAAATGTTACTACACTTTTAATTTACTCATGGGATTCCTATAACAACCTTGGATTCATGATAAATGTCAAGAAATTTTTAATTTTCATAAACTTGAATAAATGATAAAAAGTAAAGACACCTTCAAATTACATATAAACTTGAATCAATGGTAAAATGTCAAGACACATTCAATCTATATCTGCGAATCAATGGTAAAATGTCAAGACACATTCAATCTATATCTGCTAAAAGAAAAGGGATTTCAAAACCTTTAATTTCTAGCAAAACAAATTGTGCATTAAATACAAACTCAAGTATATAAATGCATAATGAAAATAGCTAATGATGATGGTTTGACAAGTGCTTGATAGTAGACAAGAAGACAAGCAGTTGAAAAGGGAGCTCCAAGAAAGATAAATGCCTTAGTCAACTAAAAAATAATTTTCTTTATTGAGTTATTTGAAGATTTTTCATTTGCATATTCAAAAAAGAATTCCCCTAGACAATGTGCTTTGAGTGGTCAAATATACCACTGACAAACTTGATAATTACAAAAGATTTTTATGTTAGATTTAGGCGAAAACCAATGAAGAGCCAGTACTTGAATACAAACCTGATAATCCACTCTCTACATTAAATATTTCTCTTCAGGATGATATACAGTAAGCAGGACATGCTATATTAATGAACATAAAATAAGAAAATTTTCAAAGGGTCCCTCGCATCGTGGTCTTGCTATCAAACTTGGGTTATTTAATTCACCAAGGAAAGCAATGTGCTTTAACTACATTTTGAAAGCTATGCATGGAAATGTGTGACCCCTATTGGCAAGTTAATAACACCTCCCACCAATCTCGTACAAACTTAGAAACTTTGTCAAATTTTTTTATTACCATCATGGTGTGTATTCAAACACTCCAACGTTAACTCGACAAACTCCTAAATTTCATCATTTTGCTAAGAAAAATAGTCTCACACAATCTAGGAAAGATTACCAGTTTCGAAGTTGTAGGTCAGTTCGCCAAAAACTTGGAAACACTATAGAAAATGGATGATGAAACTACAAACCAAGATGTATAAACTAATCATGAGACATACTTAGAGATTTTGATGCCTCATGTGGATCTTTTTACAAGCAAATGCGAATGGTAGGGGTAAAGCTGCGCAGTAATGGTATTTAGAAAAGTTTTTGAAGTAAATGCAAATGGTAGGTGTGAGGACACGTCTGAAAGGAATTTGAAAGGATTCCATCATAAATGGAAAGTGTAAGACTATTTTTAACAACCTTTTTCTAGCATCGCTCAACTTCTCAAACATTTTCCAGTATCTTTACTACCTGCAAAAATATTTGGAGCAAGGCACACATTAAAAGGAAAGAACTAAACTATTTAGTAAGACGCCTCAATAAAGAGAAAAATTCTTGGACATGAACCAACAATACGAACAAAAACCCTGAAGGCCTGAGTCCACTAAGGAATCACTAAAATTATTCCCATCCTTGATACATCATATGATGTCAATGCACAAGATACAAGACTCTAAAAGAACAAATCATGGAATTGAAAGGTATTTGCAAAATATCACGAATGCAGAAGCCAATAGTATGATGATTGCGTAAAAATTGCTCAGAAAAACATCCTTCCATATGGAACAATCTTCTTTTTATTTTGTTCCACAATATCTACGAGAGAATAAAATAGTTTTCTAGAAAGAATCTCAAATCAAACTTAGTTATCAAGCCCAATGACCAATTCCATGACTGTGGGTAAAATACCTATGTCGAGCAAATAATGAAATTTGTGAATGGCACAAAAAGGCATCTAAATCTAGACAAAATAAATGTCTTTCTTATTTGTTCCCCCTATGGAAAGATAAATACAACAGCAATAGAGATAGCAATATGGACTACTCAACTTGTAAGAGTAGATGGCGAATTCAATGGATATGGTGAGCAATACTTATTAGAAAAAGAACGTGGACAAAACATGGCAAATAGAAACAATGTATTTCTTAAAAGATGCAGATTAGTTAACACAAATCTGATAAAGGGTGTCATTGAATGCTTCAACATTTATTCAGGCTAAATATATATATGGCATTTAAATAAATACTTCAACATCTATTTATGCTAAATATATTTGTAGAGCTTCTACCCTCCTTCTAGCACCATATGTGAGCACCTGTTAAAATATGCAAATAATAAATTTCCAACATGTGTTAGTACCTACAAATTCTTCAAAATGTTCCTATGAAATAATGCAAAATACTTCCTAAACATGATAAAAAGAATAAATTAAATTGAAACCATGAAAGATTCATACCTATTCCATAGTGGATTGGTGTCACTTTGTTGTGAAAAGTGACCCTTTCCCAACCCTTGACAAGCTCAAATGCTGCAAATGCAACGGTGATGAAGAGCAAAATTAGTTCTCAAACCAAGAGAGTAACTTTTCATGAAGATGTACATTATTTGATGAAGAATGAGGCCCTTCATTTATAGAATGTTTTGATGAAAAATGGTGAATGAGATGAGGCCACTTGTCAACTTGTGAGTGGTTGAGAACTAAGCACATTTTGGCCAATGTGCAAAATATTTTAAAATTGTTGAGTGAGGGACATGCAAGACTTTCAGATTTTAAAATTGTTGAGTGGGGGACATGTAAGAATTTAAAATTGTTGAGTGGGGGACATGTAAGAGACATGTAAGTTTAAAATTGTGAAAATGTTGAGTGGGGAATATTCCTCAAAGATGCCATGTTGAAAGAAAATAAGGATTTTAATAAATCAATAAATTGATTTCTTTGTGCAAGTGGGTGGTTAGGTTATTTTAATCAAGATTAGATTAGCCTAATGGTGATTAGGATGTTTTGACCTCTTTTGACTTGAATTTTTGATTTATTTATTTTAAATGAATAACCTTAGAAATGAAATTAATGTTGATGAATGGGTGAAGATGAACTAATTTTATTTGGTGAATGGACCTAATTACCTGCATGATGCAAATTTTGCATGTCTACAATTTTACAATAGTAAAAATGCACTTTTTCCCATTTTTCACTATATGAATATATGAAAATAAATGCTTTGAACACTTTTAGATTTGATTTCAAATATAATATGTCCTAATGGATATTTATAAATGAAATTATGATGTAGATCTAATATATGATTAATGAATTAAGATTATTCAAAATTTTAATGGAAAATACTATATTTTTTTATTTTTTCAATGCCCTTTTATGAAATGATGGTTTCCTAAATGATGAATGCAAAAGGAACTTATGATTAAACTTATATTTAACATGATATGCTTCATATTTTAGAAGGAATATAATGCAAAAATAGTTAGGCTCACTAAAATGTTTTCTAAGAAAAGGGATCCTAGATCTACTAGCTAGGTCACTAAAATCAATCCTTTTCCAAAAATATTGGGAATCTAGATCAACATGGATATGAGATTGACTTACAACCTAGAAGGTCAATCAATCAACCCTAGATCTATATTTTTTGGGGGGATTTGATGAATTATAAAACTAATTTTTATATGATGCAATGATTTAATTATGTAAACTATAAAAATGAAGCATTCTATTATGAATTCTAGGAAGCTAAAAGAAAGAAGATAAAATTTGAATCCAGAAATGCAAGAGGCTAACACAGATGCATTTGTCATATAAATTTGAGCCTAATCTTGTAGATCTATGGTGCAAGGATTCCCTAGATTTTCTTCTTCCTTTCTTAAATATGAAAATGCATGCTCTACGACACTGATCTATAGCTTCTTTCCTATGGGTGTTTTTAGAACCTCCTCCAATGATAAGAAAATCTAGATTTCATAAATTGACAACTTGTAGGGTTTTGATGCAAGAATGAAAAAATAGTCTTCAATCCTCCTCTAATTCACTTCAAATCTCCAACCTCCACATATGAAGTGAAGGGAAAGGTTGTGCCTTATAGGGGATTTTTGAAGTCAAAATTTTTGTTAGTATTCCTACCTCCACAAAGGAAAAATTCATGATAAAAAGAGAGCCTATCCTTGGATGGTGTAGTGTTGGAAAATATTCTCCTTTACATTTTCACAATATGTTTAGGTACTTGAATTAGTTGGAATTAATTAAGCCTCTAATTGTCCAATTACGTATCTACAAGCCTAATTAATTACAATTTTTGAAAGGGGATCATGATTTAATTAATGCAATTATCAATTTTAACACCCCAAAATAATTAGTTCATGGCACTTTAGGTTAGGACCCATTTACTCTTGGGTGAATGGGTCACAGTTAGTTGCTAAATTAAAATTTTAAATATATTTTGATGGCCTTTTTTATGATCCCAAATTCTATTTCAAATGCCGGCTTGTAATGTTTAATTTTCAGGAAATTAGAAAATTACCTATAAAAGCAAGTTTTTTTATCAATTCAAATCCTAGACCTTTCATGCAAGAATTCCTATAGCAAAGATCATTTTCAAAGGTGTTCAAGAGTGGATTTATTAATAATTTGTTGCAGCATTCAAGATCTCAATCATCATGTCAAATTTATCAAGCATCAAGATCACATCATCAATCAAGCCATTTCATGCAAGATCAATACCATAGAGAGATGTATTAAGTTTCAATCCTTCAAGGATTTCAAATCAAGAGTATGCTGAGTTGCAACATAAAAATTTCTCATTCATTATTCCTTTCATGTTTCATTATTTTAGTTCAAGTTTTAATTACCAAAATGAGGATTGACCAAGGAAAACCACCATTCACCAAAAGAAAATAAATTTTCTATCTTGTGTGTTTTGTAGATCTTAGGTTGAAGAAGGATTGAATATCTATCAAAAGAGAAAAATTGCAAAAGTTGTAAAGTTGTTGAAGTTGCAAATTTTTTAACATTGTCATCAAGCCACAAAAACTCAATTTCAAAATTTAATTCTGAAGTTTTGACTGTGAAACTTGGAGGAATAAAGAGTGTAGACCTAGGAGCAGAGAAATGTGAAAGAAGATATTCAACCCCTCTAGCAAGACCCATTCACCCTTGGGAAAATGAGTCCCAAGAGGAAACACATTAAAGCTTTTAAGTGATAGGTGCATAAAATAACATCCTTCTCAGATCTACTAAATATTTTTTGGTTTTGTCAAGTTAAGGTTTAACTTAGAGGCTTCATGTGTTGCATTACATTTTGCATTCATTTAGTATTTTCATTCATCTCCCAAAAGTGCATTTGACACTGATTTACCCATCCTCTATCATAAGGATAACATCAAGATCTCCATCAACGTTGACTTGCCTAAGGGTTGAAATTCCATCTTTCCCTAGGGGATCCCTTTTTCTTAATGAAAGTAGGAGGGAAAGTGTAGGTGCATACCCCCATTCAAATTACATCACTAGATCATTTCCCCTCATTTTAGATGGATAGAGTCTAAATTATAAATGAGTAATATATTGACATTTTTCTTCAAATCACCATTTATATATGATCTTCGTGATAAACTTAATTCACACTCATCACCTTGAATGATCAATTGTTACTTTTCTTGATTTCATTTGAAGACCTACAAGAGTTAATGCTAAAAATGAAATGCATGAAAAACATGAACAAAAATCACATAAAACTTGACATGGTGCTTGAATGATAAAATATTGCAATAATCTTAAAAAAAAATCTCTTGAATTATTTTTTATGTATTTTCCTGAATAGTTTTTCACAATCATTTCTTGTTAAATAAAATTGTAAATTTTTTATGTATTTATATATAATTAATCTAATTTCACAAAAAATGAATCCTAATAGTTGACAATTAAAATTGTAATTTTAAATAATATATTAATCACAATGATATATTTAAACTTGGAGCCAAAATAAATACTCTAGGGTACCGTACACCCTAGACTAGATTCATGTTTTTCAAGGATCCAAAATATAAGGGGTAAAGTATTAAATTCCTACATTGATTTCTCATTTTTTATTTTTTGATATACATTTTACAATAGGTTTAATTAGTTCCAAAAATAGGAAATTAGCTACATAATTAGGACCAAACACATAAGGGGAGTAAAACCTAGTGTGAAATTGTCAAGGGTGACAATTTTCAATACTACAGTTTAATACAAAATGCACATTAGATGAATTTAAATACCCATGAATAGAAATAATCACTAAATTTAAATGTGCAGCATATTGGATTTCAAGAGGAACATGAAATAAGACATACTTGGAAAATTATGAGCCATTTTAGCATGATGTAGGATTGCTTTGCATCTAAAAGCTTGACACAAAGCATGGAAGTGGTAACATTGAGGTAGGGACTTAATATATGAACATGGTGGACAAAAATAAACATGATAAATGTTTAATATATGATATATATTTGAATATGAATAAAGTAAATTACAATAAACTAGATATGTGTAAACATGATGAAGTAAAGAATAAGAAAATGAAGCCAAAATTATACAAGATTGAACTATTTGTTAATCTATAATATATTTAATCAATCTCTCAAAATAAATAATAGAAAATTAAATAATAATCGATATGAATATATGAATTAAAATTTTGATGTTTCTATATTTTTATTTTTTAATATTTATCATTTAATAAGTGTATATGTTATATAAAGCATATATCTAAATAGTTAAAATATTATCATTTGTATTCAAATCTATGTAGAAAATACTTACTTAAATATTAAGAATTTAACAATTAACTAATTAAAAATAATTTAATAATTGGTATGAGATTTTCACAATCCATGAAGTTGTAGTGCAAGTTTTTATATTCAACTGTGTATACCTTTTAATCGATGTTTTGGATCACACTTAGTAATTCATCATTAGGAAGAGGATAGTGAAGAAATGAAGTGGACTCATTTGTATTTAAATTTATATAGAAAATACTTACTTAAATACTAATAATTCAACAATTAACTAATTAATAATAATTTAATAGTTGGTATGAGCTTTCCACAATCCATAAAATTGTAGTGTAAGTTTTTGGATTCAACTGTGTATGCTTTTTAATCAAGATTTCGTATCACACTAGTGATCCAACAATAGGAAGAGGATAGTGAAGAAATGGAGTGCAAATAAATTACAATGATACTAAGTTTTCTTCTTATTATTAAAAAAAAGTCTAATTAGTTAATGTTTTTGTTTTTTTAAAATAAATAGATTGAAATAATAAGAAAATCATTTGATGTTGTATATTCTTTTTAGTTATGATAATTTATTTTGTCTAATAAATATTAGATTATCATAATTATTTTTATGATGAATAGTGTACATTTTATAACAAATTATATACAAATAAAATATATTATTCTATATAAAAGATGGGTGGAATGGAATCATATTATAAAAAGTAGATGTAAAAATTCATAGATCAAGAATAATATTGACATTTCTATATAGTTAAAACAATTTTGATGGGAGAAAAAGAAGGATAATGCTCAATAGATTTGATCTATCCATCCAAGAAATCTAGCCTCTTGAGAATAAGCCCCCAACCCATGATGGTGTCTTATTTATCTTTTCCTTCTTAAACATTCAAAATTGTACCAACAAGAGAAATAACAAATAAAGCTAAGAAAATTTCACATGACCAAAAATACTACGGTTATAGTAAAACAAAAAAAATTAGCCACATGATAGGACTGAACCGCCACAATATCTATACTTAAGAGCTAGACCTATAACTACTATTTTTCACTATCAATAAGCTCTCAACCTATAATGAGGTTCGTTTTATCTTTTCCTTCTTCTGCATCAACCAAAATTGTACAAACAAAATAGAACCAAGAAAATTTCCCATTATCACGTTATATACTAAGATGCAGAAGATTAACCACATGATACAACAGACCAGCTACCATTCTTCACTATCAAGTTACTCATCTAATTATAACTTTCCAAAGTTGTTGAATTGGATTAATTGGCGTATTAACATCTAACATTTAGTGTCGTCTTTATGCTTTTGACTGGCCAAAAAAATATTACGGTAGGAAATCTCTGTTTGAAGTCTGTGTTTAAGTGAACTGAAATATGAGGAAATGGAAAATGCATCAGTATGGACATTTTCACAGTATTATTTACAAACTACCAAAAATTAAGAGAGCTAACTTGAAGTTAAAGTTTGCATGCATTTGTCTATGCAGTTGTCATTGAGAATTTGTATAATATAAAACTGAATGACAACTAAATTATACAATAATAAATTGATTCTGCACAAGCTTCTGATACAAACCTATTTTTCCGCTACGTAATAAATACAATTACATGCAAAGCTCTCTAGGAAAACCCTACACAAATCCCATCGACTTTGTGGGTTGTGCAAAGCAAACGTCCGTACAAGCGATGGATGGCACACTGGCACAACATACTGAGAAAGGGGACAACAGAACACAAAAGGGCATCTGTCATGAAGATATGTTGCAGGTAATCTTTCTAAATACCTATGTACAATCACTGACAATGCAATGCAGGCGTAGACTTTTTGCGTCTAATGCAAGCAAGTTGTGACGTGAATTCAGTGTTCTTCCCCACTACTGCCAGCGTCAGATCCAGACCTAGCCCCATAACCTAAGCACTTCCCCATCCGTTTCCATAGCCGCTGCCAGAGTCTGACTCCATACCATAGCCCCATAACAAGAGATTGCCGCCGTGGCTGCCTGCTCCTAGAACTTGCATACGAGCTGGCACTGGAACAGGCTCCTGTGCCTGACACAGACCGGGAACCAGACCCGGAGCCTGAGACGCTTCCAATTCCGCCCTGGCCCAAACCCAGCTCTACCCCCAACGCTCCCTCTTTACCCAGGCTCAAGCCCACATCGCTTTGTACAGTCCTATCCTCCATAATCCATGCAAACACAAGAGCAGCAGAAATTACCATTACAAATGATCTGCATTTCCACATTATGTTTAACTCAAGCCCTCACACTAAATCAAACAAGTCTGTCTGGTTCTTTGTTTGCTTACTGACCTTCAAAAGCTACTAGTATGAATAGATACACTGAACTAAGATGAAACTCAACTGAATTATGAATATGGTTACTTACGCTATCGCGAGATACTGTAAAACCTAATGCTCTGCAATTGAGAAGTGGATGCAAGGACCTTTATAAACTTAAAAGTGGATCAAGTTGAATGAATTTGTCAAATTATTTGAGTTTTTTCTTAATGAAGTCAAAATTCAAACAATCAATAGAACTTTTAAAACCTATTTTATTGAAATTGTCAATTATTATATCTATTTTTATTTCTCAAACTTTACCTTCTACCATCAACAACTGTACTGAATAATATTTATGAATGGCCATGAAAGACAAAGCGTCCTGTCTGTGGTAAAACAAAATTGGGGCTAGGCTGAGTGTTCCATTACCTTAAAGTCGGTGGCCAGCGATAAAGCATGCTTCATGAGTTGGCAAAATTTTGCAACTACATTAAAAATTATATTGCCAGCGTTTGGTGTACGATTTAGTTTGTGAAGACTACCAAGTGCTGACTCTCCGTTGGCTAGCAGTGACATTTTCTGCGAGGTGGACTGTAAACGTATCTTACTTACATAGTCCAATCGATATCGCTCGAATATTGGTGGCCGTGGATATATCTTACTTTATTATCACAATTTTCTGCAACGTTATAAGCTTGTTTTTGTGCTGGTTTGTAGAAAAAAAGATTAAAAAAATATGTTTAGCTAAAAACAATTTGAATAAAGCTAAAAAATTGAGGTTGTATATGATAACATGAAGAAATATAAATTATAATAACAACAGGGTCGGAATTATCACGTGTAATAAGTTATAAAAATCATCAAACTAAGTAATGTGAGGAAACAAGTTGAAAAAAAATAAATAGGAATACAACAAAGATAGTTGAAATAAAACGGTAAAGGAATATAAAATGAATTAAAATTTTGACCAACATGATAAAAGTATCTTTGAAACACATAATAAATTTTCATCAACCCAAATTTATAAGGAAAACATAAATGGGGAGAAAGTCAATATAGTGAGGGGAGAAAGGAAAAAACAAAAAAAATAAAAGAAGCTATATTTTTTATCAAAACAAACCCTAGTATTTTTGAGACACTTGATAACAATATCAAGGTAAATCCATAATAAATACATAAAAGTGCAGAACAATAACATAGAGGATGGGATATAGTTATATAGATAATTCATGACCCATAGGTGTCAACATGCACTGAAAGGTGGATTTGCATCATTCATTAACTTTTTATGAACATTGTGTTAGCCCTTACCATAGAATTGACAATTTTTGTGTTTTTTTATCTTACCCCCTATTTCTTTGTGATCATAATTAACCATGGGAAATTAAATAGCTCCATTGAATCCATTGATCATGTTCCCCTATATATTTTTATCTTCTTTTATTTTCAAGTACCCTTTGTCTATATGGTTTTTCCTACCTTTTTTCTTACAATCAAGCTTAAATTTTATAATCATTATGGCTTGATACTTCTTGACTTAGACATTTTTTAAGTTTATGTCAAATATTAAATTACTATAGTCTATGTTCACTAGCTTAAGTGAAGACTTCACTTGTAACTAGTAATAGAAAATTTACTAATAAGTGGACACAAATTATTTTGGCAATGTATTCATTCCTTACCTAAACTAATAATATTCATTTTAATACTAAAGTGTGTATGTAATATGTCATGTATTCATTGCTAAACACCATTATAAAAAAAGGTCTTAAAGTGCCACAAGATTTCGAGCCCTACCAACTCCTGCATAAAATGAAACGAAGTAACAAATATATTAACTAATATGACATGCGATTTAGCTATTAAGTCACTATAACTAGACCAATCAAATCTTGCTAAATATCCCACACTAACATATTTGGCTACCAATGAATCCCACCCCATATAGGATGTTTTCTTTTAACTTATTAATATTTCTCTCAATGTGCACGGCTTGATCAAGGTTTGGTTTCCTCATATCATATAACGTGGGTTATATTAATTTTTATTACCACCAGGCACTTCTTGTTATTTTTTTGATATAATAATCTAGTCAATAATACCAGTCTTGGCACAAAGGCCTTGCATAGAAATTCTACTCCCATGGTGCTCAAGTGTTAGCACAAGCACGAAGTGGTGCTCAAGTGTTAGCACAAGCACGAAGTTGTAATATGGCACACGTGACATTTATATACACCAACAACTACAATGGAGAGGTGTTGGCATAAGGTGAACCCCCTGTCCCATTGCCTCACACCTTGGTGGTGTTTTCCATTACGCCATGGGTGTGATCCCTCCCTTTAGCTCTCACCTATTAAACTTAATCCAACCAAGTTTAGAGTTTTTCCATAATCAAGAAATGCCCCAATAGTTCTCCCTGCATGCCAGCATAAAAGCCAATTTGAGTAGCTCCTGTCGGCCCTGTAAACTTAAAATAACTAGCAGATCGCACTAAGTGCAGAGGTGCCAAAGTGGTGAGGCATTGGAATAAGGTTACAACCTTGCACTATAGTTTTATGCCAAAGTGATGCAGATCATAACTTACCTCAAGCATATAATCAGTAACTCATGTTGCATGATTAGATGGGACCATGGGCACGACCCCTTTCTTATGTTCTTGACCGCGGAACTCAATCTAACAAAATTTGGAGTACTTTATATCTAGTGTCTGATGGTCAACAGGGCCACGTGAACGTTTCCTTGTTTGATTCCTAAGTAAATTATATTGCCATCTAAAGCGTGTGCGATAATGTCATGGCCATTGCGTTGCACTCTCCTAGCGAAGGCCTGATAAATTCTATATTTTGAGCTTGACGTCTCAGAATAAGATGTGTCATTCATGCGCAAGTTTAGGATTACTTTTAAGCTTGAAGGTCAAGGGAAGAGTGCCATTGGTTCATTTTAGATCCGATCAGGTAGTCCGAAGGTATTTTCATTGCTCTTCGGGCTATCAAGGCATCGTTGACCGTTTTAATGTTAGCATGATAGATCTGAGTGCTATACAAAAAATTTCTAGTTAGGCTCCTGGAATGGTTGTGGTTCACTCTTTAACCTTACATGATATTATCTTGTTCGTTGCGCTACTTTTTCCAAAATAAAATATCTCGAGCCTAACGTCTGCCAGTGCCATGTGTCTTATACGTGTAAGCTTGAGAATTCTTTATGAAGAAAGGTTCCAGATAGTGTGCCATTGGTCCACACCAGTTTCGGTAGATTGCGGGGTCTTGAGCACGCAAGTTTAGGAACACTTTGAGAACGTAGGCCACGTGTAGTGGACCATTGCTCTCTCTTTTCTACATTTTTGGGTGCGTCGTGTATGAATGATGTCACAACTAAATTTGAACCATATCTTGGTGTCTTTTCCAAGTGTTAGGGAAGCTCTCTAAATTCTAGTGAATGTTATTTTTAAGATCTCTTCTCCTCTTTAGCCAAAGGTGTCGGTAATCTTAGTACATACCATGCTTGCATTAAATTCTCTTATTTTGTCGAGAACAAATGATTAACTTTGGGTTCCAGATATATTATCGATAAACCAAGCGAAGGCAATTATATTTAAAAATACTATGAACTTGTGTTAACATTTATTATGGGCATAATTACCAAGTTGGAGCTATACACATGAGAGGTCCAAAATCTTCCATCATATGTCAGGCATTTGCATGGACAACTATGCATAAATGACTTCTAGTGCATTTGTCAAGATTTTCTTTAATCAAGATTAATGATACCTCATAGGGCATTTTGAGGTCATAGAAGATTAATTCATTATTTGTATGCCTATTAAGAGTACATTATGTGGAGTTATGGACACTCCCATCAAGCTGATGAGTACACACAGACAAATGACTTTCCTTTGCATGATCTCAAAGCTTCGTTTAAAGTGAACTATGTTAGAACTAGATTTCATGTTGATTGGAACAATCAAAATCATCATAGGATGGGATTATATGTTGTCAAATAAGATATGTAGAGTGGATTCTAATATGTCCTCTCTTTAGTGGTAACTCTTCTTGACCTACATGTCCCAAATATGGAGGTGGCAAAAATGGCCTAAGAATATTTTCATCCTTGAAATACTAGGTGGGCTAGAGGAGGTGTTGGAAGTTGCCACTTTGGGTCTTGGCATTCCCAAGCCTTGAGACATGGGGCTTCTTTCTATCCTAAGCAAGGTGGTAACTTATTACCCTTTCATTCTTGACATTAATAATGTGGCTTTGCATAGGCAAAGGGAGTGGGCCGAGGTGGGAGTAAATATCCCAAAGAAAATGCTACATATCAAACTACTCCAAGACTTTGAATAGATGCTAGATTTAAGATTAGGAACTTTTTTGCACTGTTACTTAGGCCTTGTGAAGTTGTTTCTAGTTGCAAGGTTGGTGGGGTGAAGCTTTTTTGGTATAGCTTTGATTCATCCATTAAAGGTTGTGGGTTTCTTTTTTTTTTTTTTTAAATAAAGTTAAATTTATCTAACTTTCTGGAAGACCATATTCCACTCCATTATGTGTATTAACCACTTATAGGAATGTATTTCAGCTACTTTATTAATATAAAAAGTTCAGGCCTATGGCATTCTATCTAAGAAAATAAAAGAAATATGACATGCTTGTTGGAAGCATTTTCACATGTATGTTGAGGCATTTGGTTTTTAATGGGAGATATGTGGTGTTAGTATGGTTACCTGCCTATGATTTTTATTAATTTTGGAGCTTATATGAAATGGAAACATGTTAATTTTTTTATTACAAGAGAAAAAATACCATTAATCCCAGGAAGTTACTTTAATTAATTTTTATGCCAGTTTCTAAGATTTGACCATTAGATACTTCTAGCCTTGAATGTATGTTGCCATACATATTGAAAGATGCTTAATCCTCGTTGCTAGTGATAATGTAAGGGTGGCTATATACTAACATGGAACATGTTGAGGTTACTCACTGAACCATGTTTAATTATTTTGAGATCCTAGTTTAAACCAATTTCGATTGTTTATTTCTATCATACCTTGTGTGTTGGGGGATGAGTTTTATATTGGATACAAAATGACTCACACACTTGACTAAGCATACACCAATACATCACTATTTAACATAAAATATTCACAACTATTTGTTTATACATACACAAATGTCACAAGTGTACATTTAATTATATTGTCCATGACATCTACCTCACCTTATTTTGAGTTAAGATAATCTATATCACATATTTGAGACATGAACACAATATTTATTAGTTTTGGCATTAGTTGTTTGTACCAATGAGAAATATTTTCATGGGTCTACATGTGTAGTAATAAATAGTGAAACATCACATGTATACTATTGTAGTAATGGAAAAATTATCCCTTTTACTTACTTAACTTGGGAATAAGTGATATTGAATTAGCCAAATTGTGACTTGGTTTAGTGTTGTAATATGTTTTACACATTCACATTAATCTAAGGTCCCTTTCTAACAAAATGTACTTAAATTGTACCGTATTTAGGGTGTTGTAAAGTGTTGTATTACACTTTCACACTTATCTGGGGTTTCATTAATTAATTGTGGTTAATTGAGCTTAATTAGCCCCTTCCATTCATATTTAAGCCTTATTAATAGCACCTTCTAAAGGATATATCATGACACCCAATAATCAAATTGCATAACATTTAATTTGGAAAAATCAAGATCCTAGAAAATGGTTCTAGGACTCATTTTCCTTTAGTGGTGAATTGGTCCTCTCCACATTGGAACCCCATTCCTATGCATTTTTTGAGGTGGGTTTTTTATGTTCTTTCAACCCCCCTCAGCAAGGTCTTAAAAACTTGTGCTTGGATCCATTTTCCTTTGGTGGAAAATGGGTCCTCCTAACGTAGGACACCTCTTTTTGAATTTAGTTTTGGTGAGATTCTAATGATATCTAATTCTAGATCTGGTGTCACCTTGAATTATTTGAATTTTGGGATTCATCTCTAGATTTATTATAAATATGGGGTTAATTCACATAGTTGTATCCTAAACTTCCAAGTATTCATGCATGATAGAAATTTGGAGTTCACAAGAGCATTACAAGAGAATTACAAAGGAATTCAAAGGAAAATTATGAAGATTTTATTACAATAATTCAAGATCATTTCATCATGTCAAAGGAAGAGTGCATCCAAGCATGTTTTTGAGCTAAGATAGTTGATGTGGCATTGAAGATCCATATCCCAAGCATTGTTACACATCTTATTTCAATATCAAGATCTACATTCTTCATGGCCACCTCATGTTAGTTTGCAAATTTATACTCTAAGACAACTTCCAAGGTATCAAATTTTCATTATTTGGTTTAATTACCTACAAGGGGTTTGACTTAGCAAAACCCATATTCACTAAAAAAAACAATATTTTCCTCTCTTGAATGTAAGTTTGCAAATTTATAGGTTGAAGATCAAGTGGAGAACAAATTGGAAGCAAAATCTTCAAAGTTTTCAAGTTGCAAAATTATCATTCATAGTGCAAGAACATGGAAAGAAAGCTACATAATCGAGGATCTGAGAGTGCAAAAATTGGAGAATAAAACCTAGATATCAATTTTAGAAACCCTAACAAGGAACCATTTTCCACTAAAGGAAAATGAGTCCTTTGTGCCCTAAAAACAACCTTCTTGTAGCAATTTACACATCATTTTGAGCTCTAAAAAATCACTTCATAGTTGCTATAATAGTTAGAGTTAGTTTATAAATGTTATTTGCATCATATTGCACACAAAGTCACATGTTTTAGGGTGACAATTAGTGGTCTATCATTTTGATTTTGGTAAACCCTATTTCCCCCCTAATCATTAATGGTGAACTCAACATACTAAATATTACATTTTTTTTCTGATTTTGAAGTCATTCATTGCATCCTAGGTTAGATCTTGCATTCATTTACATTTAACATGCATTGAATTAGATCTCATTTAGGGTTTATTACTTTGCATTCAAAATTTTCATCTCATTTAGGGATTAGAATTGCATTGTTTTGCATTTCTTAAATCTAAAAAATACAAAAGAAAATTACTCATTTTGCATACCATTTAGATCTCATACATTTGAATTTCAAAATCAAAACAACATTGCATTTCAAATTACATCTTTGTATTCATCCATTTATTGCATTTTCACATTGCATTTTTGGAAAATCTAAAATTGAAATTTATTGTCTCAAACCTTGAACTAAAAGACATTGCAAAAAGCTTGAAAATAATTTAAAAACAGTTAAAAACCCTAATCGAGGACCCATTTTCCCTTACTAGTGAATGAGTCTCTAATCAAACTTGACCTAAACTTTTTGGAATTTGAAAAGCATTGAAAAACACCAAAAAATTAGTAGAAACATTTCAAAAATACTTAACCAAGACCCATTCACCCTTACTAGTGAATGAGTCCTTGTTAGACCCTAATTTACATTTTCTAGAAATTAAATCTCAGTTTTAGGCTTCTATTTGCTACTATTACTTTCCTATTTCAACTTTTTGATTTGTTGCTTCATAAAATTTAGTGCATCTAGCTTAATTTGCTTCATTTTACTGCATTGTAAAAAAGAAAAAATTGCATTTATGACAATTCATTTTTAGTTACTACATTTCCTAGTCAATAAATTGCATTGTTTAGAATCTAAAAATTGAATTTCATTCTAGGTCATTGTATTGTCCCTTTCCATTTATGGTTTGCACACTAGGTTTTTAAAACTTGCATGAGCTTTACAACTTGGTGTCCTATTAGCAATACTATTGTAAGATGTAGTTCAAGGCTCATGTAATCCTGTGACATCTCACTCACTATGGATTTTGGGTTTTCTAACTCTCTCTGTGATAGTGTTGATAATCAACCCTCCATGGCTCATAGTTTTCATAATTCGTTTCCCATGACTTCACCTCCTACAACCAATGTGCATGATGTTATAGAAAAAATAGATGAACAACTAGAAAACTTACAAGATTGTATCCTTAGTGAAGGCATAGACATTAGTATGGTTCCCATTATACAAAATCGAAGGAAAGTACTTAAAAATAAAAATGAAACAAAAATTGTCTATAGCCTTAGTTGCTTCTTTAATGAGTATTTGAACAAACAAGACAATCATAACACACATGCCACAGTCAACCTTATTGAAGCTAGTGAAATGAAGAATGATGTGCTGAATGTTGACACAAATGATGAAAACATACAAGATATCAATAAAGAACAACCAATTAAAATGGTAGCATTTATCTAAGCTAGACCTCGTAAGGGCTTGACTAAAAAGCCTCCTGACATTGCTTTCCCACAAAATGACATACTTAAGCGTGCACATGATGGTCCTCTTTACATAGATAGCTAAATCAATGATAAGCCCACTAATGGGATATTGATTTATCCCACCTATGGAGAGAATGTGATCACTAAAGAATTCTTATATGTGCATGAACTATATCGAGATGCATATGACAAAATGAAAGCATGGATCAAGACACATAATAGTTTTGATTCTCCTATGATTAGATTGATAGATCTCCCTTTAAAAGTTAGACCAAAAAACATTTATTGACTCATTCACCATCATTCCACAATCAAACCAATTTCATGTGAAGCTAGGCTATCCATGGCTTCACTCAATGAATGTTGTCCCTTCAATTGTGTATAAAGATCTAAATTTTCCATTTGGAAATGATATTTTTTTGTGCATCATAGTGTATTTAATCCTACGTCAGCCCAACTGAATTGTTCATTAGATTTCTTTTGGCTTGAGCCTATGGAACTTATTAAGCTTCGTGAGGACTTCATTTTCAAATCATATCAAAATTTCAAGGTAAAGAAAATAGTAAAATTATCAGTTCAAAACATGCCTCAACTATAATTGAAACACCTATCCTTGGTGAAATAATGATTAAATTGAAATCCCTTCTGAAAATTCAAGAACAACCCATAGCATTTCCTCCTACCATTTCCTACAAGAGACCACGAGATAATAAAAACAATCTCATTGTCCCTCCTAGAGTCAAACAAGTTTACAAAGGTAAAGAGAAAGATATTGAAAAAGCTCCTATTGTTTATTACATTCATCCCAACGAAGAGAAGGAACCTATTATCAACAAACTCACTCCTACACAAAAAAAAAAAATTGACAATAGATTAAAGAAAAATTGAAGTGCTAGAGAGCATAAGCATAGAAATCGTGCTATTGCTAGTAAGCTACAAACTCAAGAAGACAAGAACAACATAGAAATTAAAAGTCCAAACCTACCTAAAGCAATGCATGATGATCCTATACCTTCACCACAACATAAAAAAGAACATTCCATGGAAATTATCCTTTGACCTCTTGTTACATGATTAATCTCAATGAGGACATTGTTATTGCAAAGATTGATGAAGAAGTGCATGTTGAATTGAATAATTTTTTTTCTTCTATGAACTTAAATGAAAAATTAAAAAAGATTGTTGAACTTGGTGCTTCCCCTAGTTCAACATTTTCTCTTGTCCCCTACCCTTAGTTGTTCACCTTTCATTTATATGTAATCGGCATTTGATGCATAACTTGCTTTAGGGTTGAATAACATGTTCCCTTACTAGTATTTTACTATTTCCTATTTATTTATGTGGGATTGCATGTGCATAATATGATCCCCCTGTGATTTTTTGTTTGATGTATATTCATCTTTATGTTCTTTCCTCTATATGTTCAACATTCTCTTTATGTCGGAAGCATTTTCATTTGTCTTGTGTTTTCCTTTTGGGATGACTCCAAGCACCAAGACATTTGGGTCTCTTCCATGTTCAATAAAAAGTATTTCTCTTTTGTTTTCACTCCCCTCTTTGTCATTCTTCTAGTTCTATGAGTATTTTGAATGATGAGGTCAAAGCCTTAAAAACAACAATGTAGTAAAGACATATTGACCTCGAATTCATAGATCCCTTATTTAGTTTTGGGGGTAAACCTTCTTTCCTATTTCATGTCACAACTTTATTTTGGAAACATATGACTTGGCATAGGGTTTTCTGAAAAAAGTTATTATGTCTTAGGACAAAACATTGGCTACTTTAAAGCAACTGCTCACAATAATTTTGTAGCAACCACTTTATGGTAGGGGCATAAATTGATGACATTTTTTGGGATATTTCATGTTGTGATTTTCTCTTTTCTTGTGACATTTCCTTTTTCTTGGTGGTTTCTTTGGGTTTTATGTCCTCTAAATGTTTTATATTTCTAAGCATATGATCTCCCTTCATGGCATGATATGAAACTATAGGCATGAACCCATAAGTGGCGATCTGATATTCTTGACTTGTCCTCTCTTGGAGACATTAGGCATGATTTTCTCTAAGAAGAAGACCTTACATGAACAAAGAAAAATCCTCATTAATAAAAACTTATAGACATGACATTCAAAAGCATAAAAAGCATAGCATTATGGTGCCTTATTGAACTTATCAAGAAGATAGCTTTGGTATGGTTAGTATGATGAGAAATTGACACATTGGAATGAATTTCTCATTATACAGTGAGAAGTTGACACACTAGCATGCCTTTCTCATCAGACCACCTCATTTTGAAAACTTATCTAGTGGACAGACTAAGGTTCCACTACCCCAAAGTTAGAATAGATTATTAAGATAACTTACCTAGTGGATAGACTAAGGTTCCACTACCCCAAAGTGAGCAATGTATGTTAGAGAAAAAAATACACATTATGCATCATGTGGAATAGTTGTGCTTGATACTTTTTTTTTCATTATTTCTCTTGGCCTTGGATAGGGTGTTGTTATGTATCTTTGTTATTGCTGCATAATTTTCTTTAATGTCTACATTAGTGTGATTTTTTCGTGGGGGAAAACTCTCACTAAAGTGGGGATAAAATGTAGTAATATAAAAAGCATCCCTTTTCCTTATTTAAATCGGAAACAAGTGATATAGAATTAGCCCAATTGTTCCTTCATTTAGTGTTGTAATGTGTTGTACACATTCACATTAATCTAGGGACTTTTTTAACAAAATGTACTTAAATTGTACCTTATTTAGGGTGTTGTAAAGTGTTGTATTACACTTTCACACTTATCTACCTAGGGGTTCATTAATTAATTATGGTTAATTGAACTTAATTAGCCTCTTTAATTCATATTTAAGCCTTATTAATGACACCTTTTGAAGGATCTATCCTGGAACCCAATAATCAAATTGCATAACATTCAATTTGGAAAAAATTGAGGTCCTAGAAAATTGTGCTAAGACCTATTCACCTTTAGTGGAGAATGTGTCCTCTCCACATAGAAACCCCTTTTCTATGTATTTTTGAGGTGGGTTTTTGATCTGTTCTTTCCACCTCTTGAGGAAGGGTCCTAGAAATTTGTGCTATGACCCATTCACTTTTAGTGGTGAATGGGTTCTCCTCACATAGGAAACCTCTTTTTTAATTTAATTTTGGCGGTATTCTAATGATTTTTAATTCTAGATCTAGTGTCAGCTTGAATTATTTCAATTTTGGGGTTAATCTATAGATTTAGTATAAATATGGGGCTAGCTCACAAAGTTTCATCCTACACTTCCAAGTATTCCTGCATAATAGGAATTTGGAGTTCACAAGAAAACAATACAAGAGCATTTCAAAGGCATTCAAAGGTAGATTATCAAGAGTTTACTGCAACAACTAAATATCATTTCATCATGTCAAAGGCATAATACATCCAAGAATGTTGTTGAGCTAAGATAGTTGATGTAGCATTGTTAAGCATCTTATTTCAAGATCAAGATCTACATTCTTCATGGCCACTTGATGATGTTAGTTTGTAGATTTATACTGTAAGACAACTTCGAAGGTATCAACATTTCATCATTTCATGTTCGTATCAATTTCATTATTTGGTTGAAATTACCTACAAGGGTTTCCTTAGGAAAACCCATATTCACTAAAATCAACAAGTTTTCCTCAAATATATGTTTGTGATTTATGGGTTGAAGATCAAATAAGATAGGTGGAAGCAAAAGTTTCCAAAGTTTGACAGTTGCAAAAATTGTCATTCATAGTGCAAAGGAACACATAAAGAAGGATACAAAGAAACTTTTTTATAGGTTTTTGGGAGCTAATAACTAAGGATATGATAGTGTAGACATTGAAGAGTAGAACCTAGACCTCAGTTTCAGCAACCCTAACTAGGACCCATTCGCCAGCAAAGTCAAATGAGTCCTTTTTTCCTTAAAAACAACCTTCTTGTAGCAAGATACACATCATTTTGAGTTCTAAAAAATATCTTCATAGTTGGTATAATAGTAATGGTTAGTTTTCTATTGTTATTTGCATCATATCACACAAAAAATCACATGTAAGGAGGAGAAAAACTTGGCAATATCATCTTTGGTGGTTTCCATTCTATGGAGGATAATGTTTTGCATGGACTAGTTTTTGTGTGCTTGGAGATATGGAGAAGGATATGCCTAATAATACAAGGGTTAAGGAAGTGAAGGAAATGTCATGAAGGGCATCGATTTGAATTGAAAAGCTAAAAAAATAGGTTGTGAAAGGTAGTATGAAGGGTAACAAGGCTCTGAGTAAGAAGAATGTTGAGGAAACTATTGTTGAAATCAATGATTCCCCTATTTAGTAGTCGCCCCACATGGAGCCATCGAGTGAAAGGTCAGTGCATGATGAAGAGGGGGTGAATTTGAATTCTGGTAAGCCCGAGCCCCTAAATTTTAATCCTTAATGTAAGGTTTTCTCATACCTGAATGATTATAATAATTCAATGTTTGAGAAACTGGACATGGCTCGTTTGGGGGCAACGTGTACATTGAAGCTTGCCAAGTGGGTACGTCAGGAATTTAATAAGGTAAATATTGAGATCAAGGGTCTAAAAGAGAATATTCAAAACTTATCGAAGGTTTCTTCATTAGATATTCTAATTAAGAGATTTGTTGATTTGGAGTACATTCCTTTACAGACTTTAAGACCTTGTGTGAGAATTTCCTCTCTAAAATGGAGGCAAAGATTAATGAAACTAATGTGGATATCAAGAATTTGTTGCAGGTTAGTCATTGCTCAGTCAAGAATAGTGTGGAATCCTTGGAGGTCTTATTTGGTAAGATTAGTCAACTTAGGGAGGATCAACTCTACTTTGTGGAGATGCTAGAAAAAGAATAGTTTTCAAAGGGTAAGGGTTGGTTTTATTGTCTATTGTATAGTCACAAGGTCAGCTGATACTCAAAGAAACCTAAATCTACCAATCCCACATATAAAGGAGAACAACTTATTGATTGTTCTTGATTAGTTGATGAGTGCCATTAAATGATGAGATATTAGAATAGGGACATGAAACATGAAATAAGGACATGAAACATGGATAATGATACCTTGAATGATGTATTTTAAATGATGTCTTGTAAATCAAAAATTTAACATGAAGTGGTCATGAAGAATGTAGATGTAGACCGTGAAATAAGTGTAAAACAATTCTTAATCTTGGATATTCAATGCTACATCACAAAACTAGCTCAAAAAACGTAGCTTGATTCCTAATAATCATACATGATGATGGATATTGAATTTTTGCAATCATTGATGAAGAAATCTTCCCATGAATTCCTTAAAAAGTATGAATGCTCTCTTGTTGATTACTCTTGTGAGTCTTGGAATGCTTAACTCTTGAGTGCTTGACTTCATATCATGAATTCTTATGTGAAATAATGATTTGAGACCTTGTTTATATAGGAAATCCATCTAACTTACTGCTTATGAGATCCTAGAGGTTGACATTCCTTAAGAATTTGAATTTAAGAGCCAACCCTAAAAGGGGAAAATGGAATACTAGACCATTTGTGGTGTATAGAGTCCTACCTAGAGTGTGAATCATATGCCTAAAAAAGATTGGCATATGGGTTTCTATGTATTTTAGAGATAAGTATGGGAAGAGAGTTAGAAATTAAGTCTGTTGTTTGATCTTTCACAATTTGGTTGAAATAAGCCTCACATGATGCATAATATAGGGTCTTGAGCCTATTAATGTGATGATATAAAGGTCATAAATGTAAAGGGAATTTCCCAAAAATCAATGTGAAAGTGTAAATAAATGCATTTACAACATCAAATTAAAGGTGAGTTAGGTCAATTTATCTTAGGGGCTCTAAATCTAATGTGAATGCTTCTTACATTTACAATGCTAGATTAAAGGCAGCAGTATTAGGTCCAAGGGCCATAGAATTTATTTGAAGGTGTAAATTAATACACTTTACAACATTAAATCAAGGCAAAGTTAAGTTTATTTAGCTTAAAGAGGGCTTAAGACCTAATGTGAATGTGTAATACATATCACAACACTAGATCAAGGTGACCTTAAGTCTATTTCAACATTAATCATTCCAAATTAAAGCAAGAATGAGGATACTTTCCATTTCAAAGTGGCGTTGTGATGCCAGGTGCTAGGGATGCTAGGTGAAAATACTTGGGAATCACATTACCTAGTAGATTACATTGGTAGCAACTGAGGGTTGGGTATAGGTAAAGTAATAGGAAATTGTAGGTAGGAGGAATTTGAATTCCTCCTTGGCTTGTGACATTGTTTGAGGGTAAAGGACAACTAGTGGTTGAGGTAAGATGTTTGCCAAATATCTAAACTATTGTATGCACAAGGTCAACTCTATCTTCACTTTCAAGAATGTGATGAATGTTATCTATGATAGGGATGGTGGTAGCTGCTGAACTGTTCTCAGTACCTATTTGATTTTGTAGGTTTTCTAATTCTTCATGAATTTAGATTATGTTTTCTTATGAAACACTAGCAACCATTATTTCAAAATGCATCACACTACTTGAAGGAAAAGAATTGTTAACAATATTGTCCATACCTAGTGAACTGGTGTCAACGCTAGTAGTGAAAGAGCTAGATAACCCAAGATCCATGATGATTGTATTATCATAGGATGAAATAAGTCTCAAACTTCATCTCACTATAGTATTAGCAATAGAACACCAAGTAGAAAAGGTCATGCAATGGAGACTAAATGCAAGATGGATTGCAAATTCAAATCAACTGAAATTAAGCTAAATGCAATGAAATAGAAACTCTATAGACTAAAATAGAAAGTTATCAATAGAAAAAAAAAGCTTGGAAATAGAGTTTTGAATTTTGGAAAATGTAGTTTAAAATTTGTACTAGGACTAAATTTCCTAGAGGGGGCATATGAGTCCTAGTGATGGTTTTTTTCAAAAATTCAATTTTTTTTAAGTGATTTCCATATTTTTAGTTTGTATGATCTGTACACTAAATGTAAATGTAGATTTTAGATAATATTCAATGATGAAAGATGCCAAAAAATGCAACCTATATGCACTTTCACTGATGCAAAATTTAGAAACCCTAGATGCCAATTTAATGCAAGCAAGATCTAAGACTGTGATGTACTCCAAATAAAAAATTATGTGTTCTAGAAATGCAGGTTCACCAAAATGATAAGTTGTAAAATGGTTGCTTTATGGTTTAGGACATAGAACAACATTTTTCTCCCATAATCATTCAAGGAAAAACTTAGGGATCTCAATCTCACGTATGTAAAAGGGAAAGGGATTTTGTAATAGGGTTGTCCTAGGATATGATTAGAAGCTAAATAGGGGTTCACCACCAAGCTAGCGCTTGGAAAGACTAATCAAATGCAAGAACTAATGCTTAAACCTAGTGTAATATAGAACTTCACTAAACTATGCTAAAAAAACTAAGCACCTAGACACCTAAAGAGACCTAGATGAAGAATTGAAATGATGAAAACACTAAAATTAATGTTGATTAGGATTCATACACTAGGTTGGGTGATTTATTCCTAGATTAGGGTTTCTGGGAAGGAACAAAAAATATGGTAGAGATATGTCTGGAACTCCTAAAAACTACAAATTTCCCTATACTGGGACTCATATGCCAAAAGTGGTCTATCAGTCCATTTAGGATTTTTGAGAAATTCTAATTCTAATTCTTCTCTTCAATGTCTACTATGTCCTTTCCACTTGATTTCTAGATCTAAAAATTTGATTTGCAACTTGAAAATGTATGTCAATGATCTCCAATGTAAGGTGACAACTTTGAAAACTTTGAACACTTGACAACTTTCTCCAAAATTGCACTTCAATATGTTTTCAACCTAGATCTTCAAATCACACACTAAAGAGAGGGGAAAATGTTGTTTTTTAGTAGAAATGGGTTTTCCTTGGTCAAACCCCATTTTCGTAATCAAACCATGAAATGAAATGAAATAGGAAAGGAGAATGATGAATGAACAAAATGCAATTTTGCAACTCACCAAACAATAGTGTTACAAAAGTTTCTGAAATGGATCATATGGACGTAGATCTTGAATCTTGCTTGAATGTTGTTCATCTTGAATTGAATGCTTGCTTGAATAAAAAAAACCCTACATCATAAGTTTTATCTCAAAATTAAACATGATGCATGATGACTTTAATAGGATGTTTGATTCTTGAATAATGCTCTAAAACACTTGATAATTAGCTCTTGAAGAATCTTGAATGACCTTGTAAATTGTTGTAAAATATTGAATGCTTCCTTGATCACAAATTTGTGATAATGCATGAATACTTGAAAGCTTGGGATGAAAATGAGTGAAAAAAATTAGTATTTATACTGGTTTATGTCAAATTTCCAAAAATTACAAAACTACAAACTAACATTAGATCTAGGAGAATAAAATCCTACAAAGAATATTAAATTTAATTTTAGGACACATGAGACTCATATGTTAGAAGTGGCTTATGATTCCCATTAGAGTTAACTATGGAACACATTTTTCAAAAATTCTTAGAATCATGTAAAATCTAGATTGCTACCCTAAAACCTAGATGGGTCTCATACACCCAAGGTGGTGAATGAGTCCTATATCGCTAAATTTGGGACACACAACCTAAAAAGACATGAATTATGACTAGATTTTGATTTATGTCGGGATTATCCTCGAAAAGATGCATTGAATGAGGCTTGTGGATGTAAAATAAGGCTAATTCAAGCATAAAGAAGCCCAGTTATTTAATAAAACCATAAAAAGTGTGAAAGAATGTTACAACACTCTAAATAAGGCACTAGTAAGCTTATTTAGTCCACAAGGGCCCAAGACCTAATGTGAATATGTTAGACACATTACAACATTAAATCAAGGCCATGTAAAGGGAGTGCTTTATTACACTCCGACATCCACAAATTTTGAACTTTACTTAAAATGAAACATCTCCCGGTCTTTTATAGGAACAAGATGCTCAGAAAATTCAACCAACATGTGAGAGGGAATCCAAGGGATGAATCACAACAAGGCACATGGAATATGACAATTGGTAGGAGGACTTTTGAATAGGTCAATGGATGTCAACCTTCTTCAACACTTTAAAATATTTCAGGATCTCCATCTTTAAAATATAATTAGGAAATTATCTTGGAGCTACCTATATTTTTTAAACAAAATTTAGGAACTCCCTGGATATTCAAAGTGGTTAGGTGGACATAGAAAAAGATGAAGATATTTTAATCGACCAACTTTATGCTCCTACATTCAGGTTTGTGCTTAGATGAAACAAACTCAAAAGTAAATTAGCATGGAGCTAGGCACACTCTTTCATTGCATTCATAATACCAGGACTCCCAGTAATCTGACATCTCAAGCTCCTCCTTTGCATGGAATCCCAAAGTGTACAACCCAACCTTGTTATATCACTACTCGCAATCCAAATTTTCTTAACAGTCCATACCTAAGTACTATATCACAATCTATGCCTCCTACACATAAAATTCCATATATCAATCCCCTTTTGAAAAAAAATTGTAAAGCTCTCATTAAGAATAAAACCATCATTAATAAATCATTGTTTAAAGAAAATCATTTAAATAACACACTTTTAATATATTCTCATGTAATTATCCCTTTAGGCAGGTTACCAGACATTTTGGCTCCCTAGGAAAACTTTTACACTTAAACCTTAACACTCAACATTGTTACCTAGTACCTAGTACTTGACAAACTTCAGCTTTTACCGGAACAAAATTTTCTTGGATCCAGTTTCCACCAAAATTTTCACATTTCCCTAGAATTTCACTTCTGTACCACAACACTTACCAAACCTTGCTTTAACATTCCAACCATTCTTTCCTTCTGGTACCTTGTACATTCAAATTCATCAATTACTTCAAAGACTTCCTTTTAACACTAACTTTTGGTGATGCTTTTTTATCAACTAGCACTTGCCATAAGTGTTAAATGTTCACTTGGGTCCCCAAGCTTTACAATATTGGGGTGTATTGTGAGACCAAACAATAGATTCCTAATGTCCCCATTAATTTTTTATAATATTAATTAGTTAAATAATATATTTCTTTAATTGAAGTAGATCTCAAAGAAATTACCCAAGAACTTTAAAATTGACTACTTTAATATTCATTAAGGGAAAGTTTGATGGGGAATGATTACTCTTATTTTGGTTTGATTTTTCTTCTTTACTAATCCCTTTTTCCCTCCTTATATGATTGGGGAAGGATTTTCTATAGATGAATGGGTACATGTGGTTTTCTTCAGTTCATTATTTGTATATATTATACATTTATATAGTTTTGGGATTATTTATTTACTTCAAAAGTTTGTCGTCCACTTACATTAATAAAAAGTAAAGAAATTTAAAGTACTTTCACACAATCACTTTAAAGGAGAAATAAAATTTGGCATTCGTATATTTATGGATTTGAATGAGTGACTTTCATTTTAAAAAAAATCAAAGCTATGATATTAGGATAGATATGAAGTGTTTTAAATAAGATGTTTCATATTTCTTTTCTTTTATTTTTATTTACTAATCACTAATACTTATAACATTTGAATAGAATAGTAAAATAGAAATAAATCAAAAGTGAATAATAAAATAAAACATAAATAATTTTAGAGAAAATTCAATTGAGTAAAAATCTCTTAGAAGAGAAAATAATATTTCTTGTATCACTTATTCATAACCAAAAATATTTTATAATGCATCAAATATTTCTTACAATATATACATGAAGACTTTTTTTTAAAGAGAATGTGAATTATGACACATGCATATAACATTGCACAAAGATGAAGTACTATAACTCCCAACTTGAAAAAGAAAAGAAGACTCAAAATACCAATTTAATAAATGGTAAATTCTTATATATTTTATTACAAATAATATAAACCTAATACAAAGCTTAGGAAAAGTTTACACCATTCCCTTTTTCCACCCATTGAGTCCTAACACACATTTTGAAATTCCATGGTACCTACAATTACTCTCTAGAGAAAGGAATATCGATACATTGCAAGCAACCAACATATGATGGATGCCACAAGAGAATGAGATACATCCACTTCAAAGATTTTGATACCTAATAAACCTTTTTTCCAACATAGAGTGAAGAATAAAGGAAGAGAAACCAAAACATCACATTTTTTATATTGCTAAACTTCACTCTTTTTGGATATTTTTATAGAAAGGTAGCTTTTTCATTTTATGTATACTTATACTACATTTTAAGATTATTACTCTTTTTCTACATGTGATTAATATAAACCCTATATACATACCAAAATAAGAAAGAAATCATTTATATGGGTTAAAAAAATGTCACATGAACTTCAGCAACAAAATGTGCAACTTTGGCACCACTTATGCATTTTAACAATATCTAGTTATCTTTAAAAATAACCTTCTTAAAGACACTTTTTTATAAGGTCTCAAAATATGATGATATTGTTTAAAATTACATAGACTTTTAAGAAGGATAAGAATATACAAATTTATTTCACATTTCATTATTTGATCACTTGTATGATATAACACCAAAAATATATCTGAATTACTTAGCCAACATATTAATTAAAATATTTTTTAGTTTAAAAGACTCTTAATATTTACCATCAAATGATAAGAAAAACAAGCTATCAATGTGTATATTTGTTAATTATCAAAGAAAGGTGATTTGATAAGTTTTATTGAGGTTTTCTACCTCGTAGTTTATTTTTATTTGTCACATCTATAGAGACTAAATCCTTGTTAATATGATTATTATTTTTTATTGCTATGAGAATTCTCTTTTATATATGCGTGAATAATTTTCTTTCTTTTTTCTTGAATTAATATATATGTAAGTACATATCTATGTATGTATGTATCTAATGTTTCTAAAGAATGTTGTTAATTCCAAGGTTTTAAGAATTCATAAACAAGCTAAAAGTCTTGTTATTTATATTTATCTAGCTAGAAGAAATTATCACAACCATTAGTTTACAATTCTAATTTTTGAATTCTATTCTTGAAATTGAATTTATGTAATTATTATTTTTATTATTAATTAAGAAAATCTACCTAGCTCCTTCTTAAATAATTATATTAAAATAATTAAAATACATCTAATTGATATTGTACAAATAATTTCCATGTTTAAATGTTTACTTAATTTTTAAAAATCGAACTATCTTTATAATCATAATTTTTTAAAACTATTTAATTCAATTAATTATATACTAAACATGTAATAATTTAATATTATAATTTTATATAATTTTAACTTCTAAATGATATCCAAATCTTTATTTTGAATGTTAAAAATAAATATATATTAAAATATATATTAATATAAATCTTTTCATACTATTATGTATCTTAATTCTCTTTTATTTCAATAATCTCAATCATTTTTATATTACATTGTAATAATATTATATTTTTTTAATAATAACCCGATTGTAGAGATTTCTTTACGTGTAACAAACACAAGTACTCCAACTACCTAGTGGGATGTTCGTAATGTAAATGTATGGCTCATAACATTGTGGGAGGAGAAACGCCATAGCACACTAAAGCATTTGCCATTAAGATATCTTACAGATAATATTTCTATATACTTATGTGCAGACAGTGACACTGCAATGCATGACACACAGACTTACTTCGTCTAATACAGGCAAATTGTGATGTTAATTTAGTAGCCTCCTCCACCATGGCCAGCATCAGAACCAGATCTAGCCCCGTATCCCGAGCCACTTCCGGAACCGCTTCCATAGCCACTGCCAGAGCCAGACCCTGAACCATAGCCACTTCCGCTGCCTTCACCATGCCCACTACCAGAACCTGCACCGTTATAGCCAATCCCTGAAACCTCCACCCTGACCGCCGCCATGGCTGCCCGCTCCCGAACCTGCATATGACCCCGCACCAGAGCCTTAGCCGGAGCCGGAGACCGAACCGGACCCTGACCCGGACCCAGAGCCGGAGCCACTTCCACTTCCACCAAGGCCTAGGCTTGCACCCACGCCCAACCCACGCCTACACCCAACCCTCCATCTCTGCCCAGGCTATCGCCCAGATCACTTCGCACAATCCTACGTTCAGCAGTGCAAGAAAATACAAGAGCGGTCGTAACGACCATAACAAACAGCTTGTAATTCCACATTATATGCAACTCCAGCTACCACTAAGTCCTCCACAGGAAATCAAACAAGTCTGATTATTTGCTTACAAACTGACTTCAAAAGCTACTACTATGAATAGATATACTGAACTAAGTTGTAACTTAACTGAAGAATGAATATGATCTGTTGATGCTATCACGGGATGTCGTAAGCGCTCTGCTAATTGGAAGCGAATGCAAAGGCTTTTTTGGCTTAAAAAGTGATGGAAAGGCTAAGTGAACGTGTCAAATTATTTGAATTATAATTTTTGTTGCGGTAAAGATCAGAGCAACGTGTCTGTGTTGGAAAATGGGGTCAGGCTGAGTGCTCCATTACTTTAAAATGGGTGCCCGGCGATAAGGCATTTTAAATAAAAGGCGACCGACATCATGACTTCTCAGCTAATTTGATAAACTCCCTCAAATGCGCCTTATATTTTTGGACATTTGGTTCTTGAGTGTTGATGGGCATTGAAGTATCTGTGGATTGAGGATGACCAATAAGAAGCGCCATCTTGAAGTTTCCATTGACCCCACAGCCCCAGTGCTGTGTGGGGAAGCTGCACATTAGAAAAGGAAGTGGGTTGAATTTTTGCGGGGGGTTTGCTTTGCCTATCTCGCTATTGGGATGGCTGTGAGTTTGTTGGACGAGAATGTTTTTTATTTAAGGTTAGTTGGGTTTTTGACGGGGTTCAAATTCTGTTACAATAGAACAACAGATATAATAGGTTATTCGAAAGACAATTAAAGTGAAAACTAAACAACATTTGAAATTAAATTTTCTACAATCACATTCCCATTCGAGGAGCGTGAATGAGAAATCATTTTGAGAAGAGCTTTCTTCTACCATTGAACAACAGTTCATTAAAGGTTGTATTCCAAAGAAGAAGACCTAGTAGAAGAGGGAGGGGATACCCCCTGAGAGGCCCCAACTGAAGCTGCTACACAATCTGAAGAACATTGTGGAGGCAATCAACCAACAACCAAACCATGGTCAATCAAAAGGCAGTTTGAAGCTGAAGGAAAAACAGGGAGTAGAGCATCATAAACATTACAAACCAAATCAAAAGGGAATTTGCAAGACCTAGAGGCTAGAGTAACAAGAATGGAGGAGAGAGGCTCCGAATTCTCAAAATCAAGAACTGAATAATCGGGATACACTATATGATGGTGGGGAAGAACATCCATCCACCAAAAAGAGGAAGACAACTTGCGAGAACCATAGGAACAACCAAAAGCCAAGTGCCCAGTAGCAAAGCAACATCTAAAATGAAAGGGGATTCCCCCATAGTTAATCAGGTGGGGTAAGAATGTTGTAGAGTTAGGGGTGGCAATTTATTGGGATGGTGTTTAACTATTTCGAGGGGAATCAAGGTTGTTTAATGTTGAGCAGATATTGTGGGTGGTTTTTTGGAATGATGGAATTGGTATCACAATCATTTTTATTTAAACATGTTATTTGTTTAATGGTCAAATTGTCAAATTTAATAATTTTAGATGTCATCTACATTGAAAATTGGTACTTATAGTTAACTTATTTTTATTAGTCAAAATTTATTTTTGACCATTAAATTGGGTAATGCTTAAAATTAGTTTTGTTACTATTTAGTAGGAAAAGGTAGGGTTTACCACTATGAGTGAATAAGATGATAAACCACTAATTTCTTTTTCTTATTAAAACACTCAATTATGAGGGCATGATATGCAAATAACAATAAAAAAAATCCTACCTAACTATTATAGCAACTATGGGGGAAGTTTTTAGAGCATAAAAAGCTATGTACAAGGTCAAAAAGTTGATGTTTTTAAGCTAAATAGGACTCATTCACCTTTAGTGGCGAATGGGTAGTTGTTAGGGTTTTTGAAACTGAGATCAAGGTTCTGTTCCTTAATGTCTACATTCTCAAATTCCCTGTTATCAACTTCTAAAAGTTTGTATGCAATTTTGTAGCTTTGATTCCTTGATTTTACACTTTGAATAACAACTTTTGCAACTTGACAACTTTGACAATCTTGCTCCAAACTTGCTCCAATTGATCTTCAACCTGTAAACTTACAATCACACACTCAAGGGAAAAAAGCCTTGTTGTTTTTTAGTGAATAGGGGTTTTCCTTAGTCAAACCCCTTGTAGGTAATTAAACCAAATGATGAAATGAAGTATCAAACATGAAATATGTAAGTGATATCACCTTGGATGTTGTATTGTGAAACAAATCTACAAACTAACATGTAGTGGCCATGAAGAATGTCGATGTTGGATCCTTAAATGTCATTTGAACAATGGTTACAAGTAGATCTTCAATGCTACATCCACCTCTTTATCTCAACAACATGAATGAATGGATCAAACCCTTGACATGATGATATGATCTTGAATTGTTGCAATAAACTCTTGAAATCTACCTTGAAATGTCTTATGAATGCTCTTGTAATGTTCTTGTGAACTCCAATTTTCTATAATGCTTGAATACTTGAAAATGCTAGGTGAAACAATGTGAATTAACCCCTTATTTATACTAAATTGAGAGATTAACCCTGAAATTCAAATAATTCAAGATGACTTCAAATTTGGGTCTTAATATTATAAGGATCCCGCCACAATTAAATTGAAAGGAGTGGTCCTATTAAGAGATGTCACATTCACTACTAAAGGCGAATGGGTCCTAGCACAATTTCCATGACCAAGCCTTGGGCAGGTGAAATAACATAAAAACCCCACCTCAAAAATATAAAGAATGGGGTGTCCCATGTAGAGAGGACACCTTGCACCAGTAAAGATGAATGGGTCCTAGCAACACTTTTCTGGACATCAAATTTTCCAAATTAAATATCATACTATATCATTATTGGGTGTTAGGATAGATCCTTGAAAAGGGGGCTTGAATTTGATAAATGTGAAAGTGTGTTACAATACTTTACAACATCTAAATAAGGTATAAGTTAAATGTATTTTATTTAAGGGGCCCATTAGGCTCAATTAATTAAATAAACCTTAGAAAAGTGTGAAAATGTGTTACAACACTTTACAACACATTGCAAAAGGTACAATTTAAGTATGTTTTAATTAAATAAGGACCCTAGAATGATGTGAATGTGTACAACACATTACAATAGCTTCCCAAGGCACCATTAATTCAATTTTAATGTAATTATCCCAAACCAAGTAAGGGAAAATGCTATTTTTTTTGTAACTATAGTTATAATGGTAATTCAATTGTGTGTGACATCTATTTTTTTCTCTTGCTTGTGCTATGAATGATATCATAGATTTCTTGATTTTGTAGCTCTTCAGGTATAATCATCATGGTTTTGGAGTAGCTAATATCAAGAACTATTTTGAATATTTTGTTCAATTATCCTTAGACATTAAAATGGAACATATACTCATCTACATGCCACCACCACCATCTTAACATCTAACAACATAATCATTCATCCACTCATTTAAGCAATTAATCTTATTTGTCATAACAAAATTTTGATCTAGTTAAAAGATGATAATTTTCTAATTAAATGATTAGTTAATTAATTTATTCTAATATTAATACTTTGAATAATGATATTTTAACTGTACACAAGATAAAAATAATAGAAAAACATAGATAATCTAAAAAATATTACCTAACTTCTGTAGACATGCAAAATTATCATTATAAACTTAGTTTTTGAAAAGGAAAAAATAGGTTTTACAGGGACCTGAAACCACAAAGTTTAAACAACAAGAGATAAACAGAGAAAGTACAAACAACTAGACAACTATCCCAAAAAGGAAATGACAGCATCAAAAGACAACAGGGCCCTAAAAAAGGACTGCCCAAAAAGCCAGCAAACAGAACAACACATTACTCCAAGGTGTTAAGTAAATCCTCGACTTCCTTTTCAACATTCTGCATGTCCTGTAACCCCTGCTTGAGAATTTGAACCATATGAGATGATGTTGGGGTCTTCCTCTTGATGTTAGCCCTGGTATGAGTCGAAATCCCTTCACCAGCTGATCTGCTGCCTCCCCTGTTCGCATACAAATCCACAACCAGTGAACCCTTTTGGTTTTTTTCTAGCTTTTCAACCATCGCATTGATGATGATGGTGTTATGCCTTGCAATTTTGTGATTGTTAGCAATAGTAGCCCTAATGTTTTGTTCAATCTTGGACATGCTGAACTCGATGCTATCCACTCTATCCTCCTGTAATTGTTGTCTTTTCCTCGGTAATGGCATTTCTTGTTCATCATTATCTCTACTATTCCAACTAATTTTCTGCTTCAAATCCATGACCTTGTTGCTGAGATCAGTAACATGACCTTTCAAATTACAGACTTCTTTCTGGGTCCATTTGAGAACGGTAAAAAGGCCATCCATACTTTTTTCTGCTATACTAACCAAATCCTCAGGCTTAAGCTTATTCGGGGCAGAATTAATTTCATCCTGAATAGGGGACTCAAAATGATCATTCCCAAAATTACCAAAAGTAGGGGCACTAGGGGCCGATTCCTTACTGACCATGGGCTTTTCAGAAAGGATTTCCATTGAATTCCCTGAATACGAAACGAGTTTCATAACAGGGTTACCTTTCAAAGTTGGGGACAAACCAGGAGTAGGGCAACCAGGAGACGGCTGAGGTTTAAGACAGGGCGAGGAGGTAAAACCCGGACTAGGGCACTCATGCAAAGGTTGCCATTTAGGACATGACAGTGGGGTAGACCCCTTAAGGGTTTTGACAAGACAAGACTGGAGAGATCATTATAAACTTGGTTTACATTCACTGCTCATTAAATAATCAAGCTCATTGAATCCATTCATAAGTAAATCGGACTATTAAATAAATCAAAGTCTCACACCAACCATTAATTAAACAAACAAAACTTTATTTAATTAAATCTTGGAAATGCATAATCCATCCCTCTTTGATTTAAATAAATCCAAATATTTGAGTCAAATTGGTTAAAATCACCTAATCATCATTAAGCTAACCTAATCCTGTTAAACTAACCTAACTACCCATCACATCCTCTAGATAATCCCACTTGCACAAATAAATCAATTTATTGATTTATTAAAATCATCATTTTCACTCAACATGGCATCTTTGAGGAATATTCCCTCAAGTTTGAATTCAAAAACAAGTGGACATGTACATCCAACAAAGCAATTAATGTCTCTTACATGTCCCCTGCAAAGGTCAAACTAAGCATTAACTCTCAAATTCAAATTTGAAATTTCCTCCTCTTGGGCACATTTCCCAAATCTTGCACATCCCTCAACCTATGACATGATGACAAGTGGCCTCTTTTCATTGGCTTGTTTTTAGTCCCACATTGCTCCCTCTTGAGCACTCTTAGCATTTGAGAATCTTTAAATAGAGGCTTTATCCTTCCACAAATCATCCACAAATCCTATGCAAAGTCACTCTCCTCATTTAAGAACTGATTTTTTCCACCATCACTCCATAATCATCATTGGCATTATATCATTTAGCTTATCTATCAAGGATTGGGAAAGGGCTATTTTCAACAATAGCACCAATCCAATATGAAATAGGGTTTATTTCATGTTTTACATGCTTTAGTTTAGAAACATGATTTATTATTTCATATGGATGCTTGATTATTAGCTTGGTTTTAAAATACTAACCATTTGCAGATTTGGCATCCACATTATGGCACTAGAAGGAGGGCAGGGCTGATGACCAATCTACTTATCCATGTTGCTTAACCTTGCAATTATATTTTGTTTTCATTAGAAACTTCCTATTTGTTTCTTGTTTGTAGCTTTTGCCATTTTAAATGTTGATATAGAAATTTTTTTTGGGCTTTAAGTAATGTAAGGCATAAATCATTCCGTTATGACAAAATGTTAACATGTGATTTTCCATTCATAGATAGTTTGATTTTTAATATTCCTTCATTGTTTCAGTCTTGAAACTAACCCCATAGATCTCAGTTAAAGATAATGATTTGGCAGTCGCTTAGTGTTTCTTTCTCATAAAGCATTTGCACTCCATTTGCAATTGCAAAGCATTGAATACAGATAGTAATCTACAAATATCGATGCGCTGCAAGCTGTCGGCGACGTGATCCATAGGAAAAATACCACAAATCAAAATCAAAATCATAAATTAATTTACCGAATCAATAGATTTCCAGATTTGGGCGTGGAATGCATGGAATGCAGACAAGAGAAGGTACGACAATACTTTTTCCCAAGCACTAGAAGATACCTCCACACGTGATATGAGACCTCATTGGAGGGACTGAATGGGATTGCCCAGATTTGTCAAAATATCAACACCCACCTACACAGGTGAATTGTTCTTTCCTTCCACAAGGTCAACGACTCTAGGTAGTCGTTACTACTTTGTTTGTGTATAACTTGTGAATTCTCTGTAAATATCTACCATGGTGGTTTGACAAACATAATATATGTGCTCATTCATTGCAGTTTGAAAGTTAGGCTGGTCATTTATTTGTTTGAGGCTATTGAATAGTCGATTTGTTGTCTGTACACATTTCTTTATGTGTTGTTACTTGTTACAAGTAATTTTATTGTTTACTTTTTATTTTACTTGATTCCCATGAAATTTTTGAGGGGATGCGTATGTCCTGCAAGTTTTTAATTGCATCGTTGATATTGTTGGCATTTTCATGTTCTGTGTTATTGTGGTGAGGTAGTGCTCAACTGTTTGAAAGCTTCAAACTTTGATTTCACTAGTAAATGATGGGCTTGCTTGCAATGATAATATTTTAGTTTCATTTCAACAGACAACAGGAAGACTTCTTATTTTCATTTTGTATGCCAACTGTACATACATTAAATTTTGAGGTTTTTTCGAAGGATTCCCCCTTCATGTATTTCTCTTCATCTTTTGTGGTGTAGATGATTGAACTTGCAAAAACAATACCTCTCTTTGTGATGCTTCAAATGCTTGAGGACAAGGAATTAAAGAAGCTTACATTTTCTCACATTTGTTTGATATATTCAACGCATGAATCTTAAGCATTAAAAAAAAATGATGTTAAGAATTGTGTGTTGCAGAGTATTCTCTTTAAACTTTTGCAGAGCATGAATCAAAGGCAAAGAGTTCTTTTGCAGTTATGATCTTCACTGTCAGAAGAATATTGAAGATAATGAGGATAAAGACTCAAGTGATGATGAAGATATTGCTAAACAGAAACCTCAAGCAATTCTAAGTAGAGAAGCAGTCTATGAGTTTGGAAACTCTGAAAAGCCTCTATTCGCTGATCATTCATAAAGCAAAGACAGAGGGGATTGCCGCCATCAACCACTATTGTGAAAGCGACTACAAATTGAAGGCAGACTAACAAAGAATAGTATGTTTTTTCTTTAAGAAGCATGTGACAACGTTTATTATCTATTTTAAGCAGCATGTGGTGCCAGGAAAGAGATATTTTGATGAAGTGAGATCGATGACTTGCCAAGAAAACAAGGAATATTTAAAGCCAGTGTACATTTGAAACTATCACATTTATTCTTGATGTGTGATATAACCTAGCCCTGAATTCTGACAGGCATCAATTGTGTTTCTGTCTTTAATGCCAAATCTTTCAAGTGATCTTTATCTACTGCTATTTGTCAAAAGCTCATTATTGGTAGCCTACGAGTTGTTCTCACTATGGGGATCTTGGTCGTAATTTTCAATGATATAAACATCCTCTAACAGTCCACTTTATTTTTAGGTAGTTGCTCACCAAAATGGAGGAAGTGAAAGTTTAGTATACATTCGCCTTAAAATATCAAATGCCGGTATCATACTAATATGAGTCTGGTGTAGCAGTAAAACATCAAATGTTGGTATCACACCATATTCCACTTTGATTCACTATGGAGTGAAGTTATTGTTTTTTATCAATGTTGATATAATATTTTCACTTGTAAAATATTTTATGATAATTTTTCATTGAAAAGTATCTAACAGATCTTCTTAAAATGAAATGTATTAAAGAAATCTAGTTTATGTTAGAACAGGTGGCGCTTCCTTGAACTATCACACAAAAGCATGTATAATCACACACATCTGAGATAACCCAGATTGATGGTACAAATCATGTGAAGATTGAATGTTATGCCTTGAACGTCATGGGAGCAGCAATCCAGCATGTGGATATGAATACCCTAGGATGTATTCTTTATTTTTCAAGCTGTACGACTACCAATGCCCATTCTTCTCGGTCGAAGATTAAGTATGGGTAGCTGTAAGAAAATATCAATATTTATTGTGAGAGGATCATATATCCAGTGATAGATTTTGAAACCTTCTCATTAATGGAATTGTAGAGTGTTGGTTAAAGCCACGCATAGCAAACTGGTGCAGAGGAAGTTAAAGCATTTCAAAACACTTTAATGGCTGGTTGATTTATTCTTATCCTCACTTTCCTTTTGCTTGGGTGACACATGTGAAGGTGCAGAAATAGAGGGGAAATGGTTTGATTGAGAGAGGGGCGTACAACATTGAATCATTTTTTTATTACATATTCTTGATCTAACATAATGTTTGTTTGTTTATTGCCAACAAAGACCAAGTTAACCAAAATCTGCAGGCCCCTTGTCTTTTTCTATGAAGATTCACATGTGATTACAAGTGTCTAGGATAAAATTTATTACTTAGAGAGGTTGCAGGTAGCATATAAGGAGGAGATGAAATCTTGATCCACCATCCACATCTAAGAGATCATCAATAAAGTTTTTTATTGTGCATTTAGTATCAATGTATGATTTAGATTTTTTTTTAAATTTTCAAAGAAGAGAAACTCTTGCATTGAATGCAATCATTTTGTTTAAAAATTTATTCATCACAAATCTCATTTCTAACATTTTACTTTGTGGTGCTTGTAGGTAAGGTTGACATTGGTAGGGAGCATTGGAGTCGAGCAAAGACAAGGAAAGAGTGGAGTTGAAGAATTAAACATCAAATTTTGAATTTACAAAAGTCATTTTTTAATGCTCATTATGATAAACTAGAGCTTCCATTTTATGTTTTAGTTTTATGTTTTAGATCAAATTAAAACCTTTTTGGATTCTAAAAAGAACGCTTCCATTCTTCTGAAAAAGGGATTAAAACGAAATTTAGGACACAAACTTACTAAAGTTGGTTTTCAGATTTAAAAATTGAACAAGGAAATTTCTCACACTTCATTTGGTGCTTTAAAATGAATTGAAATCATTGCTTTGTGGGATCTAAAAAGAACCAGTTCAACATTGTTTTTCGTGAAGGCTTACTTAAACTAAACACATTGAAAAAGGGCATATGCACTTCTCTCAAGCTTTATATCGATCTTGAGAATCAAAAGGCCTTTTTTATGACTTTAGGGTGAGATAAAGCAATCACCTCCACATTTCGATTTGGGTTTAAAATTAAACAAGATCTTGTGCGAGTGTGAGTGGGGGCATTATCGTGTATATTCTCTCTTTGTTGCCATCAAAGACTAATCGAGTTACGGATTTTGTCTTTATTCACTTTTGTTTATCCTAGAGGGTCTGCCTTGGGGAAAAAGTACTCACCCAAGGGAATGACTCAACCGGTAACACTCTAAAGCCAAGAGTATTTTCGACTGGGATATAAATGTGGGTATTGGAGTAAATGCCAATATCACGCGGTTGATTCTGACAAGATGGATCTGAAAGGGGACTCTTACTGTATGGGTCAATCTCCACAAATGGAAATTCCTTATTAAAACCCATGTGCTAGAATTTTCCAAAAACCTTTAATCTATTTGTTGGTGCAAGAACAGTCATTCTGAAGCTGCCCCACACTTTTACGATCTTTTAGTAGAAATGGAAAACATGCCATGGGAGTTCCATGGGTGTTGATGCTTGGCTTCCCCATATAAGTGAGTGTCGTGGAGGGGAGCCAGTGGGGACAAGCATCTAACCATTCACTAAAGATAAGCATAGCTAGACTTGTCCAAGTGAGAATCCAACAAATATTGTCTTACACATCCATAGGGTTGTACTTTTTCTTGGTTTGAAAATGCAGTGCTTTGATTGAAAACATTGAAAACCAACATTCAACGAATCATCAAAATCTCAAACCCTTTAGGAGAAGCAAATATCCTTGAACAAATTCACATGTTATTGCTTTCCCTTTGGATTTGTATCCTTAGAGGCTTCTAAACATTTGGATTTCATCTCAATTTGCTCCTACTAAGGTCAACAATAGGTAATTTTTGCCTCAAATTTCCTTGGTTTCTGCATAATACACTTTGCGGGATAAGGGGAAATTTGAAACATTAGACATCTAGATTCAAAATCCAATCAAGATCGTGTTTTTGGTAAAAAGAATCCATTAAGAAAAGATTAAATCAATTGGACCCCACATATGTGCTTGGCATCTTTTGGTCGTATGGTTTTCATGCAAACATTGATCTTTTGATTTTGAATTACTTTTAGAGAAAGACATGTTCTTCACTATCTTGGTCTCAGAAACAAGTCCTTCCTAGGTTCATTTAGGATCCAATCAAACCCTTCATCCATCTCAAACATTTATCAAAATCCATCGCACCAAACAAACTTTAGAGCTTTGAAAACATCATTGTAGACTTAGGTAAATCATCAAACCAAAAATCACCTTGTTTAGTTAGGAGTATGGGAATGCATCCTTTCTCATACCTCTAATTAAATCATTAATCCTTTGAACAAGTTCATCCTAAGATAACATCTTACATCTTAGGGTTTACAAATTCATTACCCAAATCAAACCAATCAAAATCAAACCTTAAGTCTAGAATTGATCCAAATTCTCTAAGCATTCAACACTCATATAATTTACCCCTTTCATCCTCCATCTCGTCATTGGTCCTAAGAACCTTAGAGGTCACTTTCGCAACAAGGTCAAAACACAAGGAGAACATGGAATACAAACTTGGTCCATACATCATGAATAATCCAAATCAATTGAACTTTCAAAGCCTTACAACACTAATTGATTATCAACACTCACATCTATACAAATCATACATGGGATCATTACCTTCAACAAATGTCAATGGCACAACAAGTGTGAGTATGCCCAAATCAAAGATTGGAACACATTTCCCAATGGTAGATCTAAATCCAAACCTACAAATTCACCAACTAAAAAATCAATGCATGAGCCTTCAAACGAACAACGCCATCCCACCAAATCCCTACATGCCAAATGATAATGTATCAATTATAAGTTTTTGAAACATGAATCCAGCAAACTTTGGGATGGTCCATACATTTGCAAATCATATGAATATTCCAAACATGAACAATGGTCAATTTCAACCTATCATGCCAAATCTGAGTGTCATCCCAAATCAAAACATTGTCCAAAATCAAACACAAGTACACACTCCAAATCTACTTGAACAAAAACCAAATCAACTATATCAAGGGAGTCAAGATCGAAATCAAGATCAAATTTGGCGAGATCAAATTGTTACACTTACCAAAATAGTTGAGTCATTGCACCAAGGGAAATATCCACCACCATTACCTATATCATTCCTTGGTTTAGGGATTCCCCTTTACCTAGCACCAATCACTCCATCCAAATCAATGCCCCTAACACCAGTCAAGCCATCACATCAAATCCTTTGAATATACCATCGACATTGCACCAACAGATGGTATCCAATCAAACAACAACATTGATCCCAAAAAATCAAAATATGGTCTCCCAAGGATATATCACCTCAATCATTCTGACCATTCCTATCACCTCAATCACATCTCAAACCCTCATTACCATGATCGCTCCAAGCATATCTCAAACACATGTCACTACATCCAACATGGTTCCAAATCCACAACCACCCCCACCACCACCAACTTCCACCACATTAAGCCAATACAACGCGACATTACAAGCTGCTTTTCAAAGGGGATTCCAACAATATCTAGCCACATAGCAAGCAAGACAAGATCAAAAAATTCAACAAGCCTCTAAAGCTACCCAACGAACACAAGTACAAACATGAAAAGTGATAACTATTGGGGATAACAATGAATATTCAACCATTATTGATATCATTGAAAATCTCCCCACCACAATGGCTAAAATAAATGATCAAGATCTATCCATCCAAGAGCACATCGAAGGTGTTTCTATCTTGTTTGAAGATCAAAGCAACATAGGTCAAGAGTCACTTTTCAATCATGATCAAAATCCACCAACAATACTCAACAATGATCTAATTCAAGAAATTTCAACATCACTTGACCCTATGGTTGAAGACATTCACAATCTCTGTGCCACAATTGTTGAAAACAATGTTCAAGATCTCTCCATCGATGAGTGCCTTGAAGATGTTTTTACCTCACTCGATGATCAACTCACCATACATCAAGAGCCACTTTTTAGTGATCTATTTCGAGGAGTGTTAGGATTATTTGATCCTATTGACATAATGCACGATCCATTGACCAATGATCATATTGAAAATGTATCTACATCACCTTATGAGTTAGAGGACATATCTCAAGAGTTTATTCCAAAGCATGATCAAAATCTTTCACCAAAGTCTAGCAATGGTCCTATCGAAGACATGTTGACCCCCTTCGACCTCATGGTTACAAATACTGAAGGAACCCTGAACTCGACACTTGAGGATATGGAACCACTTGCCATGTCCAATGACGACATCCAAGAACCATTTGTAAGCAATTCATCCTTTGAAACTAGCTCATGTCAAGAATTTGATCCAAAGCATGATGAAAGCAACTCTGAAATCATTCAAGATCAAGAATTTGTATTTGCAAGATACTACAATAATCTAATGGACACTCTCTTATCTATGCAAGATGATCATATCCATGTAGCACATACTCCTCCATCTACCCATCAGATGCTTTCTATGGATGCGCACATAGATGATCTTCATCTAGAATAAGATTTTGTTGCACAAAAAGAACATATTCTTAACTCCTATAGTCAAACTAAGTTATCAACATCAAGATCAGATATATCCTAAATTCAGACTGAGGACATCAGGTATGCAGATATCCAACATTATCCACTCAAGGAAATGAGTCAGACAGAACAGTATAATTCAGAGTTAGCAGAGAAGAAAATTGAAACGTCACCTACGGTGGTCATTTATTAGAGAATGCGTTCTAAACATGACATCTCAAAATAGGCAGAATCAAAGCTTGAAGGTACTACTACCACCATACTGGGGGAAACTTCGTCTCAAGCAAACATCAACATAGGGAGCACGAAGAGTCCTTATGGTGAAACCAATGCCAATACTACAACTAGCCATGTCATGAATCTTCATCCACCCATCACCCCATCCATGAATTGGGACCAACGTTAAAAGAAATATTTGAATCAAAGTACGAAGAACGTTATCAAAGAAAAAGAAGTTGAAAAGAATAATGAACAAATCAAATACACATGGATACCAAAACATATAAAGAAAGATCATCCCTATCAAACTTCATCAGTCAAAGAAACTATGGGGAAAATAGAAAATGGAAAAGTATCCATCAAAGATGTCCACAAAAGCAAAAGAAGGATTTTCAAGCGACGTACAAAGTGTATCAAGTAGTTCATCCTAATTCCATACACACTTTCATATCCACCCATCATTGCTCATCTTCCCAAGTTTGGAGAGTCAAAGATTCCAAGCTGTCAACCAATCCATCTTTCATGATCCCGAAACACACTCCATCCACACCTCCATGCATGTTATCCAATTCTCACATTGACCATGTATTGGCAACAACCCTTTATCATAACGATTCAGAAGGCATTCTATTGCGATGTGCGCACAAAGACAAAGTCAACTCTGGTATCAATGAAGCAGATCAAGAATCCCAAAAGTTGCATTCAAGTGCATGTATCTTAGAAAAGCAGCTTCTTCAGGAAGGATATTGATGGCACATTATGACAGAAGCATCTACATCAACACCACTAGGTGGGTCAGCATGAATCTCTCAGAAAAAATAAAAAAAGCAAAAAAATATGAAAATCCAAAAAAAAATCAGAAAAAAGGATCAATTGAAAACAGTAAAAAAAAATCATCCTCTAGTGAAAACTGCATGTGTGGCTCTTTGGGCAAGACCATGATGAAAACCTAGCAAACAAGTGTCATGTGTAGAATCGAGCATCTACGTGTGCCAGTTCAGGTGAAAGCGTCTTATTCCATCTGTAATAAATCTAGCATTCCATCCATATCATCCATAATCAATCCATCCATCCATAACCCATTGATCCAATCCATTTTCATCCATCTACATCCATCATCCAAGTTATCTTGATCTTGATGAAAGTTGGGGCACACTTTACGCTTGCTTATGGTAAAACCTTAACATATGTCATTTTCAATGATCCTATCCTATGCAGCATTATCTAAGCCATGAAGCAGTATCCAATGAGCAGTCTTTATTCAAACACCTTATCTTAGCACAAGATAATCCATATCCATCCATCCATAACATTCCATACGTTGCTAGACATTGGGGGTAAATATTCACATCTTGCTTTAGGAATAAATCTTGATCTAAATCTGTAGTACCCCTCCATTTATGCTTATGTTTTATGTCTATATGTTTTCATACTGTTAGACTTTGGTACATTGGTTTGGATATTTTGATCGCTAATTTTGAACGACAGTGGATTCACTTTGTGACATGATGATACATTATATGGTGATAATTGATTTCCGACATGCTTTGATATAGCGTAGATGTTTTCCTTCAGATGTTATTGCTATGTATATGTTTATTATGGACTAACTGTTAATTAATTTGTTAGTCTGATGTGACATGTATTGGTGTGGAGAATGGAATTGCATCACTTTCTTGTGAGTGCCCTATGATGTCCGTGATTTTCTCCGCACGGTGTGCCTGTACAATGGATTACATATATATATGCATGTTATTTGTTTGGTTGCAGGATTGCAGGTACATGACACCGACTCCACCTGGTTACTCAGATTTGAGCGTGTCAAGACTCAATGGATACGTTGATTGGGAGGTAGTAGCATGGTTCATCCTAGTCTAGTCTTTAACCTAGTCACAGTACATTGTCAGTTTTAGTTTGGAGTCATAGATGGTCTTGTTTGTTCCTGATTGGATCTTTTGCTTGAAAGGAAAATCTTGTCAATTTTTATGATAGTTAGTATTCTTTAATTTACTATTATTTAAATTAATTTTTAAATATTAAAGAAATAAGTTTAACATGTTATTTAATTAATTAATTAGTTTGTTTGGTTAAATAATTTGATCATAGAGATTAAATTCATTTAATTAAATAAATTAATTGATTAAATTAAAATTGTTTTAATGTGTGTGAATAAATTTAAATTTGAAATTAAATATTATTTGGAAATGGCATTTTTAATTATTAAATAAAATTTATATTTTTGAAAATTGGAAATTTTTTAAATAAATTAAATGCATGCAAATCTTGAAAGATTGCTGAGAAGTTGTTGAAGATATTTTCTTCATCTCGACAAGTGTGCCAGTTAAATTGAATGCTTTTGGTTGAGGATATTCTCGGAGGTTATTGGGGATTTGGGGAAATACAGAGGGTTATCTTTTTCTTCACGAGATTTGAAAGAATAGTTGGCTGTTGAAATTATTTTTAAGAAATTGTGATTTCCTCTGTATGTTGTATATTTTTGGAAGATCCCTTTGGTGGGAACATCTTTCTGGTTGGTTTTAGATTCCTTTGGATTTGGTGTTTTGGAGAAGCTTGGAGAATTGCACTCTATAGGCAAAATTTTCTCTCTTCATCAACTAAGTTCTTCAAACCACGGGAGAACAAGTATTTTTCTCAGTATTTAATTTTGTTTTCTTTCTTAAAAAAAAAAAAGAAATTGTTGAGCAAATATTTGTATGGTGAAATTTTGTATTTCTTCTCAAAGACTTTTTGTAAAATAATCCTGTAGAGATTTGAATTTTCTTTCTATGAATTTTACAAAACAAGTATTATAGAGAAAACATTGAGCATCACAAAGATTTATTTTAACAGTAGTGAATTTTTTTTAAGGAAGATTAACAAATCTTGGTAGAGTTTTTCTTTCTATTATGAAATCATCTCACAGATCTAGTGAAAATTTGGGGGTTTTAAAAAAAAACCCTATTGAAAGTAAATTCCTAATTTCAATATTTTATATAAATTGTGATAATTTTATTTATAATTCATGAATTCTTGAATTCACCGTACGAGTGAAGGTATTATCACGAATTATTTGAGAAATGTTAGGTATTTCACCGCTCAGGTGAATTGATTTCTTTTACTTGGTATTTAATTTTATTTAAAAAAAAAAAAAAACTTTGTATTGAATTAGGGCCATGGGGGTTTGCCCCCATAGCCACACCCCATAAGGGGCAACGGCTGTGGAAGCAGCCCGCGCTGCCTTCACAGGCAGCGCATGGCTGCTAACACAGTCGCTACCCATTTGGGGCAGGCTGTGTGAACAGCCCGCGACTGTGTATAAAACACAGTCCGCCCATGTTCACCTGGCTTTTCATTTATTTTTTAATGGTTTGCTTTAAATTTCATTTATTGTAATTTTTAATTTATATTTAATATATATTCTATATAATTATTTATATGTATCAATTTATATTTATATAAATTTATATATATATATATATAAATATATGTGTATATATATTATGTTTATAAATTGATGTATGCATTTAAATTTTTATAGTTTTAGGAAAACAATTTTAGTAATAAATAAGACTTTTTGTTTTTTTAGAATGCACGTAATGTAAATATATATGTTATAATATATAAGTTCTAATGTATGATTATGAAATTGGGATAATTGTAGATTTGATTTTCATATCAATTGGAAGATAAATTATGTATCAGTTGTTATAATTTCTTGTTAATACTTTTGAATGACTGGATTTAGTAAATCCGAACAGTAGACATTTATTTTTCTTGATTTGCTTTAATCATGTTTCTTATTGGGAAAATTTGGGAATGTCTTATGTGTATAAGTCTTCCAGAATGATATGTATAGTAAGGGATTTGTTATTGTTCAAATGTATTTCTTGAGTTGACTAGGGTAGTGCACGTGTTATAGTATGGTGTATTGACACCTGGTTTATGAATAAAAGATTTAATTACCATTGTGTGTCATTTGTTATTATGTGATTGAATTTTGTGCACATTGTAAACCTTATTTAGAGAACTTAGAATTCCTTTGTTATGTTTAGGGGAGTGGCTCTATGTAAGGGCCGATAAACAAAGTGGTGTCAGGGCAACTTACAAAGAGTTAGTAAGTCAGTGATAACTAAACAACATAGTAGTTAGAATTAAAAATCCTTAATAAGATAAGTATGCCTCACTTATTAACTTTTGAGCTAGTTCAGTCTTGAGTATAAGATGAGAAGGCCTAGAATGGAAAATCGATATCTTGTTACCTTAAAAGATATTCGATTCCGCAATAGTTTTCAATGGGGCTGGGTTTCGTAAGAGGTTACCAGGGTAACCCAAGTTGGGGGCTGGAACCTAGAAAGAAACACCAGGGTAACCTTTGCAATGTTGTGATGACACTCCACCTAAGATAATAGTTTACCTTATGTACTTAGCATATTCGATTGTCTAAAATCTGGAAGCATTGTAACCATTAGTTAGTTATGTACTTGTGTCTAGGGTTAATAGGTTATGTCTAAGTAACCATATTACTATCTCCTAGGACGGGGGGTGGACCTACGGGTACCACATGGTTGGGTGGAACGTGCACCTTACTCCGTTGGGTCCCCAGTTTATGATCATGGCATCAAGAGCTTCATGGATGGAGAGCTCGTACTTGGATATGGATGTACTTTCTTTATTGCATTATTGTAAATCTTATATTTAAAACATTCCTCAATTGTTAAGAGGTGAACATTTGTAAAATGTAATTGTAACTATTATTGATCTACCTCATCAAATGAATGAGTATTGTAATGTTAAATTCAAATGCAATCTAAGAATCATATTTGTACTTTAAAACTATCTTGAATGGAATTTCAAATGATATGCAATGTTTACTTTTTAATGTTTATGTTAGTTAAATATGTGTAATGCTAAACACTAAAGTCTTCTATGGAAACTCAAGTAGTGTAACGTTGCATAACTTAATGAATGTATGCAACTAATTAAGTTAATATTAACATTTAAAAAAAAAAAAAAATTATTTCACTTTGATACATAATTGCAACATTCCTTAGGTTATAAGACGGGGCATTATAGATTGGTATTAGAGCAAAGGTTCCTAACACTAGACGCTCTGGGTAATCACGAGCCCATTAGGTTGACCTAGTACGTAGTGTCGCTATATGTTAACCTTGGTTGAATAGTATCTAAGACTCATTATTGTTCATGTGTAGGATCATGCCTAGATGAGGTGGACGTCGGGGGCCAATCCCTAAGGTTACTCCCCCTTTGAGCCCTCATCACAGTGATCAAGAAAAGCAGTTGGATCAGAGGAATGAGGGACAAAATCCTGAATAGTCAGGAATAGAGGGTTCACAGATACGTCCTTTATTAGAGGAGGTCCTAGCTCGACTTGGACCTAGATAGGAAGTTGAATAGGAGGTAGTTAGAGAGCGTGATAGATCTCCATGGAGAGTAGATGATTCAGTGCTTCAAGACACTATTATTGCAGGACACATGCAAGATTTATTGAGGGCACGCCCTCCTACTTTTGATGGTATAGGAGGTGGCTTAGAGGTAGAGACCTAGCTACTGGATTTGGGTAGATGCGTCGCCATGCACCCTTATGGTAGCAATACCCGATCAAGATGCGCTATCATGCATCTGAGAGGATTCACCTCTACTTGGTGGTGCCTGGAGGAGTAGAAGCTCCACTTAGATATTGGGTCAGTGTCTTGGGAGATGTTCCTGGAGAGGTTTAGAGCATTGTTCCTATCGGAACACTGGAGGCAGCAATGGGCTGACGAGTTCCATGATCTACGTTAGTTGGCTCTATCTGTTGAGCAATATGAATGTAGATTCTATGAACTCAAGCAATATGCAGGTATTGGCAATGATGAGCCTATACTAGTACAATACTTCATTAGGGGTTTAAATGCCCGCATTAGTGGTGGAGTCAGAGTCTTTGAGCCAAAGACTATGGAAGTGGCATTGGAGAAGGGTCGAATAGTGGAAGAGAACCTTGTTATGGCGTTAGGTGGTCACATGGGAGTACAGATTGGTAGTGCTCCTGCAGCAAGTTTTAGTCCATGGGGTGGACAGGCACAAACAGGGGGTTCCTCTAGGAACCAACAGACACCCTCTAAGGGTGGGCAACAGCAACAATGTACACCTCAAAAGAATAATTATCCACAACCACAACAAGGTAATAGCCCACAGTCAGGAAAGGGTCACAACTAGTGGCGCAACAATCACAATAGACAGGATCAGCCTGCTCAGAGTGCTCAGTCTACCATTAGTAGAGGTAGTTTCCAGCAATCAAATGCACCTTCGGGTGGCAGAGGATTTGGTAGAGGCACAGGTTGTTATTGATGTGGACAGCAGGGACACATTGCTAGGTAGTGTCCGATGAGAGGTTCTACTAGTTTTGGGCCTTGACCTATAGTTTTAGAGCCTATAGTGGGTGATGCAGGAATATCACATATAGTATATGCTATGGTTAATGACCGCCAAGCTGATCACCAGAACACAGTGGTTGAGACTTCAGGTAAGTTACATGGTGTTAGTGTTTCCATTCTTTTTTATTCCGGAGCTACTGAATCCTTTATTTCACCGACCATCATTGGCTATTGTGGTCTTGTGGCAGTAAAGCAAGGTGGTAAGTGGCAGGTTGAATTCACCTATGGGGTGAAAGTAGCAGTAGAGAACTTAGTACATAACTGTGAACTTAGAATTGGTACGTTAACTACCTTAGTAGATCTATATGTTACACCTTTAGGATCATATGACATAGTTCTAGGTATGGATTGGTTAGCATCTCATCATGCTGTGATTGACTGTTGACTTAAGATAGTTAGTTGCATTAATGATTTAGGTGCGAAGGTGGCAATCATAGGTGTACAAAGACCTATCTCTTTGCGGATGATATCTGCTATGCAATTAAAGAGATGTCTTTGTCAAGGTTGTCAACTGTTTGTAACAATAGTTACAAATCTTGAAGAAGGTGAGAGTCGAGAGGTATCTCTTGATGATCATCCTATTCTTAGGGAATTCGCTGACGTGTTTCCTAATGATATACCTGGAATGCCACCGAAGAGAGATATTGACTTTAGAGTTGACCTAGTTCCTAGAGCTGAGCCTATTTCTAGACCTCCATATAGAATGATGACTTAGGAGTTAGAGGAACTTCGAATTCATTTAGAGGAATTATTAGAGAATGGTTTCATTTGTCCAAGTTTTTCCCCTTGGGGAGCACCTATCATCTTCGTAAAGAAGAAGGACGGATCACTTAGGTTGTGCATTGACTATCATCAATTGAACAAGGTTACGATTAAGAATCGTTATCCATTGCCTAGAATCGATGATCTTTTTGATCAGATCAAGGGAGCTAATGTGTTCTTTAAAATCAATTTGAAATCTGGTTATCATCAATTGTGAATAGCTGAACCAGATATTCATAAAACTGCATTTCGTACTCGTTATGGGCACTATGAATTGATAGTAGTACCATTTGGGTTAACAAATTCACCATCCATATTCATGAGTTTAATGAATGGTGTATTTCGTACATACCTTGATCGCTTTGTCCTTGTATTTCTCGATGATATTTTAATCTATTCGAGAAACATGAAGGAACATGAAGAACACTTGAGACAAGTATTGCAATGTTCAAGGAAAAATCAATTGTATGCAAACCTGAAGAAGTGTGACTTCTTTCAAACTGAAGTAAAATATCTTAGACATGTGATATCTGGAAAAGGTATTGATGTGGATCCTTCAAAGATTCAGGCTATTGTAGATTGGCCCACGCCTACTAATGTAGGTGAAGTACATAGTTTTATGGGTCTAGCTGGTTACTATAGGCGGTTTGTTGAGGGATTTTCTAGAATTGGTCATCCTATTACTTCTCTTCAAATAAAAGGGAAGAAGTTTGTTTGGACAGAGCAGTGTCAGTTGGCTTTTCAGACACTTAAAGAAAAGTTGACTAATGTGCCTATACTGATTGTTCCTGATCGTACTAAGGATTTTGTAGTTTGCACAGATGCATCCTTAGAGGGCTTGGGAGCAGTTTTGATGCAAGATGGGTGTGTGATTTCTTATGAGTCTCACAAACTCAAAGATCATGAATTAAACTATCCCATGCATGATTTAGAACTAGTTGTAGTAGTGCATGCATTAGTTCGGTGGAGACATTTCTTATTAGGTCATCGTTTCGAACTTCATACTGATCACCATAGTCTACAGTACATTTTTACGCAACCTAACTTGAATGCTAGACAAAGACGGTGGATGGATTTCTTGTGTGAGTACGATTTTGAAGTGAGATATGTTCAAGGAAAAGAGAATGTAGTGGCTGACGCTCTTAGTCATCATCGACATGAGATTTCTGCTACTACTCTTGAAGTAGATTTGAGAGGTCAAATATTAACAGCACTTCTTGTTGATAGATTGTATCAAGAAGTAAGGTCAGAGATTGAATCTGGTAGAGCTTTGGAATGTTGATTTGCAGGGTATGTTCTTGAACCAGATGGCATATTACGGCATTTAGGTCGTATTTATGTACCACATTTTGAGGGTCTTCATACATTAATTAAGAATGAAGCACATTGAGCTCCGTATTCAGCTCATCCAGGTGTTAAGAAAATGCATGTTGATCTTCGGCAATTGTATTTCTGGCCTGGTATGAAATGTGATATTGTTGACTATGTATCGAGATGTCTTGAATGCCAGTGAGTCAAAGCTGAGCATCAATATCGCACTAGATTATTGCAGCCACATCTCATTCCTGAATGGAAATGGGATATTATATCTATTGACTTTATTGTAGGGTTACCTACGTCATCATGTCGACATGATGCCATTATGGTAACTGTTGACCGATTGACTAAGGTAGCTCATTTCTCACCATTACGATCATCATATAATGCTTCATCCGTAGCTAGGATATTCATGGAGGACATAGTTAGATTGCATGGGATTCCTTGTAGGATTATTTCTAATAGAGATCCCATATTTACTTTAGCCTTATGGACTTCATTACAACATGCTCTAGGTACACAGTTGAACTTTAGTTCAGCGTATCATCCTCAAACCGATGGACAAACAGAGAGATTAAATCAAATATTAGAGGATATGCTTAGAATGTACGTAATGGACCAACAGTCACATTGGGAGGATTATCTATATTTAGTAGAATTTAATTACAATAATAGATATCAGAGTTCCATAGGTATGCCACCATTTCAGGCATTATACAAGTGTCCTTGTCGAACTCCATTGAGTTGGGATCGACTAGAGGATAGAGTATTACTCGGACCTGAGATGCTTCGAGACATGGAGCAACAAGTTGACCGAATTAGAGAACATCTAATAGTAGCACAGGATAGGCAAAAGAAGTATGCCGATGCGCATAGGATAGACCGACAATTTGTAGTTGGTGATAGAGTGTTTCTTCGAGTGCGACTGTGAAAGAGTCCAATCCGTTATGGAAAAGGCTCTAAGCTTGCGCCTCGTTTCGTTGGGCCATTTGAGATCCTAGAGAGGATTGGTCCTGTGGCGTATCGACTCACCTTACCACCCAGTTTGTCATGTATTCATGATGTTTTTCATGTATCAGTACTTAGACCATATCATCCTGACATTTCTCATGTACTTGATTGGAATGTGTTACAGGTAGAGGAAGGGCAGCTGGCTTTGGAGCCCGTGGCCATTCTATAGCGCTGGACGCTCAGTCTCAGGGGTCGAGATGTTGATCAGGTGAGGGTCCAAAGGGATCCTATCCATGAGGCTTCTGCTACCTGGGAGGATGCGACACGCATGAGGGAACTTTATCCCTATCTGTTCGCAGGCTTTCAGGAGCAAGCCTGATCCTAGGGTGGGAGGATGTAGTACCCCTCCATTTATGCTTATGTTTTCTGTTTATATGTTTTCATACTGTTAGACTTTGGTACATTGGTTTGGATATTTTGATCGCTAATTTTGAGCGACAGTGGATTCACTTTGTGACATGATGATACATTGTATGGTGATAATTGATTTCTGACATGCTTTGATAGAGCGTAGATGTTTTCCTTCAGATCTTATTGCTATGTATATGTTTATTATGGACTAACTGTTAATTAATTTGTCAGTCTGATGTGACGTGTATTGGTGTGGAGAATGAAATTGCATCACTTGCTTGCAAGTGCCCTATGATGTCCGTGATTTTCTCCACATGGTGTGCCTGTACAATGGATTACATATATATATGCATGTTATTTGTTTGGTTGCAGGATTGCAGGTACATGACACCGACTCCACCTGGTTACTCAGGTTTGAGCATGTCAAGACTCAACAGATATGTTGATTGGGAGGTAGTAGCATGGTTCATCCTAGTCTAGTCTTTAACTCGGTCATAGTACATTGTCAGTTTTAGTTTGGAGTCATAGATGGTCTTGTTTGTTCCTGATTGGATCTTTTGCTTGAAAGGAAAATCTTGTCAATTTTTATGATAGTTAATATTCTTTAATTTACTGTTATTTAAATTAATTTTTAAATGTTAAAGAAATAAGTTTTACATGTTATTTAATTAATTAATTAGTTTGTTTGGTTAAATAATTTGATCATAGAAATTAAATTCATTTAATTAAATAAATTAATTGATTAAATTAAAATTGTTTTAATGTGTGTGAATAAATTTAAATTTGAAATTAAATATTATTTGGAAATGGCATTTTTAGTTATTAAATAAAATTTGTATTTTTAAAAATTGGAAATTTTTTAAATAAATTAAATGCATGCAAATCTTGAAAGATTGTTGAGAAGTTGTTGAAGATATTTTCTTCTTCTTGGCAAGTGTGCCAGTTAAATTGAATGCTTTTGGTTGAGGATATTCTCGGAGGTTATCGGGGATTTGGGGAAATACAGAGGGTTATCTTTTTCTTCACAGGATTTGAAAGAATAGTTGGCTGTTGAAATTATTTTTAAGAAATTGTGATTTCCTCTGTATGTTGTATATTTCTGGAAGATCCCTTTGGTGGGAACATCTTTTTGGTTGGTTTTAGATTCCTTTGGATTTGGTGTTTTGGAGAAGCTTGGAGAATTGCACTCTATAGGCAAAAGTTTCTCTCTTCATCAACTAAGTTCTTCAAACCACGAGAGAACAAGTATTTTTCTCAGTATTTAATTTTGTTTTCTTTCTTAAAAAAAAAAAAAAGAAATTGTTGAGCAAATATTTGTATGGTGAAATTCTGTATTTCTTCTCAGAGACTTTTTGTAAAATAATCCTATAGAGATTTGAATTTTCTTTCTGTGAATTTTACAAAATAGGTATTATAGAGAAAACATTGAGCATCACAAAGATTTATTTTAACAGTAATAGATTTTTTTAAGGAAGATTAACAAATCTTGGTAGAGTTTTTCTTTCTATTATGAAATCATCTGATAGATCTGGTGAAAATTTGGGGGTTTTAAAAAAAAACCCTGTTGAAAGTAAATTCTTGATTTCAATATTTTATATAAATTGTGATAATTTTATTTATAATTCATGAATTCTTGAATTCACCGTATGGGCGAAGGTATTATTAGGAATTATTTGAGAAATGTTAGGTATTTCACCGCTCAGGCGAATTGATTTCTTTTACTTGGTATTTAATTTTATTTTATTTAAAAAAAAAACATTGTATTGAATTGGGGCTATGGGGGTTTGCCCCCACATCCGCCCCATAAGGGGCAACAGCTGTGGAAGCAGCCTGTGCTGCCTTCACAGGCAGCGCATGGCTGCTAACATTGTCGCTGCCCATTTGGAGCAGGCTGTGTGAACAGCCCACAACTGTGTATAAAACACAGTCCACCCGTGTTCACCTAGCTTTTCATTTTTTTTAATGGTTTGCTTTAAATTTCGTTTATTGTAATTTTTAATTTAAATTTAATATATATATATTATATATAATTATTTATATGTATCAATTTATCTTTATATAAATTTATATATATATAAATATATGTGTATTATATTATGTATATAAATTGATGTATGCATTTAAATTTTTATAGTTTTAGGAAAACAATTTTAGTAATAAATAAGACTTTTTTTTTTTAGAATGCACGTAATGTAAATATATATGTTATAATATATAAGTTATAATGTATGATTATGAAATTGGGATAATTGTAGATTTGATTTTCATATTAATTGGAAGATAAATTATGTATCAGTTGTTATAATTTCTTGTTAATACTTTTGAATGACTAGATTTAGTAAATTCGAATAGTAGACGTTTATTTTTCTTGATTTGCTTTAATCGTGTTTCTTATTGGGAAAATTTGGGAATGTCTTAGGTGTATAAGTCTTCCAGAATGATATGTATATTAAGGGAGTTGTTATTGTTCAAATTTATTTCTTGAGTTGACTAGGGTAGTGCGCGTGTTATAGTATGGTGTATTGAAACCTGGTTTATGAAGAGAAGATTTAATGACTGTTGTGTGTCATTTTTTATTATGTGATTGAATTTTGTGCACCTTGTAAACCTTAGTTAGAGAACTTAGAATTCCTTTGTTATGTTTAGGGGAGTGGCTCTGCGTAAGGTCCGACACACAAAGTGGTGTCAGGGTAACTTACAAAGAGTTAGTAAGTCAGTGATAACTAAACAACATAGTTGTTAGAATTAAAAATCCTTAATAAGATGAGTATGCCTCACTTATTGACTCTTGAGCTAGTTCAGTCTTGAGTATAAGATGAGAAGGCCTGGAATGGAAAATTGATATCTTGTTACCTTAAAAGATATTCGATTCCGCAATAGTTTGCAATGGGGCCGGGTTTCGTAAGAGGTTACCAGGGTAACCCAAGTTGGGGGCCAGAACCTAGGAAGAAACACCAGGGTAACCTTTGCAATGTTGTGATAACACTCCACCTAAGATAACAGTTTACCTTGTGTACTTAGCATATTCGATTGTCTAAAATCTGGAAGCATTGTAACCATTAGTTAGTTATTTACTTGTGTCTAGGGTTAATAGGTTATGTCTAGGTAACCATATTACTATCTCCTAGCATGGGGGGTGGACCTACGGGTACCACATGGTTGGGAGGAATGTGCACCTTACTCCATTGGGTCCCTAGTTTATGATCATGGCATCGAGAGCTTCATGGATGGAGAGCTCGTACTTGGATATGGATGTACTTTCTTTATTGCATTATTGTAAATATTGTATTTAAAACATTCCTCAATTGTTCTAAAGAGGTGAATATTTTAAAATGTAATTGTAACTATTATTGATCTACCTCATTAGATGAATGAGTATTTTAATGTTAAATTCAAATGTAATGTAAGAATCATATTTGTACTTTAAAACTATTTTGAATGGAATTTCAAATGATATGCAATGTTTACTTTTTAATGTTTATGTTAATTAAATATGTGCAATGCTAAATACTAAAGTCGTCTATGGAAACTCAAGTAGTGTAACGTCGCATAACTTAGTGAATGTATGCAACTAATTAAGTTAATATTAACATTTAAAAAATATATATATTTCACTTTGATACATAATTGCAACATTCCTTAGGTTATAATATGGGGCATTACAAAATCTTCCAACTTATGTGGCAATCTAAACATTGGAAAATGTGAAATCAAGTTGGTCAAAGCATTTGTGATCTAGAATCCAAATCACTAACCCATGGCATATTTTGACAAAATAAGTTCCTTATCAAGATTCCTCTTTCATCGAACATCAATCCAAACAATCAATATCAGTCGCATCGAATTCTCACTTCAAACATCACATCAAATCATTCAAACAACTTTTGTTCCAAACCAAGCTTCATCAATCCTGATTAATTGAATCCAATCAATCAATAATATTGGGATATCCTTCCCGATCATTGTGTTGCTTAACACTATCCTTACATTGTTATGCATCCTCAATAATGTTATCATCATCAATCCTGATCAATTAATCCTTGCATTGTTGTCCATCCTCAACAATGTTATATCATCAATCCTGATCAATCAAATCCTTGCATTGTTTTGTATCCTCAACAATGTTATCATCATCATCAATCCATCAATTCAATCAATCAACCTTAGCTTGGTTTTCAAGAAAATCCAAAAAAATAGAACACTAATAACATGTCCATATCCAAATCATCAAAATCATGCAAAAATTCAAAAACATTAGAAAATTAGAAAATAAAAAAACATTCAAAACATATCAAAATCCAAAAACATCATAATCCAAAAACATTCAAAAAACATCAAAATCCAAAAACATCCATAAAATCTCACAAAATCCAAAAACATTTGAAAAATAAAAAATCCAAAAACTCAAAAAGCAGCCTCAAAACATTCCAAAAACGTCAAAAACATCCAAATATTTGAAAAAAATCCATCTGTCTCATTTTTCTTTCACCCACAATAATCAATCATCCATAATAAACTAATCGCCACCTTCATCCTTTGGCAAAACAAACAGAAACAATCACAACAATTGGAAAAAGCAAACTTCAAATTGTAAAATCAAAAGCAAACAACAAACCTTTAAAATAAAATCAAACTCTCAAGTTCATTTTCAGACGTGTCAGTCAACCTTATATTAATAGCCTATCAATCAACTTATCAAACCATCATCATCCTATATAATGCATGTCCTAGGATATATCGTTCTGACAATGGGCATCATTTTGGATATCACTTGGATTTTTATCCTATCAAAACACATCCCTTTGGCTCGAGGTATGAAGAAAATTGACTTGATTATGTACTTGATCTTTTCTTTTGATTTATCTTATTGCGCTCATTCCAAGGACCTCTCGATGATATCCAAACAAAGGATTTAGAAAGATAGGAATGGGGCAATGATCATTATCTTTTGTCTGTTGTGCTTGTTGGATGTTCTTGTAAAATAACTTGGCAAATACTTGCTTTGTTAGGTACGTCATAGCAAAGTTTCCATATGTCAAGTGTGAACAAGAATACTCCTCTCTATTTTTCGAATCAAAGTCCATCTCACTAGGTGCAACGCCATCCTGGTTCTTTATACATTGATGCATCGTACCTACGTGTGTTATCAAACATAAGGTAAGTAGCCCTTTTAAAGTCCCAATCCTTGATAAGCGAATCATCATCATCATCATCTATCATCATTATCATCTCTAATAAAGTATTGTCAGATCATGGGCTTGTTGGATCCTCTTGTCATCACTTGATTTCTTCTTTTCCGCACTAACATCACTTCATGAATAGTTAATCATCATTGCCAATGCATCCATCTTGCATCCATCCTACATCCACAAACCATCAATATTCTACATATCATCTCACATGCATATCATCATCATAATATATATCTGTTAGTCTAAGCATCTCATAAATCATACATTTGCATAATCATATAGGCATCATCACATCATCCATCTCACATAATATCATCATTTAAGTTGTTTAAGATAATATATATTTGTTATTCTAAGCATCTTAAAACCATATCATGTGCATCATCATCCATAACCATCCATTTTGAACCTCTTTATCGTGAGATTGACCCTCAAATTGAATCTTTTCGCTCGATATCTCGAGGGGGCAATGTACTAGTGTACTTCTTTCCACTGGGGCATCCAAAAAATTAGAAATTTTTTGAATTTTAATCGTGGAAAGTTTATTATTTTAACCAAGGCAACAAGTACATTGCTTCAAAGAGGGGAATAATGTAGACATGCAAAATTATCACTATGCACTTAGTTTACGTTCACCTGCTCATTAAATTAATCAAGCTCATCAAATACATTTAGCAAGTAAATCAGGACTATTAAATAAATAAAAGTCTCACATCAACCTTTAATTAAATAAAGAAAATTTTATTTAATTAAATCTTGAAATGCATAATCCATCCCTCTTTGATTTAAATAAATCTAAATATTTGAGTCAAATTGGTCAAAATCACCTAATCATCATTAAGCTAACCTAATCCTAATTAAACTAACCTAACTACCCATCACATCCTCTAGATAATCCCACTTGCACAAATAAATCAATTTATTGATTTATTAAAATCATCATTTTCACTCAACATGGCATCTTTGAGGAATATTCCCTCAAGTTTGAATTCAAAAACAAGTGGACATGTACATCCAACAAAGCAATTAATGTCTCTTACATGCCCCTTGCAAAGGTCAAACTAAGCATTAACTCTCAAATTCAAATTTGAAATGTCCCCCTCTTGGGCACATTTCCCAAATCTTGCACATCCCTCAACCTATGACATGATGACAAGTGGCCTCTTTTCATTGGCTTATTTTTAGTCCCACATTGCTCCCTCTTGAGCACTCTTAGCATTTGAGAATCTTTAAATAGAGGCTTTATCCTTCCACAAATCATCCACAAATCCTATGAAAAGTCACTCTCCTCATTTGAGAACTGATTTTTCCCACCATCACTCCATCATCATCATTGGCATTATATCATTTAGATTATCTATCAAGGATTGGGAAAGGGCTATTTTCAACAATATCACCAAGCCAATATGAAATAGGGTTTATTTCATGTTTTACATGCTTTAGTTTAGAAACATGATTTATTTTTTCATATGGATGCTTGATTATTAGTTTGGTTTTAAAATACTAGCCATTTGCAGATTTGGCATCCACAACTTCATAAAAAAGAAGCATTTATTTGACTAGAGCATGAGGAAAGACAATAAAATATATTTCTATAAAAATAGAGAAACAAACGAGGATAAAGAAAAGAACTTGGCACTAGGAATTTTATCTCACTCTTGAGAATGCTAGTGCATTATGTGGATATCTATGAGTTGCATTGTTATCTTATAGGTAAAATATCAAAAAAGTTTCTAGATAACATATAGACCTTGCCCAGTAGTTCATTAAGTTTGTAACACTAGAAAAGGGAACACACCTACAAATTCTTTGATAAAAAATTATATAAATCTAAATAAAATAAAATAGAGAAACATATTACATTTAATGAAGTAATACAAATGGATGAAAAATGAGAAAAAAAATTACAAAATTTTATGCGATTGAGTGTTATCTAAATATGCCTATAGAAATAAGGAGTGTGAAAACTATATTGGGTTGTTTAGGGGTTTTCTTTAGGTCAAACTACCATATTTCTCTTATAATCTCCATGAATAGGAAATTTAATAATAATACGACATGTTTGTGTGCTCTTATCCTATGTGCCTCTACAAATTGAGAGAAACAAAATAAACTAAATTATGAATATCAAACCTAATCTATCGGGGCCTAGACTAGTATATCATACAAAAATATTAAATTGGGTAGTGGTCTAAACCAAATAGACTTTCCCAAAAATAATGGGTTAATCCAATATAAATAGAGGATAATGTTTTTCAAATAAATAAGATAAATAAATCTAGAAAATAGAGAGCTAATTGAGTATTAGAAAGATATGCAAGTTGTACAATTGTTTTGATAGTTTAAATCTATCATACAAATCAAGAGAATATTGTAAAAATGGAGTACTTTAGCATTCAATAAAAAAATTAGTATATTTTTTCCAAGGAAAACAAGAGTGATATCCACTACATTGAAAATATTAGAGTTTTATTTCATCAAATGCATGAGAATTAACTGGTACTTTAGGAACAATACATTACAATAGGTGTCAACAAGAAGCTGAGTAGAAAACCAACATTTGAAACTTAAAAAAATCTAGATTGCTAATGCATTGTACATGTAACTACACAATATTCCTACATCCTATGAAAATTGTACTAAATTTGACACATGTTGTGAAACCAACAACAAGAATTATGGTATATTTTTCTTGTAAAGGTTGGTATAGAGGAAATAGGCCCAAGTTTAGGCACAAATGGACCTAGAACATGTAACTAGTGTGAATGATAAAGTAAGTTAATAATAGAATGTGAAAGTGTGAGGGTACCTAAATTTTTATCTTATATTTTTCTCGTACTCTACAAGTTGATGAAAGTGATGAGCTATGTTAAAGTATATAAATGAAATGTTGAAAGAAAATGAAAGAAGTTACCAAAAAGGATATGGCATCTAAGGATGCATAAATTCTTCAGGTGAAAGGGTGATGCCTCCAAATTGAGAAACTAAAAAACAACATCATTAGGCACCACAATCCTAGAAAATTAAAATATAATAAAAACACATAATCTTGCAATATTAGAAGTATGTTAGTTAAGAAATAAATGTTGCAAGTATGAGCATGTTTGGTGGTGTTTTCATTGATGTTGTCATTGATTTCAACACAGTAGAAGATTTTGCAGGTTGTGCATGTATATTTGAGATGCTATAGAGATGTTGTGAGTACATGGAGCTATCTTTATGATGTTGTAGGTGTGCTGAAATGTTGAGTTATCAAGTGATTTTGAAAAAAAGTGAAGTAAGAGTTGTGTATGTTCAAAATGAGCTTCGATTTGTGCTCCTCATTTCTTCTATGTTAATCCTATTCTTGTGCAGATTTAAAGTGTTGTTTATGGGTACTTGTTGGTGGTATCCACTGGATTGTAGCTTATGGTTTGATGGAGAGTGAAAGTAGTGTTCATCGGTGTGTGAACTAGTTTGGTAGAGTTCTTTGTCTATGACTGGGAGAAATTTTTATGCTCTATAGTCCTCTACTAGTTTTTTTTAGGTCTTTTGGGTCTGGAAGATGGCTTGTAATGATGTTATCTATGTTTTGGAAAAGGTGTTTGTAGTTTGGTGCTCTAGAAGATGAGTTCCAGTATTATTGTTTGTTTCTATGCAGTTCAAATGGACTGGTGGAAAGTATTATGTGTATGAAGGTTGTTGCACTTGTGGATGAATCTGAAAGTATCTAATATGTGTTCTCATGCATGGTGAAGCATGTTATGTGGTTTTCATGTTAGCTTACTATTATGAAAGTGTGTACTTCAAAGTTCATTTGTGTTTTCATTAGGTTTGGCCGACCTGGTATCTACACGTCATTCGAAGGATAAGTATCAATTAAGGAAGCATGTGCATGATCCAAGACATTGTTTTGGATCTTGGTGAAGTTTTGGTTTGGTTCTCTTTCATTCTCTTCCACCATGGGGATGTTGAGTTGCTGAACTAATTTGAATTTTTAAAATGAAGCATGTGAAGCCAACCTTGGAGAAAGTTTCTAAGGTTGAAGATGATATAAATACAAGTTGAGATGTTATGAATGTATGTGTCAAGAATTCCACAAGTGCAAGAAGTAGATTTGAGTGAAAAGAGTTGAGGTAGTACTACTTTAATGTGTTAGATTCCTGAAAGTAGTGAACTAACGAATCTACAATCCTTTGATCAAGGTTGTAGATCTGTGTAACTTGTCATGGTGAATCTTTTATGTTATCTTTTGTATCTATAGGCAGTGTGCCTCCTTGTTGGACAATGAGTCCTTTCTATAGGTAGTGAGCCTCTTGTATTTGGTTTTGGAATTAATTATATTGTGAGCTAATCCTCACCATGGTTTTTCTCTAATTGGATTTTTCACATAAATCTAGTGTCTCTTATGTTGATATTTCTTTCTATTATCTACATTTCAAGTTCATACTTAATAATAGAATAAAGTGGTTGTAAAGTTGATAAGTGTTTGAGATTTGAGTTTGAGTTTGGTGACAATTGATTCACCCCCCATTCTTAGTTGTCTTGCACCTTTCAACAATTGGTATAAGAGCTTTGGTTCCTTTAAAAAGAGCTTAATTGCTTGAGCTAGATCTGATGGCGCACAAATTGGCAATCCCTATGTATGATGGATCTGACTATAGTGAATGGAAAGTGAAAATGAGAGATTACAAAATCTCTCTTGGTTACAATTCTTGGAAGGCTGTGGAGACAAAGTATGTTGCACTAGCAAGTGCTCCTTCTGCAGATGAGATTTTTTCTGATGAGGAAAATGAGAAAGCAATGTCTACAATCTACAATGGTTTATCTTTAAGGCTAAGCAAACAAAAGTTATTTCCTTGGGAACTACTTATGAAGTTTGACAAAATTTGGAAGATATCCATGAAGCAAATGATAAAGAAATTTTTTCAAAGAAGTTAACAACTAAGTGCAAATATGAGAACTTGAAGATGGAAAAATGTGAAGATATTGCAAGTTATTTTCAAAGGGTTGATATTGCAATAAATGAAGTTAAGAATCAAGGTGGTACCCTGACTGATGAAGATGTGATGGAGAAGATTTTGATGACTCTACTGAAGAGTTACAGTCATAAGGTTTTAGTAGATTGAAGAAGTGTATGATCCTAAGAAGTTTACTAAAGAACAACTATTTGGCACCTTGACTGCATTTGAGATGAGGAAGTTTGGAAAGAAAGAGGGGAAGACAAAATCAGCCTTTAAAGCTACAAAGACAGAGGATTATTCATATAGTGATAATTTAGAGGAGTTGGAAGAAAATTTTACAAGGAAGTTGAAGAAAGGTACTGGTAAATACAAAGGTATGTTGTCTTTCAAATGTTTTAGTTGTGGAAATATTGGTCACTATGCTTCAAGATGTCTAAATAGAGTTGTACATAAGAAGAATAGAGATAATAGAGACAAAAAGGATAAGAAGTTCAAGAGATTATATTATGTTAGAGAAGATATTGGAATCTCTAATGATGAATGCTTTTTTCTAGATTTAGAGAAAAATCTGTGTCTATTGACTCTGGAAGATGTGCAAGGGAAGGTGGTCTAGAGAATAAGAAGGATGAGATGGAAAGTACTCTGGTTACTATATTTCATGCTAGACAAGATGAAGACTATTAGGTGATTAACAATGGTTTCTCTAATCACATGACCAAAGATAAAAGTCAGTTCAGTAAGCTAGAAAAGTATGATGGTGGATTAGTCATGTTTGGAGATGATTCTGGAGCAAAGATTGTTGGAAAAGGATCTATTAGTTTTTTATGGAAAACATAGTACTAATGATATCTAGTATATTAAGGGCTTAAGGAACAACCTTTTAAGTGTTGGAAAAATGTGCAACAAATGATTCAAGCTTGTGTTTCACCAGATAATACATGTGAGATTAGAAAAGGGTCTGGAATTATGGTTGCTGCAAGAAGGAGAACATATGGAAACATTTATCAGCTTAAGGCTCTTGATGGTCAGTGCCTTGTATCTCAAGTTAATGAAAGTTGGCTATGGAATTGGAGGATGGGACATGTAAACTTTGATAATCTGATCATAATTAGTTCAAGAGAGGTTATCCTGGATCTACCTAAATTCACAAAGCCTACCAATACTATGTGCAAAAGTTTTCAATTGGGAAAGAAAACAAAATGTAGTCTCAAAGGAAAATATCAATCATCTACTGGAATGTTGGAATTTGTTCATAAAAACCTTTATGGTCCTACAAGAACTGGAATTCTTAATGGTGATAGGTATTTCATGCTCCATATTGATGATTATTCTAGAATGAAATGGGTTAGTTTTCCTAGAGAAAAAGCTCAAGCTTTAGATATATTTAAGGTATTCAAGGAAAGAAAGGAGAATGAAGTAAACCTAAGAATAAAATTTTTAAGGTCTAATAGAGGTGGAGAATTCACTTCTAATGAGTTTAATACATTTTGTGAAGAGCATGGCATAAAGAGACATTTTTCTGCTTCTGGGTAAAATCGCATTACTGTGTTTCACTTTTTGCCCAAGATGGACATTTACATCAATATTTTTAACTGAATCTTCATCTTTTGAGACCTATAGGAGTTAACCCATTAAGAATTTGAAAATTATGTGAACTAGTGATTTGTGGAAATTTGTGTGTAGATTCTAAATATCTTTTTTATTTTTTATTTTTTGAAATAAATAATGAATCTTTCAACATCTCCTTCAATAATTAGTTTTAAACAAAAAACAACATTTTCAAAAAGTAACATTTGTGTCATGCAACATAAATTTTATTCTATAAAGGATTAAATTATAATTTTTGAAATATAGATTCTCAACATCAATATCTAGGGAAAGGATATTTTTTCATATTTTTTTGTTAAATATTTTATTTTAAATTAAAATTTGAAGTCACTGTAACTATAATTTGAACATACATGTGTGTCATACAACCTAACTTGTTGTGTATTTATCAAAATCCAAATTTTCCTTTTGGGGTGAAATAAGGAAATCAATACCTAGGGAATGAGTTTTTTACAATGGTTTAAAACTATTTTTCCACCTCTACACAACAAAGAGCTTGATGTTTGGAAAAAAACCTATGTTTAGTAAAACTTAAAAATCAAATACATGATAAAATAAAAATATATCAAAAATATACTTGCTGGAAATCTTGTTTTGAGGGCTACAATCTTTAAAAGTATAAATTTTAAATGATGTTATTTTATCCCTCAAAAGGAAAAGAAAAAGTGGTGTTTTTCCAACATTTTGATAGGTGTGAAGGAGACTCCATTGTGGGTATGATTTAATATTAGAGGGGTTCTCTCCAAGGGGGTTTGAACTAAGGGGGTCTTATTTATCCCTCTTCATTCAAAACCCTTTTGATGGAACCTCTCAAGACTTAAATCACTAGTTTTTTTCTAAAAACAATGATTTTAGGAAAAAATCAACACATCCCAAAAGTGAGACACCCTCCGAGAACTCCTTAGCAGTGGAGTGGTTTAAAAGAAGAACTAGATTGTGCAAGAGGCTGCAATAACTATGATGAAAGAAGAAAATGTACCTGATGTATACTAGAGAGAGGTAATCTACCTTGTTGTTTATATACTTAATAGAGTTCAAATTAGAGGTAACAACAAAAAGATTCCTTATGAGTTGTAGACTGGTAAGATTCCCACTATGAAGTACTTTAATGTATTTAGAAGCAAATGTTATAGTAAAAGAGATGATGGGAAGCTTGGAAAGTTTGATGAAAGATGTGATGACGGTATTTTCCTTGGATATTCAACTAGTAGCAAAGCATATAGATGCTTGAGTAAAAGATCAAGGAAGAATTTTGAGAGTGCAAATGTGAAGGTTGATGAAGATATGCACACACCAATCGAGATAAGTGAAGTTGAAATAGATGATCCTATCTACAAAATAGTACTAGAAGAAGAAAAAATTAAAGAAGAAGAAAAAGCTTAGGAACCTACTCCTAAGACTCCTAAGTATGTAAAGAAGAATCATCTGGAAGAACATATAATTGGAGATAAGAGTGAAGGTGTAAAGAAAAGAAACAAAGTGGTAGTAACTGAGGTAAATTTGTGTTTACTTTCAAAGATAGAATCTAAGTCTATGTGTGAAGCATGCAAAGATGACAGTTGGGTTAGAGCTATGAAAGAAGAGTTGCAGCTCAGATAGAGAAGAATCAGACATGGGAATTGATTCCTAAACCTGTAATTAAGAATGTAATTGGTTCAAAGTGGGTGTTCAAGAGTAAGTTGAATGAAAATGTTGAAGTTGTGAGAAAAAAAGCAAGACTTGTATGTAAAAGTTATTCACAGGTTGAAGGAATTGAATTTGAGGAAACATTTTCCCCAGTGGCAAGAATGGAGGCTATTAGGATGTTTTTTAGAATTTTATGCTCATAAATATTTCAAGGTATATTAGATGGATGTCAAATTTTCATTTCTAAATGGAGAATTGGAAGAACTGTACATAGAACAACTAGAGGGATTTTAGTTATTAGATAAATTGGATATGGTCTATAAATTGTAAAAGGAATTATATGGACTCAAATAGGCTCCCAAAGCATGGTATGCAAGGTTGAATTGATATTTGACACAACAAATTTGAGAAAAGGCTTCGTAGATAGTAATCTCTATTTCCAAGTTGAAGGAAACAAAATGTTGATAGTAGTTGTGTATGTTGATGATATCATTTTTTAAGGAAATGAAGGTATGTGCAAAAGGTTTGCAGAGGAGATGCAAAAAGAGTTTGAAACGTCCATGATTGGTGAGTTGAATTTCACTCTTGGTCTTCAATTAAATCAAACTAATAAAGGAATATTCATTTCACAAAGTATTCCAAAGAATTGTTGAAAAAGTTTGGAATGGATGAATCCAAACTAGTTTGTACCACTATGGCGACTGGATGCAAGCTAAGTGAAGATGATGAATCTCCTAAGGTTGATCAGAGCATGTAAAAATCCATGATTGGTGGAATCTTATATCTTATTGAGCTAAAAGACTAGATATCATGCATGTAGTATGTTTGGTTGCAATATTTCAAGTAGAACCTAAAGAAACACATGTTATAACAATGAAGAGGATATTTAGATATCTTAAGGTCATTTTGGATTATGGCCTGTGGTATTCTAATGATACTAATTTCACCTTGAGTTCTTACATTGATGCAGCTTGGGTTGGTTGTGTAGATGATCACAAGAGTACAAGTGTTGGTGCTTTGTTTCTTGGAGGAAGATTGGTCTCATGGCTAAGTGATAAACATGATTAGTGTCTTTATCCACTCTAGAAACTGAGTATATTGTTGTAGCATATTATTGCACATAGGTTTTGGGATGAAGAAAAAATTAAAGGACATAGGAGTGATATGTGATAAGCCTATCCCTATACTCTGTGATAATACAAGTGTTATACATATTTCAAAGAATCTGGTGATACATTCAAAGACAAAACATAAATCTATCAGATATTATTTCTTGAGGGAGAAGGTATTGGAGAATAAAGTCAGGTTGGAGTATGTGTCTACAAAGGATTAGATTGCAGTTAAATTGATTAAGGCTCTCTTGAAGGATACTTTTGAGTATCTTAGGGTGAAGTTGGGGGTCATTGGCCCTCCTTCTTTGAACTAGGTGCACATGGAGGTGCATCAATCTAATGGATCTACAAATTCTTCATTTGTCTAGACTAATGAATGAGTCTACTCTACAAGGGGAGTAGAAAGTTTTCATTATTGCATTATGAGATGTGTGGATGTACTCTAAAGGGGGAGTGAGTATAGCTTTTGATCTTTTCCATTGATGTCAAAGGGGGAGAGAGAATCATGTGAAAAATAGTAAAAAAATGGGGAGAGAAAAAGAAGCTAAAAAAGGGAGAGAGTATTGAGAGTGTAGGAATGTTGTGTAGGTTTTCTAATCTTAAAAATAAAGAAGAGTGTGTCTTTGATGGTTATTCACATCATGTGTTACCATCAATGACAAAGGGGGAGATTGTTGCAAGTATGAGAAAGTTTGGCAATGTTGTTATTAGTCAACACAATACAAGATGTTGTAGAGATGTTGTGAGTACATGGAGCTATCTTTATGATTTTGCAGGTGTGATGAAATGTTGAGTTATCAAGTACTTTTGAGAAAGAGTGAAGTAAGAGTTGTGTATGTTAAGAATGAGCTCCAGTTTGTGCTCTACATTTCTTTTGTGTTAATCCTATGCTTGTGTGGATCTGAAGTGTTGTTTATGGGTATCTATTAGTGGTATATCCTTGATTGTAGTTGTTGGTTTGATGGAGAGTGAAAGTTGTGTTCACCAATGTGTGATTTGGTTTGACAGAGTTGTTTTTCTATGGCTAGGAGAAATGTTTATGCTTCACAATCTGAGCTGCTAGTTAGTTTCAGGTCTTATGGATCTAGAAGATGGCTTATAATTATGTTATCTATGTTCTAGAAAAGGTTTTTTTGGTTTGGTGCTTTGGAAGATGAATTTCAATATTACTCTATGTGTTTGTGTAGTTTGGATGGACTGGTGGAAAGTATTATGTGTATGAAGGTTGTTGCACTTGTTGTGGATGAATTTGAAGGTGTGTGAGATGTATTCTCATACATGGTGAAGTGTGTTATGTGGTCCACATGTTATCTTCTTGTTGCAAAAGTGTGTACTTCAAATTTCATTGTTTGTTTTCATTAGGTTTGACTAACTTGGTTTCTACGCATCATTCAAAGGATGAGTATCAATTGAGGAAGCATGTGTTTGATCTGAGACATTGTTTTGGGTCTTGGTTCAGTGTTGGTTTGGTCCACTATCATTCTCTTCCACTGCAGGAATGTTGAGTTGATGACCTAATTTGAATTTGTAAAATGAAGCATGTGAAGCCAACCTTGGAGAAAGTTTCTAAGGTTGAAGATGGTATAAGTACAAGTTGAGATGTTATGAATGTATGTATCAAGAATTCCACAAGTGTAAGAAGTAGAGTTGTAAGAAAAAGAGTTGAGGAAATAGTAATTTAATGTGCTAGATCCTTGAAAGTCATGAGTTTATGGTGTCTACAATCCTTTGATCAAGGCTGGGGATGTGTGTAACTTGTTGTGGTGGATCTTTTTTGTTATCTTTTTAATCTGTAGGTAGTGAGTCCTTTCTATAGGTAGTGAGCCTCTTGTATTCAGTTTTGGAATTACTTTATATTGTGAGCTAATCCTCATCGTGGTTTTTCCCTTATTGGGTTTTCCACATAAATTTGGTGTCTCTTGTGTTGATATTTCTTTATGTTATCTAGATTTCATGTTCATACTTAATAGTAGAATACTATGGTTGTGAATTTGATAAGTGATTGAGATTTGAATTTGAGTTTGGTGACAGCTGATTCAGCCCCCCTCTCAGTTGTCTTGGGCCTTTCAACAACAAAATCATCAACTAAAGGAGTCATTAAATACAAAAAGAATGATTTGAAGACAAAATTGACCGAAGGGAAGGGTGAATGTTTTCCCCCCATGTTTTTTCTTGACCTATAAGATGAAAAAATAGGAACATTAACTCAACATTATCGATATTCTAAGATAAATTATGGAAATCCTTTACATATTTTTATTCAAAAAATAAATGACACAATAAAAAATTCATAGTGAATAGGAAAAATTTAGGATGTACATGGAGAAAATTATGTGAAAATTTGAGTCTATATAAAGAAGTAATGAAATTTTTTATTTATTAGGTGCTTCAATTTTTTTGAAAATTTTATTATAAATACTAAAAAATTTAAATATCTATTCATTTATTTATTCTATAGAGGAGAGAATCCTATAGTTGTCCACCCTAACTTCATGCTTCTAACTATCTTACATGGAAATTTCAAATCACTCCCTATTTCTTACAACTTACTTGGCAAGTCCCCTACTCATAACTTTCATTTCAGAGCCACATCATTAAATATGATGCCACATCATCATACTTTTTATCAAGGTGTCCAAAAAATGCCCCTCAACAAAGTGAGACCAATACTTGTGCATTGACATCATGGGTAGTTGAGCACTGATGTGGCAACACGTGATTGGTTGCTTTTTAGATCAAATGAATACATTTTGTTTAATTATGGGTAGTCAAGTCACAACTATTTGACATTATATAAAAAACTACTATCACAACTATTGGACATTATATAAATTACTACTATCACAACTATTGAAATATACTCAACTACTGGGTCCTCTCCCCTAGTTGAAAATTTTCATAATTGGAAATCTTGATTACCTTGATCATTCATTGAGTGAATATTCCACACATACAAGAATTTTATGGCCTAAAACTAAATAAGATAAAAAAAAAATGATGATGGTGTGAATAAAATTCTTATTCCTAGCTAATTCATACTATGGGACTTACTGGCATGTTAAGTTTACTTAAGTTCTAATATTATTTTAGAAGACTTAGTTGTCATGTCCATATTTTATCTTTTTGACTTTATGTCAAGTTAGTTATCTCATGTCTAGACTAGGGAACTAGCACCCTTGTCTAGCATTTTTTTGGACCCAATTTAAATATGTTAGTGTCAACATTTTAGCATTTAAAACTTCAAATTCATTTGTCGACTATCAATAATTTATCTTGTGGAAAATTAAAGAAATGCATATAAATATTGTTGGGAATAGGATGCCATTTAATTGCAATCCTAAACATATTTCATGTATCTCCTAAGTCCTTGGAAAGTGTTTCCCAAAACTAGGATTAGAAAGAGATTAAATTTGAATAAAATGAACATGTAAATTGATATTTGTTATTATTCCTAAATGATAAGAACATGTTGAGATGCCCAAGAAGAGCTCCTACAAAATAGGAGCACATGGGGCATCCACATGGAAAGTGGAACACACCTTTCTTAAGTTAATTGTTTGGAGAATAGATAACACTTCAGTAATACATGTAAATATAATACAAGTTAGGGATTGATATCTACATGAGTCCAAATTAGTTTAGTTCAATCTAGTTTAGTTTAGTATCAGTTTAGTTCAGTTCAATTATGGTTCAGTTATCTTCAATTGCATGTAGTTAGTTTGAGTTGAATGCTAGTTGACTTTAGTTGACTTGAGTTGCATGACTAATAACTTTAGTTGCATGACATATAATAGGTGGATACATTCAGTTAAGTGGGGATGATCAATCATGCATAATGTTTTCATGAATTGGTGGAGAGATATGTTTGAGTTAACTAAGATTGACTTGCACCCACCTTGAGTGCCCAAGTTGGCATCTTTGAGTTAACACCTTTTGCATGAAAAGATATTTACAAGGCTCTATTAAGTGGGTCCATTCTTGGGCACCAAATTTGAGGTGATTCTTGCAAGATATTTTCTTGGCCAACAATTAGTTAAGTGTTTAGTTTGGGGTGCCTAAATTGAGGAGACTTTGGTTTTGACTTCATGTTACAGTGTGGAACTCTACTTGCACAATCTAGGCATAGATTTTTGAGAGGATATTTATGCTCTTGTATTTGATAACTCTTATGAGTTTGCATGCTCAATTAATTGTTTATTTATTGCACCAATTATATTAGAGTTTGAAGTAGGAAAGTAGGTTAGCAGGTTGAGCTTGTGCATGTGTGAGGGTTTGGAGCATGGCATGGTATGTATGGATGCATGCTTGGTCACATGGAATGCATGGATAGCTTGTAATTGCAGCAAGTGTATGAGATTTTTATGTAGGTTGTGAAGAAGGATTGTTGAAGGAAAGGAAGCATACCAATCAAGGATTGATATAGTAAATTATTACAATCTTATTCTGAGGTTAAATAATACAATCACTATTGATTTTGGTGGTGGAGTTTTTTCTCGAAAGGGTTTCTCCATGTATATGATGTGTCACTTCTATCTTCTAGTCTCATTCTTCTACAAACTTCTATCTATTTCTAGAATTGGTAAAATTCATCTAAACAAGATTAATCATACACAAAGAATTGTTAACAAAGAAAACTTAATTAAATCTAAAATTACAATAGTTTTACAAGTTCAAAGCTACAATTTCACCTTCATTTTTCAACATTTGTGTATCCAAGCTCTCCATGACATCATGATACCAATCTGCATCAAGTCCCTATATATCCACCATCCTACAAAATGAGAATCCAAGGTAATAACACACATAGACATGCAATAAAAAACATTTGAAGTAACTCATTTTAGTAAATTATAACTAGTCCAAGAGAGGTTCCCCTCTCATATAGAACACATATACCTTATGGAACTACCACTGCAACAAGTAATGTCAAATCTGAAAATAAGATCACAATATTAGCATGCCCTCCTGTAGCACTTCATATAGAGAATGTGCATAACTCCTCTATCATAGTGTCAAAATTTGTAAAGTAAGATCTCCTTCAACACTCCTAAACTGAAATGATATCAACATCAAACCATTCAACTTATAATGAAACATGGTAGAACATAGATGTAAACCTCTCATAGAAAGTACAGATCAAACTTAGCCAAACATTTTCACAACAAAAGGGAAAATTCCCAAACCCACTAACTATCTCTCATACCTATCCTACCCAAATTCTTAGAACTAAATCAAGTTCAAGATTGCAAGGAGACTAATGGAAATACATAAAATTATGTATCTACTTCTCTTCAGTCCGTCATAACCCAAATTTCAAGACTAATGCATAAGACAAGACAAGATAGATTTAAATAATGCATCTAATAATTAGGCGAGCAACACCTCTTAGATCATTTACCTGTCGAGTAGACCAAGAGTGGGATACAAGATTTTTCTATGCATACAAAGCCAATCAATATAGGCTTTCAATAAAGGAAATCTTATCATAGGGTCTATGATGGACTCACATCCATTTACAGGTGTAGGCTCCTCGGTCTTTACTGTTGAATTTTTTTTATAACAAGTAACCATTCCAACACATATCTCTTAACATAAGAAATATCTAGCCTAACCCAAGTCTCTCTAGTATCCATGAGCACCCATAAATCAATCCATGCCAAGTTCAATAACCTGCATAATCATGAAGCTCCAAGAAAATTATTAATACTCAAAACCAAAAAGAGCTACATCCTCTCCAAAGGAAGAAAAACAACACATTTACCAAAGACTCTAAGGGTCCTCCATGAAACAAGATGTTAAAACCTCTTCAAATTGCATGAAGATAACCATATCCTACCAAAGCTCCCATTGAACTATGATACTAAGCTATACATGGCAACAAGATAAACAACAAACCATCACTATCAAAAGCTCCCATTGAAACATGTAACCAAGCTATCCATGAAGTTGTGATAATTATCTCCTAACTAAATATCATCCATACATGCAAAACCATGGGATCAAACCCATGAGCTCCAAAACCATGGACTAATACAACTAGCACAAAACCATGTGCTAAAGACCACTAAAGGTTAATCCACTAACTCTAACCCAAGAACTAGTTTAACCCAACTGCCCCCCCTACCACCTGAGAGTACTCCTCTCTTACCAAGACTTTCCTTTCAAAGATTAAGAAAGCCATACCAAGTCTTATAGCCATCAGTCCAAATACATTGTAACATACTTCTTTTACAAATCTGCAATTACACAATAGTAAAAGCTCACACTATAGCCAAAAAAAATTCAAAATTTTAAGAGAAAGGTGTCCCAAACTCTACCAAATTGTTAGCTTTGATACCAAATGTTGAAAAATGAAGGTTAAATTGTCGCTTTGAACTAATAAAACTATTATAGTTTTATATTTAATTAAGTGTTCTTTGTTAACAATTTTTTTTGTATGATTAATCTTGTTTAGATGAATTTTACCAATTGTAGAAAGAGATATAATATTGTAGAAGAATGAGACAAGAACATAGAAGTGACACAACATATACATGGAAAAACCCTTTTGACAAAAAACTCCACGACTAGAATCAATAGTGCTTGTATTATTTAACCTTAGAACAAGATTACAATAATACTATATCAATCCTTGATTGATATGCTCCCTTTCCTTCAAAAATCCTTCTTCACAACCTACACAAAACTCTCATACACTTTCTACAATTACAAGCTATCCATGCATTTCATGTGACCAAGCATGAATCCATACATACCATGCCATGCTTCAAACCCTCACACATGCACAAGATCAACCTGCTAACCTGCTTTCCTGCTTCAAACTCTGATGCAATTGCTGCAATAAATAGATAATTAATTAAGCATGTGAACTCATAAGAGCTATCAAATACAAGAGCATAAATCTCCTCCAAAAAATATACACCTAAATTGTGCAAGTAGAATTGCACACTATAACATGAATTCAAAACGAAAGTCTCCTTAATTTAGGCACCCCAAACTGGACACTTAATTGATCGTTGGTCAAGAAAATACCTTACAAGCATCACCTCAAAGTTGGCACCCAAAAATGGCCCCACTTAACTGAGCCTTATAAATATCTTCTAATGCAAAAGGTGTTAACTCAAAGATGCCAACTTGGGCACCCAAGGTTGGTCCAAGTCAGTCTTTGTTAACTAAAACATATCTCTCCACCAATTCATGCAAGCATTATGCATGATTGATCATCCCCACTTAACTAAATGTATCTAGCTGTTATATGCCATGCAACTAAAGTCATTAGTCATGCAACTCAAGCCAGCTCAAGTTAACTAGCATTCAACTCAAACTAACTACATGCAACTGAAGATAACTAAACTAAACTAAACTAAACTGATACTGATACTGATACTAAACTAAACTAAACTAAACTAAAATCATGTAAATATTAATTCCTAACTTATAGGATTTTTACATGCATTATTGAAGTGTTATCTATTCTCCAAATAGTTAACTTAAGCAATGTGGGTTCCACCTTCCATGTGGGCACCCCATGTGCTCCTATTTTCTAGGAACTTTTTTTGGGCATCCCCACATGTTTCTATGATTTAGGACTAATTACAAATGTGAATTTACATGTTCATTTCATTTAAATTTATTCTTTTTCTAATCCTAGTGTTGGGGAACACTTTCCAAGGACTTAGGAAATACATGAAATATGTTTAGGATTGTAATTAAATGCCATCCTATTCCCAACAAATACAAGTCTTGTTCACCATTTGAAAGCCTAGCAGTTTTGAGATCATAATTGAGTATCATAAAAGGAAATCAATAGAAAAATTGGAAAAATTATTACAATATTACTTTAGTCAAGATCATTTTAGCAATGCATCAAATTTTCATATTAGTTTTTAATGTTTCACATGCATTTATTTTGTGAGTACTTACACTTGCAAGACTTAAAATCAAGCTTCTAATTCTCCATGAAGTTGATTATTACAATGAATTTAGTCCATCAAAGAATGTAGATTTGAGTGGTAAGTTTCAACAATTGTCAATTTGTCAATCTAGTTTCTTCTATTTGACTAAGAGTAATCATTATTTTACATCATCATAACTATTAAATGTATAAGGATGGATGTTATCATAAACATAATGATTAAGATATGTATGGAAATTTAAACATATATAATAAGAGATGTCAAAATATTTAAAAATGAATAAATATATTTATAAATCAATATAACTAATTTTTTACAAACATAAATTATTTGTCAATATCTAATTTTATTAACTAATTTTTTTAAATTAAACACAAAATTGATTACAATTTTTTTTTTTAAATCACAATTACAATAGTAAAGATTAATAATTAATATTAGTGTAAATGGATGGCTTACAATTGTGACATGAACAAAGGAATTACTCATGAAATTATATTATAGATGATCTTTCTCTATATTTATGGGAAGACAGTGAAAATGCTATGCATCACACCTATACTTATTTCTGTCTAATGCAACCAAACTATGACGTGAATTTAGTAGCCGCCTCCACCATTCCCAGTGCCAAATCCAGACCTAGCCCTATAGCCATAGCCACTTCCTAAACCACTTCCATAACCACTAGTAGAGCCAGACCCCGAACCATAGTCGTTGTTGCTGCCTTCACCATGCCCACTACCAAATCCTACACCATAGCCACTCCTCGAACATCCACCCTGACTTCCACCATGGCTCCCTGCTCCTGATCCTACAGATGACTCGACACCAGATCCAACTCCTGAACCAACCTGAAACTAGCTCCCTAGCTTGAGCATGAACCAGAACCAGAGCCGCTTCCACTTCCACCAAGGCCCAGGATTGCACCCATCCCCAAACCTAGGCCTACACCCAAGCCTCCATCTCTGCCCAGGCTCAATCCTAGATCACTTCATACAATCTGACACTCTACAATGCATGCAAACACAAGAGCAGTCGTAACAACAATAACAATCAACTTGGGATTCCACATTATATTGAACTCAAGCTAATGCTAAGTTCTTCACACTAAATCAAATAGGCCTATTTATTTGTTTAATTGGAACTTACTGACTTCCAAAAGGCACAGCTATGAATAAATATATTGAAATAAGATACAACTCAGCTGAATTATGAATATGGTCTATTAATACTATCGCTAGATATTGTAAAAGCCAGTGCTCTGCTAATCACAAGTGAATGCAAAGGCTTTTATAGACTTAAAATTGGACCAAAAGTTAAATGAACATACCTATATTTTGAATTATGTTTTTTTGTGTGGTGGAAAGAAAAGCATTGTGTCTGTAGTAGAAGGCAAGCTGAGTGCTCCATTACATAATAGTGGGTGGCTAGCGATAAAGTACACTAAATAAGTCAGAAAAATATTACAACCACAATTAAGAGTTATATGGTCATCTTTTTCTGTACGATCTAGGGTATGTGCAAGATCATGATGGGCCAAAAAGTGGCAATATGATAGGTATGTGGTTGACGAAGTTTCTCTTACCCAAAATTGATGAAACAAAAAGGGTTTTTAAGGGAGATTATTAGCTTTCCACCAATATAAATATTGCTTTCCTTTGAATTTAATAAGTAATTATTATTCATTTTCTATTCAAATTATGACTAAAGTCCTGATTGATAGGTTGATTGAAAAACATCTATAGCTTTCAAATGATATCACATTTTTTGAATCCCAAACATGCATCACATTATATGCTTCGTATACTATAGGATTAAAAAAAAAAAGAATTTCATGAAGTTTTGACCAAGTTAAGGTGGTCAGACACACTAGTTTTTAAATATTTTTTAAAAGTTGTAATAAAAAATTCATAATTAATTATTTACTTGGGAAAAAATTACAAAAAAATATGCATCACATCGGGACATGAGTCCTCTAATTATATCTAAAATCTTATAAAAAAATATTATCATTTTATTGTGGTTAGGGTGGTCAGACAAACACCTACTTCCTAGTTTTTCCTTGAAATTTAAGTACTACTGCATTGAAATTTCAAATTTTCACCAAATAGATTTCTTTTTTTTTAAACAATCCTAGTATTTTAGAAACTACATTTAATTTTATACAGATTCTATTCTTACATATTTTTTGAATAATATAGATAACTTATTCAAAATTTTACGTCAAGTTTCCTAACTCTGATTTTTCTAAAATTTTTTCCACTTAAGGGCCTATTTTTTCCATGATGATACTGCACATACCCTCTAGTTAGTGGAAATCACAAGCCAAGCCTTCTTTCTGAGGACTGTCAGGTGCCTTCTATCAATTGGCCAGTGACCTCCTTGTCTGCAAGGTGTAGTATAAATTTATAAAATGATTCTTGTTTCTTGTTCTTGTCCTACGGAAAGCGATAGACATTGTGACTTCTGAGATAACTTGATAAACTCTATCAAATGTGTTGCATATTTTTGAAATTTCGTGCTTGGATGTTGGTGTTGGTGGAAGTTCCTTATTTTATTATCATAAGCTTTGAAAACATTTGAAGCTTTTCTTTGGCCAGTTTGTGGATAGAATTAAAAACTGTTTGGTCGATTTATGCTTATTTTATGACGACAATCCTCTGAAACGTTTTAAGTTTTTTTTGTTTGATGTGTAGTATAGGTGCAATAAAGACTTCCGCTGTAATTTTTAGTACTTTTGTTTGTCATTCTTATGTTATAATATTTTGATTAATGAACAAATTTTGTTATTGTTTCTATCATTTGTAAATTGAAATGATGTAAACTATTCAACACTAAATTAGAAGTTCAGTTAGGAGCTCTTCCCATTTTGTTGGCATACTGTTAGAAATAGGGAGGAATTTTTATTATTAATTTTTGCAGTTGTTGAAGATTATTGATTGTTTCTATGTTGAGCTGACGTGTCAGAGCTAATCACTCGTAAATCACTTAGATTATTGTGTTGTATAGCGGTATTTTCCTCATTCTTCTCCATTTCTTGAGCAAAATTATCTAAGCAATTGGCCATGAAAGAGGAATTGTGAGCAATTGTTAATGATGGATAACTAGCTCATCTTAAACTAATATTAAAATATTTGTATTAAATGATTATTAATGATTGATGATTAATAATGAATGATTAATTATAATACACAATTAATGGCAATGGATGGTAATATGAATAATTAATATGATAATAGAAAGAATTATTTTAGTGTCTCTATTTTGTTCATCTATCTTAATCTTTATAATTTAAATTTTTCATAACCTTCTTGGAACTTAAAAAACTCTTTCTCTTTTAGAGACATAACTCCTACAATTGATGCTACTCACACTTCCATACTTCTCCTCCACATGATTAATCCAATGATAAAATAGTTAATGTTAAGCATGGGTAATCTACAACTACTTTTTCTATCTAGTTCACATCAACTTCCTATGCCTTATTATTGTATTCCATTATCACTTAAAATTATATGTAAACCTCTTCCTACAAGCTTGAAGGTTCGACAATGAAAATTATAATCTCAAATATGTTCCATAAATGCATTTTTTTTATATTTACCATTTTGTGTAGTAACCATTTGTAGTTAATTTATAAATATATATATATATTATGATGATCTTTGAAAGATAATATGTTGGGTTGGTTTTGATCCTTATTTGGTCATTCCATTAACTCTTTTTATCAACTAGTAAATATATAATAATATTTAAATTAAACATAAGACCCAAGTCACATTTATTGATCTGTTGTACAATAAACAATTTCATAATGAAAAAAATGATATTTTTACTGTCAATTTTAATTTTCATAAATTCTATACACTCACCTAGATTTAGATGTGTAGGGGAATTCAAAGAAAACTTTCAATAAATGATTTTTTTGGTGGCTAATATTCGTCAATTGGCTAATAGTTTGAGCTACAACATGACTTGAATCACCATATTTTTCAAAATTTTATTATAGTCTTATTTAAATCACATAATAATTTATTTTATTAAAAAATTTAGCTCAAAAATTTGCCACAATATTCAATATATGATTAGATCAAATTCACCTAAATTTTATAAATTATAGTAGAAATCTATATTAATTTTCCAATAATATATCATAATTATTAGTTGCTTTAGGACCATATTTCTAATATTTAGTTTCCACCATTGATTTATAATATAATCTAATGGTCGTTGTTGTATTCCACAAGGTAAAATGTACCCATGATTTGTAATGCTCATGGGACCCACAATTTTGGGTCTCATGAGCATTATAAATTGTGGGTAAACTTTACCTTACAAAGTACAATGAGGGTCATTAGATCAATGATCTGAAAGAAATTTTGAGGCCCATGAGAATTAATGATCATGGGTACATTTTACCTCATAGAATACAATGAGGTCCATTATATTATATTTTAAAACAATGGTGGAAAGTAAATATATAGTCTACCCCTTAACCCATCGATAATTTTCACCTTCGGGGCCCTTTCTTTTCCATGAGAATTATTTTTAGATTGGATAGATTCACCATCATAATTAACACATTTTCCTATTATTTTTCAATATTTTCCAAAATTTTCTACAAAATTTTAGTGATCTGAAAAAAGTTACCAATAAAATTAATTATTTTTTCAAAAATAAATGGAAATATTCACCAATAGAACTTAATATTTTTTCCTAAAAAATGAAAGATTCGCCAAGACTTTATATCTTTTTTGAGGGGGGTTTATTAAATTTGTCACTGCTTTCAATATATTTTCATAGCATAATACTAATCATTTTTACATCTCTCTAAAACCCTACATGACTAGTAGTAGACTATAAGCTAGATTGAGGAACCTTATTCTACCTTACTAGCCCCTACAACCTTTTTGTGACCTTCCACATGATTTAATAAAATTTAAATAAAATAAATATTTATTATATTAGAAACAAACATATGTAATTATCATTAATAATGTCATTACAAACATGTATTCTTCTGTGAATATAGTTTTATTTATAATTTAGATCAACATAACAACCAATTTACATAGTTATCTAGTCCATCACATTTCATTCTCTAGTGTCTCTTCTCAAATAATTTGGTGTATTTGTTAGCTATAAATACTCTTGATATAAACTAGCCACTTATAAATAATTATGATTATAAAAATGTATACCAATACCACTCTTTGTTTGTGTGTATCATCGAAAAATGATGCATTTAAATAACTAATACAAGACTTGATTGAATCAAAATCATCTAGGTTTTCAATATTAATAATAAAGGTAATAAATCCATAGATAATTCTAACCAAAACTTCCAAATTTAAACTAAAATTATTACAAAATATTCAACTTCAAATTTCATAAACACTATTCTCGCATGGTTTACCTATCCTGATATGAATATTGTATTAGTCACATTCAAGACTAATTTAAATCATTCCCTATACCATTTATCATTTTCCAATATGGTGGGTAAAATGGAAATTTAACCTCATGCACCTCAATTTAATTATACTTCTAAACCCATGATTTCATTTTCTCCTATTAACATGTTTGTGGGTGTTTATGATGCTCTTTTGTATATCCTAGCCTTAGTAAAATAGAAAAATATTCATGGAATTATAGTGGACCCTATGACAATGGTAAATAAAATTATATAGGAGTTTGTTTATATCTTATAGTTGCATAAAAATTCATATTTACCTTAAATCTTTTCTTTGTGCATTCACAATATCTTTTCCATTCCCACTATGGTCACATCATTATTTTTCCAAGTTGGCCCTATGTCCAAAGATACCCCATGTAGTTTCACTCCTACTTTTTACCACCTTTTTTTTATTGAGATATCCTTGACCCATTATTATGTTTGTTGTTTCTCATATATTTTATAAATTTCTAAAGGATCCCCAAAATAGATGGCTCATGATGTCCATCATAATCACAATCAATCACTAACCATTTAGGGTAACTTTTCTGCTAATTATTATTTTCCTACTCATTTTTGTCCCCTTCAACCACATATGTTTTATCTTCAAGCCATATTAGAAATATATGCTAAGACACATTCCTCCCCACATTTCTTATTCTACTCAATCTATGGTCACTCAACCTTGAACAAATACTCCCACTCTTCCATTTGATCCTACAATAGATAGAGGAATGAAAGCCATTCCAAATTACACTTCCTTATTTTGAAGCTCAAGTATGAAATCACTAAAACTAATTGTCTTTATAATATAAGAATAACTTACATACCATTTATTAAGTTATCATTAGTCAAACCCCATTTGATCAACTCCTTAAACCACTATCAAGATATAATCCTCCCTCGAAGACCCAAGAGAAAAAGGGTCTAAATGGGTGAAAGTACTCTTCACTCGTATTAATTCTTCCTTAATTCCAAGGATCTAAAAATAACCTTTCTCTCTAGTCCCATTGACCTCACTAATTTTATTTCCATATACAACACCAATTTAGCTTCCATTATCCCATTTTATGTATTTATCACCAATTTTTTCCCAACTTGTGACCCTCCACTTTAGGCATTGATAATCCTATTCCTAAATATAAAAAAATTAGCATTAGAAGAACCTACCATTCCATAATCCCAATACTAATCTTATTTATCAACCTCTATGACCTTCTACATAACATTTACTTGGTGTGAAGGTCTCTCTTGCACTTCTATCTTTTTATCTAGTACTCTCACATATATTCCTAGTAGTGAGAGTAAAAGATAGGATATGTACTCTACACCTAAATCACTATCCTGTCCACCAAGGAGTTCCTTAAAGGTTACATAGAGAGCTTACTAACATTATCCATTATTTTCACATACTTTTAAATATTTACCTTTTTAACATATTCTCAAGAGGACATCATTCCTTCTAGTGTTAAATAACATCTTACTTTTCATCATTATATTATTATTCTAAAATCACTACTTCCTAGATGTACTTTAATCCACCTATACATTATTGGGACATAGATGGGTTAGTGGACATGGTACTTATTGAGAATCTCTCTTCATTCCTTTTTTATTGAACCATAGATTTTTGGTTCTTATGGACTTCTTTGGCTCTTCTAAGGTTTTTCACCGAAAAGGATAGAAATAGGGCCCAAAAATGCCAAAAATGCTAAGGGTTCATTCAAATTATGCTATATGAAATGTGGGCTAAGCTAAATGAAACAAAATAAATGCAATTAAGTGCTTTATATGAATAATTATGAACACATTGTGATATGCAAACAATGAACTAAAAGATGAAATAATGCAGAATAGAAAGAAATTGGATGAATCAAAGTGCACCTGGGAAAGATTTGAGGAATTTGGAATGTTGTGAATGCTGTCTAAAGTTACTGAAAATCAATAGTGGGACTCATTCACCCCAGGTGGTGAATTAGTCTTGCTACTGGTGAAAATGTGTTAAAGGTAGGTTTCTGACTGTCAGGATTGAGAATCTGACAAAATTTAGATTTTCAATATTAAGGTGGGACTCATTTTCCATTGGCAGTGAATCAGTCCTCTCCCAAAATTGTGAGAAATCAAGAGACAACTTTACAACACCAAATCTAGAAATGTCTACTTATCGGGTTGCCAAAGTCAATTTTGTAGGAAACAGGAAAAAAACCTTCTCTAAGCTTGAAATAGAGTTTATTTGACTTGAATCACCTAGTTGACTTGTTGACCAATATTCAATCACCTAAATGCTTATAAAATCCACATACAAAGGTCTACAAACACATGCAAAAAGGGGAATAATAGTTGAGGGTTACAAAATAGGGGTTTACCTTAGTCAAACCCCACTTTGGTAATCAAACCCTTAATAAAACAATGAAATGCAAGAGAATGATAAAAAAAAATATGCAAATGCTATCAACTTACCAAACCCTTAAAAATAATAATTTGAAATAATGTCAATGGATGTTCCAAAATTCTTGGACAATGCTTGATAAGATTTTGTAAGATGCTTGAATGCTTGAGATTGCTTGAATAAGATGTGTGAATGTTGAAGGATTTAAAATGAGGTCAAAATCACTTATGTATACAATCTTGTGCCTTAAAAACCCATTAATACCTCATCTCAAGGTGTCATCAAGTGATTTTGAATAAAAACCTAAAAGGAAATTTAAAATATTTTGAATTTTGAGCCAAAGGGGACTCACTCACCACACATGGAAAATGATTCCCACCTAGGACTTGAAAATGGGTGTCAAGAATTAAGTCACATTTAATGTTGTTTATCAGGATTACATTAAAAAATGCACTTAATTAAGGCTTATAAGGGTATAAAGGGATCAAATAAAACATGAGAAAGGTGTAAATAGTGAAATTATGCCTAGAAAAGGATGAAATCTTGTTACAAGACTTTACAACACTTCAAAATAGGACTTGTTTAATTATGAAAAGGTGATTTTTAGGTGAACTGTAATGAATGGAGTCTACAAGAGTGTATAAATGTCTTACAACACTTCACAAGACCTTCGCAAGATGTCATTATTTGAATTTTTGTACCTAAATATACATTTTCAAGCCATGTTAAGACATAAAATAAGAGAAAAATAGACCAAACATTATGAAGCAAGGCCTAAAAGGCCATGAAAATAACAAGGGTCCATTTTTCTATGCTGCATTTAGTCCCCACTTTAGTGAGAGGATGAACTTGCTTCAAAGTCACACTAAAATAGTCATGAACATTGAGAGAATGGTTCAAATGTACTTACGTTAGAAATATGGAATGACAACAATCAAGAGGGATGATCAAGCCCCCAGGATGAATATCCCATGGTAAACTATGCATAAGAACAAAGGAACACACAATATTTTAGAATTAGATGAAGCTTCAATCATATGTCCAACCAGTTGTGGATTAGATCTAGGAAAAAGAGAATGTATACTCACTTTGGGGTGACATAACTCATGACGGTCTACCGAGTGAGAAGGCCCAAATATACTCACTCTGGGGCAATGAAACTTATAGTCATTCATGGGGTGATAAATCCCAAAAGGTAAGATAAATATTCTAGTTGGTATGCACTCACAAACACAAAAGTGACTATGGAGAAAAGTCATGCCACTAGGTGGGATTCCTACTTAACCATATCAAAGTTATAGCTCCTAATAACTTAAAAAAGGTGCCATAAGAAAAAAAAAATGGTTTTTGCTCCATGAGATAATAAAAGCTCCATATGCTTGAACTCATGAAAAAAAATCAAGGTACCACAAGCATGCAAGTTGCATTATGCAAGATGGCAGAAATGCAAAAATGTAAAATGCAAAAATGTAAAATGTAAAAATGTAAAATACAAAAGATGTTCAAAGGAGTCTTATTATGTGCATGCAAGGTATATCACTTATGGAACACTATGTCTAATATCTCCAAGAGAGGACCAATAAAATAATAAAATATTCACAACTTAGGGGATGCAATGCATCACATTGGGCCACCAAGAGGAATGCAATATTCCAAGATAGATCACACTTATGAAGGAAATCACACCCAATGTCATCTACAAAGTGACAAATGCATCACAAAACAACAAGGCTACACTAGGAAACCAAGAATTCAAATGAATTATGGTAATGTATTCCCCCCACTTTAAAGGAATTGCTACACATTGTTTTGTGAGCAATTACTTTAAAGTAGTAAAGGAAAGAAAATGCAAAAGGAAAAACAAGACATGAGAGCCAACTTGGAAAGCCTTATGCCAAGTAATATGTTTTGAAGTTAGGTTGTGTCATGTTGAGGAAAATGAAAGAAAAATAAAGGGATTTTCCCCCAAGAAAAGAATACACCAAACACATAAGGGATCTATGGATTTGGGATTTGTATGTTCATTGCTACATTTTTTTATGAAAGAGGTCAGAACTATCATCATTCCACAAAGCACATAGAACTAGAAGAATGACACAAAGAGAGTTAAAATAAAAGAAAAATAAAGTTCATTTTGGGTCAACATGGAAGAGACATTGTAGTGTCAATGCTTTGCATCATCACCAAAAGGAGAACACAAGCGAAAAGAAAGAAAATGGAAAATATTTTGGGTCAACATGAAGGAGACATTGTGGTCTCAATGCCTTATGTCAAGCCTGAAAGGAAAACACAAAAAAAAAATCAAAAATACAAGGACCTTTCGGGTCAACATGGAAGAGACATAGGGCATCTCTATGCTTTGCATCCTCCCCAAAAGGAGAACACCAAAAAAAGGTGAAAAAGACAAGGACCTTTTGAGTCAACATGGAAGAGACATAGTGCATCTCTATGCTTTGCATCATCCCCAAAAGGAGAACACAAAACAAAAGCGAAAAAGATAATGCACAAAAAATAGAGGAAGAGAGGTACAAATAGAAGAAGTGTACAAATATAGGGAAACATCAAACACACATTACGGGGGAACACGATACATACATGAGAGAAAAATAAAAATAAAAGAAACATGAAAGAGGCTAGCAAGGTGAATGCAAGTCAACCATCAAACAAGTCATTTGCCTCCCAATCATGTTCAGTGTAATGCGAGGGAGGTTGACTGTCGGAAGGAAGAATTACAAGCGCCAAACTAGGAGTTGTACCAAGTTCTTCACTTGGTTGAGAGGATTTATATTTTAAGCTCATTGTCAATGAGAATAAAGAGTTCAGATCATTATGTACTTCTTCATCTATTTTTTCTATCATCACATCAACATCATCATCAAGATTAATAACAACTGGAGGATGAAGGGTGATTTCCAAGGAAGGATGTATCAAAAGTTGTGGCTGTTGGATTGGTTCATTTTGTTGTGAAGTTTTCACTGGACTATCTTGTGGAAGGTTAGAAGGACAGTGGTCATCTATTACTTTTGTCAAAGGTAGAGGTTGATTTTCTTTGTCTTCTTCTATACATGACTGATGAGTGAGGAGATGAGGATGATGGCTACATTCCCTTGCACCACAATTTCATTTAATTATGTTTTGGAGTTATTGAGGTGGAAGAGTGGATTGAGTCATCATAGGTTCTTCTACTTCCAAAGAGGGAAGAACAGAAGAAACCAAAGAAGATGGGTCAACCACTTTCTCTTTAGCTTTATACACTTCTTTAATGTGAGGAGGCAGGATGGGAGGTGTTTCATTTTCCCTTGGTCTTTTAAACGATGGTGAGGAAAGTGTCTAAGGGTTGTTGGTCATGAGGTTGTATGGTTTTTCAATGTTAGAATTACCTTGAAGCATGGTTTCATCTATGATAGGAGGAGTGGAAGTGGACATGGACATTTTATGAAGAGACAATTTGGCTATGCATTTGGCTTTGAACTTTTGAAATGTTACCTAAGGAAAAATTACCTTTAGAGGATAAGGGATTAAAGCCACTATAGTGTATGGTAAATATTTCATTACCATGTGGAAAATTCAAAGACTTGTGAACCATTGATGGGACCACTTTCATTGAGAAAACCCAAGGGTGGCCTAGCTGAAAATGAAATTAGTCAGATTGTGGAATAATTAAAAATGTTACATTCAAAATTTTAGGTCCTATCTGTAAGGGGAGTAATTCCGATCCAATCATAGGGAATGCAAAACTAGTATGTGTTTTAATCCATGTAGTCAGTTTATTGTAATCATCTTGATATAGCTCATGTAATACTAGAAACTCCTATGTGATCACATTCTCACCACACGTGGGATCTATTAATATCCCATTAGTGGGATTATCGTAGATTATTCCAGCTATGTAAAGAGGGCCATGAGGAAGCTTTTGTAGTATGTATTTAGGAGAAAAAGTGATTTCAAGAGATTTATTATTTTGGCCCTTACGAGGGATAACGTCTATCACACCCACAAGTTTATCCATAGGACTAACTTGGGTAACAATTGGAGTTATAAGGTTGTGCTTTGTTTGTATCAACATTCATTACATCAGTGTTTGAAGGTTCACTAGCCTTGACAAAGGAAATATTCTATTTAGGCATGGGGTTGGTGAAAATTTGTAAATTTTGGTTAGGGATGCAATGGACTTATTGCCTTGATCATTAACACCCGCAATGGAAAAATCATCTGAATCAATGAGATCTTGAACTAAATGTTTTAGATGCTTCCAATGTTTAGTGTCATGTTCATTTTGGTGATGAAAATGACAATAAGAATTAGGTTTGAAGGCAGGTGGTAATGGCTGGGTGGGATCAAGTGGTTTAACAGGTGGCAAAGTGAGAATGCATTCTTGATGTAATTGGTTCATTGTGTTATGGAGGGTATTGGGTAAGGGAGTAAATTACCTCTTCAGGTCCCCATAGGTATAAGGCACTACTGCTTTAACAATTGCCACTTGATTTGGACTTGGTTAAGTTGGTTGTGGTTGTGGTTGAGGGGGTGGATTGAACTGTAAAAGGCCTATATTTGGTTTTGAAAGTTTTGATTGTTATTGTGTTTTTGATTGTTGTGTTTAGGTTTTTTAGCTTGGTTTAAAGTGGATTGTGAATCATGACTTGAAATCGAGTTATGATATTCACACAAGGTTGTATGTAAATGCATAAATGAAGGAAATTTCATCATAGCTAGTCTATCCTAAAAAATTTTATGCAAGTTTTCAATAAACATCTTTAGCAGATGTGCATCAAGAATTTTGACATCAATTTGAGCATACAAGGATTGGTATCATGATATGAAATTAGTTACTCTTTTGTTTGTGTTTTGTCTACATCTCATTAGGTTAGCCATTTTATTTTTAGGTGTCATGTGAACTTGAAAATGACTTATGAAAGCATCCATAAATTCATTGAAGGAATGGATGGAATGATTAGGCAAGTTGGAAAACCACTCTAATGTTGTATGTTTCAAACCTGTCTTTGGAAATTTTTTGACTAGAAGTTTCCCATCAAGGAAAAAATCACTACATAAAGTTGTATAAGCATTAACATGGTTGATAGGGTCTCCTTTACCTCTGTATTTCTCAAATAGAGGCATTTCTATCCCTTGTGGCATCAGGGTACACAAAATTTCTAAGGATAAGGGGCTACTATGGACATGATATGTGGGTGGAGTGGCGTGACCTTGGCTAATGGTGGAAAGTTGGTGTTGCATGGAAGAAATAGTGTTAAGTAGTTGTGTAGGAATAGGGTCAAGGTAAATGGTTTGAGGTGGAAGGGAAAATGGTGATGGAGTGTATGTAATGTTAGGGGAAGTGAAAGGAATACTAAGGGGGGTGAAGGTAGTGGAAGGTACTTGTGATGCCACAAGAGAACTAGGAGTGCTAGTTGGGATCAGGAAAGAAGTAGCCACATAATTAACCTGGTGCATAGTTGTGGTGACTTGCAGATTGTTATAAGTTGGTATGTGGTGAAGCCACAATAGTGGTTTACAATTTGATGGAGGAAGGAAAACTTAGAAAAAATGACCCCATGGCAAAAAAAATGGTTTTAGGGGTTCGAATGAACTTGCAAGTTTGACCGAACCAAAAAGGTGTTCAACCGAACTAAAGTTCAAGTGAACCCATTAATTATTGGGCCCATATTTCCCACCCAAAAAATAAAATAAAAATGCATGTTGAAGGGGGTTCGAATGATCCCTGGTTCTAGCGAACCCCCCTTTTCCCTGATTTTTTACCTTGTTCACAAAGAAAACCTAAATTTTTTCACTTTGAAGCTTAGATGGAGGTTGAAAATGGAGGAATCTTCAAAAACCCAATTGGAATTAGGTAGTCCTAACAATGAGCTATCCAAAGAATATAATTTTAATATGTTTTGGTTTTATTATGTATTTGTTTATTTAGTTTTATTAAACAAAGTTTTTTCATTGAAAATCAAGGTCTCTACTTTGCACATGTGGAAAAGTAGCAGATTATCAAAAAAAAAATTGAAAAATATGAGTGTACTAGATATTGAAGTCCTTGATCCAACAAAAATAAAAAATTGAATTCTGGTATATACAAAAAAAGTTACGCATTATACGGTCACGTTATGTCTGAATTGTAATTGGTTTGACTTCAAAAATTGATTATAGAAAAAATATTCAATAAAAACTATCTAATGAAGTGGAAGCACTAGATATTAGAGTCACAAATTTAAATTTGAAAGAAATAGAATTTTATCCTTCATGGAAAAAAAAATTATGCATTATACGGTGTGCATCACTTTTTCAAAATGTTCTAAAAAAATAGTTTTAATGGGAGATGGAAAAAAAGGTGCAATCTTATTCCAAAAATTTTGAAAAAAATATTTTAAGAATCTACAAACAAAATGTGATGAGACTCTAGTTTACATCATCTTCAAATTCCTCACCTGGGAAAGATTTGAGGAATCTGGAATGTTGTGAATGTTGTCTAAAGTTACTAAAAATCAACAGTGGGAATCATTCACCTAGGGTGGCAAATTACTCTTGTTATTGCTAAAAAAGTGTCAGAAGCAGGTTTCTAACTGTTGGGATCCAGAATCTGACAAAATTCAAATTTTCAGTCTTAAGGTGGGACTCATTTGCCACTAGCAGTGAATTAGTCCTCTCTCAAAATTGTGAGAAATTAGGAGACAACTCTGCAACACTAGATCTGGAAATATCTGCTTGTTAGGTTGTTGAAGTCAATTATGCAGGAAATACACAGAAAACCTTCTCCAAGGTTGAAATAGAGTTGATTTGACTTGAAGCACCTAGTTGACTTGTTGACCAATCTTCAATCACCTAAATGCTTGTAAAATATGCATACAAAGATGTCTGCAAACACACATACAAAAAGGGGGAAAATGGTTGAGGGTTAGCAAATAGGGGTTTTCCTTGGTCAAACCCCACTTTGGTAATCAAACCCTTAATAAAACAATGAAATATAAGAGAATGATAAACAAATAACATGCAAGTTCTATCAACTTACCAAACCCTTAAAGATGATAATCTAAAATAAATGGATGCTCTAAAATGCTTGAATAGTGCTTGATAATATTTTGTAAGACACTTGAATGCTTGATATTGCTTGAATAGGATGTGTGAATGTTGGAGGATGTAAAATGAGGTGAAAATCACTTATTTATATAATCTTGTGCCTTAAAAACCCATTAATACCTCATCACAAGCCGATATCAAGTGATTTTGAATAAAAACCCAAAAGGAAATTTAAAATATTTTGAATTTTGAGCCAAGGGGGACTCATTCACCACCCATGGAAAATAGGTTCCACCTAGGACCTGAAAATGGGTGTCAGAAATTAAGTCACAATTATTGTTGTTTATCAGGTTTAAAATAAAAAATGCACTTAATTAAGGCTTATAAGGGTATAAAGGGGTCAAATAAAACATGAGAAAGGTGTAAATAGTGAAATTATGCCTAGAAAAGAATGAAATATTGTTACAAGACTTTACAACACTTCAAAATAGGACTGGATAAATGATGAAAAGGAGATTTTTAGGTGAATTGTAATGAATAGACTCTAGAAGAGTGTAGAAATGTCTTACAACACTTCACAACACCTTCACAAGATGTCATTATTTGAATTTTAGTACCTAAATATGCATGTTCAAGCCATGTTATGACATAAAATCAAAGCAAAATAGAAAAAACATTATGAAGAAAGGCATAAAAGACCATGAAAATAACAAGGGTTCATTTTTCTATGGTGCATTTATATATGAATTTATTTATAATTTTTGTTTTGTATGCTTATTTTTGTACTCCAATGTACTTTTTTGCTAAGTGTCTTGCTAGTTCCCCTTGGAGGATCCATACTACCCTTATAGGTACATGAATATAGGTGCATCACCATGGATCACCACATTTTACATCTCTTGTTTTCATGATTACATTATTCTCTAGATATAGTTTCTATGTTTCTTTGGTATTTTTTGGATGATGTGACACACTAAAATATTTAGGTCTCTTTCATGTTAACTTAAATTTTTTACTATTCTTTTCTTTTTTACTTTGTCTTCTTTTATGCTTGTAATTCTATATGCCTAGGGTATGATAATAGTTCCATCCTAATTCCCAAACAATCATTCTTATATATATTGAACCTAGGTATATATATCCCTTTATTTACTTTGTGCAATATTATTTATGGCTATTTGGAATTATTTCTTTCTTTTATCTTTTTCATTTTATAACAATAATTTTTTAGTGTTTCATTATCTATTTTTCCTAGAGATCCTTCACCTTTCTCCTTTTATACCTTAAAATCAATTGTATATACCTAGTTTATATATTTTTTTATTTTAGGAAATTATTAAGTTGATAAAAAAGACCTACATAACCCCGTGAGAGAAAAATATGCATGAATAATTAAAAAATTAAATATAATGAAAATATTAAATAGATACAAAAATATTTCATGATACACATGCCCTAGAAAAACCTTCAAGAGGAACTTTCCATAGCATCAAAAATCTTTCACACTCAATGTCTTATTCAACAATGATATATTATAATATATTTATTGAGTGTTCATGATTACTTCTAAAAATTAAATATCCTCCAATTCATCCTCCATGTTTCCAAGCATATAACCACACATCCCATGTTATACTTCATATTTGAATTCAACAAGAGAATTCAATAAAAATGGAAACCTACCAAAACTAACCAACCTAAATCACTAAATTTGTTCTTTATTTTATAGACTCAAGCTCACAAAATACATCCAAGTGTAAAGCCATTAGTACAAAAGTCATTGAGCCAAACATTTACTTTTTAGTAATATTTTTTTCCAATATTAAATATTATCCCCATGTGAAATACATACATTCAAATGCAAAAAACCATTGACCCAAATAAATACTTGATGTGGCTAAACACATTTATAAAGATACACCACAAATAAATATTTATTTTAGATAATTAAAGTAATTATTTGCTAATTCAAGGTGTAGATCACCTATTTTGAAATAGTATCACACTTTTATAGATTGTATAAGGGTCAATAGATGAAATAAATAATTGTATCCATCCATGAAACCATGTGAGTCTCCAACATAATCTCTTACTCCATCAAGATACATGCAATAACATCCAATGTGATCACCATCATAGGAAATAACTTCATTCATACTACAACATGTCACCTTTTAAATTATAGGAATAAACCAATATGAAGATGAACCAATCTAAAGAATAGAAGAATCAAATATAAGTGACAAAAAAGGATCCAAATTATTGTCAATAAAAAACCTACATGGGAAGAAATAAAATCTACATTAAATTCTAATAGATCTAATCATCCATGCATCAAAATGTATAAATTACCAATAGAAATCATTCCAACAATATATCCAAACCATAAACCAAAACCACAAGCTATCTATATAAAAAATTACCAATGAAGAAAATACACATCTAGGAACTCATACTACATGGGTAATTTCAAATCAGAAAATAGATCAAGGCATATCAATTCTACTAGATAGTTACTTTGTTAAATACCTAGACATACAACCATGTCAATACCTAGTTAATCCAACAAAAACATATAGATAAGTTTTGACAATATCCCATTCCCCTAGCATCAAAAATTAAACCTACAATCAATATTGGGCACAAGAACTATACTACTTTCAGATTTAGAGGATAAAATTATTTATGTCCCATCCAAAATAGGAAAAAATAATGTCAAATACGGCTAAAAATCTCTGACCTTTGAGGACAAAATTTAACTAGGTAAGTGGCTATATAAGATTTGTTGGCATACCTTAATTCTCCATAAAGTAGGCTCTTTTGATTGGTTAGATATTCATAACCGGGTTCTAACAAGTTATAGGCTTTCTAGCCTGGGCCTAGCCCAACCATTCAACTATATTCTATGTGGTTCCCACAAGGAATCAGTGGACCATCTTTTGCTCCACTGTAATTTTGTTGAAACATGCTATAATTAGATCCAAAATAAACTTCATTGTCATTCCCCTAGACCAAACAACATTTTGGATTTATTTCAAATTTTTTCATTACTCTATAAATGTTCTCTCTTTAAAGAATTATGTGTGGTGATCTCAACCTTACTAGTGTGGAATATATGACTCAAATGAAACAAAAGGATTTTCAAAAATATTTTCTAGACCTAAAAATTTTCCTCAATAAATTAGAAATGAATATATCATAAGTAGTAATGATAGATGTAGTGAAAAAATTAAACCCATGTAACTCATTCTCAAGAGAGCATAATAAAATGTTAAAGCATTGGTCTCTCTTGAAGGTTCCAAACTAGAAGGCACATTCTAATTCCCAAAATGTTAATAGAAGTAGAATCAAATGGTGCACCCTATCCTCAAATATTGCAAAACAAAATTTTGATGGTGCATCTATTTAGGCAACCCATGATTATCTAGGTAGGTTGCGTAATGTGCAATGACAAAGGGGAGTTACTAAGGTTTTCCTTTGAAGCTACCAATGGGAAATAATAATGTAGCATAGGTGCATGGCCCCTTTAGTAGGTGCAAAGCTAGCACACAACATGGAGCTCAAAAATATTCCCATTAAAGGATATTATTCAAACATTAGTAATGCTTTCACAAATAGCAGGCAAGCAATTGGGTCATTTCTTACATCTTGAAACTAGTTTGGGATCTCCTTGAGGGTTTCAATTCAGTAACAATTATATATTTATATTTGGAAGCTAATTCTATAGTAGATTCCTTTACAAATAACACTTGTAAAATGGAGAATCCTCCAATTAAATCCATATAATTTTTCTTAAACTTGGAGGATTTTGCATAAATTATTTCCAATGAAGGTCAATGGAGCAGCGCTTCTAGTGTCTCAAGTTAGTTGCATGGTTAACTTTTATTCATCTTTGTTTCCCACATTGTTGGTGTAGTAATTGGTTGGTTGGGTCTTGAATTAGTTTCAAAGAAGTGTATAAGTCTAGGCGAGATATTAGACACTCTATGTGTCTTTTCTCCAAGGGTGGGTCAAAAAGCCAAATCTTAAGCCTAACATCCACTAGTGCCTTACAAAAGTTTTTTTTTTTGGTCTACGACATGGTTGTCTTGACCTCCCCAAGTATTTCAATGATTCCCTCCAACAAGGAAGGACTCAAAGTTTATATATTTTGATCCCAATGCCAACTAGTGCCATGTGGCTTTCACACACAAGTTCTAAATGTTTGGATTTTAAAGGTTGTAGAAAGGTGCATCATTGGTCTATTTTGTGGAATATGGTTCTCTGAATCTTAGGCTAGTAATAGAGAGGATTATAATTATTGGGTGAAAAATTTCATGTGCTTTATGGGACAATCCTCCTCCAATCGAGGTCCTGAAAATGTAAGCCTAAATTTAGCATATGAAAGTGCCAAGAAGAAATCACCTTGTTTGGACCTTGGATTGGGTGTGCTTAGGTCTTATGCTAGCTTGAATTTGCTACGAATATTGCATTATTCTCCTCCAAGGGAGGTGCTAAAAGTCAAACATATTGAACCCAACACCGGACAACACCACATTTCATATGGGTGTAAGAAAGGAACATTTTGAGCTTGAAGACTATGGAGAGGTATGTTATTGGCTTTTTAATAACTTGCATGTTATTATTACATGTACTGTTGTCAAGTGACCCCAAGAGAAATTTTAAAGCTTACGTCAGGTTGACTTCCCTACAATTGTTGCATTATATTCCTCTAAGGGAAGTTCCAAAAGGAAAATATATTGAGTCTAACACATGACAATTCCACATGTCATTTTTGTGTAAGGTCAAGAGAATTTTGATCCAACAGATTGCATAAAGGTGCACTATTGTATTTTTTAATACTCACAGGTCTAGAAGAGTGGATTTGAAAGCTTTTGATGTGAATGTGTTTTTTGCTAGCACCATGTGTCACTTAAGCACAAAATTAAGGTCCATGGCCAAGGAAAGCTAAATAATGCACCATTGGCTCACTGTCACATCTGGATGGATCATGGGAATCTATGATCCCTATCACACCTACTCCTAAATTCTGTTTTGGAAACACCTCTATAATGCTAAGAATCATTCTAAATTTTGGGGAATGTACTATCTTGACATTTTATTGAACAAAGATGATAGTTTTCTGTTCATACCACACTCATATTTAAAACTAGATATTATGGGTATTAATGACTTATTACTTTTGGACATAGATTCCTTTCAAAATCAAGGAAGCCGACCATACTCACTATCACTATGTGCTCAAGTGCTAGTATCTATTTTTGTGGTGTTTTCTTCCAAGATTGAGGTTGAGGACATGTGAAGGTCAAAAGCCATCATCACTATTCAGATATGCATACAGTTAGTTTTTAATAATATTTATTCGTACTCTCTTTGGGGTGCCTTGTCAAGCAAGAGTATTACTAGCAATCAGTGCATTTTAATTATCAAAGAAGTCTAAAATTCTTAGTATGCATACCTAATACAAGGGATTTATATGTTTTAGCAAGGAGGTATAGATACTCCCATTAGCCTAGTAAGTACCTACAAAAATATGGCCTTCTAGGGCACAATCTTGGGGCTCTGGTTGAAGCAAATCATGGTGGAACTATATTTTATGTTTATTGGAGTAGTTAAGCTCATCTTGGGTTGAGAATTTCTAGAGTCAGATGAGTGGTATAGGGCTAACTCAAAAAATTTCTCATTATTCATGGAGGCACTACTAGACTTGCACACTCTGAAGGTAGAGGTGGTGGAAATGGCTCGTAAGTTATTTATACCTCAAATTTTAGGTAGGCTAGAGGTGGTGTTGGATGCTTCCTCCTTTAGCCTTGGTACACCCAAGTCCTATGACTTGGAGCATCTTTTGGTACTAGCCAAGGAAGTAACCTTCTACCTCTTCATACTAGATATCAAAGGTGAGGCATTGCACAAACATAAAGAGTGAGTGGAGGTGGTAGTTAGCTTCCTAAATAAAATGATGCACGTTGAGTTGGTTCAAGACTTTGAATGGGTCGGTAATTTCATCAACTATATATAGGAAATTGGTAATGTATAGTCCAACTGAGTTTGCAAGGTTTGGACTCTATTCTTTTTGTCCATATGCATACAATTTTTTTCCATAGATGGTAATTTTATTTGATAGAAATATTTTAAAGATATGTCTAGATGGTTGGGGTTTGGGTGGATGTTTGAGCACCATGCTTTTTGAGAAGTTGCTTCAAACTGCATATTGGAAGGGGAAATTTTATAGATGTTTATATTTTTCCCTTGATGGGTCATGGCTACAACTAGTTTTAAATTTTGAATTTCAAGTTAAAATTCCAGTTCAGTGAAAACATTCTCCCTTGGCATAGATTCTTTGATCATACAAGAATATATTTCAACTTAAGATTAATATTTAGGCCTTTGGCCTTTTACCAAAAAAATACAAATAATTGGTGTATTAGAGTTAATACAAGAAAATCAATGTTTGAAATTATTTTTATATATACATATATAAACAAAAAAAATGAACATTTAATAATTATTTAACATAACTACTTAGAATTGTCTTATTCTAGATGGAATTAGTATTTTTATAATTTTAATAAAATTTTCTTATTTTCTTTGCCCACATTCTCATACCTATTAAATGTATAATGATGCATGTAATCATAAACATAATAAATAAGATATAATATATGAAAATTTAAACATATATATGAATACAAGATGTCAAAATATATAAAAAAATGAATAAATATATTTATGAATCAGTATAACTAATTTATTAAAATCATTTCTCAATATCTAATTTTATTAACTTTCTTAAATTAAACACAAAATTAATTATTAAATTTAAAAAATCACAATTACAATACTTAAGATTAATAATTAATAGTAACATATTTATATATAATTTTTTAAACTGTTTTACAGTCATGGTTTTAAAAAAAATGGAACAAGAAAATTTATCAGTACCATACTCCACCCATTTTAGCAGAGACCAAGATTTAAAAAATAAAAAAAACTAACATGAAGTGGAAGCATTTGTGTCAACATTCGACATTAACTATTGTAAAATTTCAATATTTTCAATGATTTCACTACAACTAGATTGTGCACAAAGTCTGAATACAAATTCTCCTTCCCAGGTAACAAAAACAAGTACTCCAACCTTCCACACCAAATTTACCCCATCCACCTGCGTAAAATAAATGGTTTACAACATACTGACAGAGGAGACAACATAACAGGGAAATGAATTACATCCATTCATATACTTATTTACTTGAAGACAATGACAATGCTATGCATGACACACATACTTATTTACGTCTCTAATGCAAGCAAACTGTGACGTGAATTTAGTAGCCGCCTCCACCATTGCCGGCGCCTGATCCAGACCCAGCCCCGTAACCGGAGCCACTTCCTGAACCGCTTCCATAGCCACTGCCGGAGCCAGACCCTGAACCATAGCCGCTGCCGCTGCCTTCACCATGCCCGCTTCCAGAGCCTGCGCCATAGCCACTCCCCGAACCTCCACCCTGACCACCGCCATGGCTGCCTACTCCCGAACCCGCATATGACCCGGCAACAGAACCGGCTCCCGAACCAGCCCCAGAACCAGCTCCCGAGCCTGAGCCTGAGCCTGAACCGGAACCGGAACCAGAACCAGAGCCGCTTCCACTTCCACCAAGGCCTAGGCCTGCACCCAGACCCAAACCCAGGCGTGCACCCAAGCCTCCATCTCCGCCCAGACTCAGTCCCAGATCACTTCGTACAATCCGGCCCTCCACAATGCATGCAAATACAAGAGCGGTCGTAACAACCATAACAAACGACTTGTAATTCCACATTATATTAAACTCAAGCTAATGCTAAGCTCTTCACACTAAATCAAACAGGTCAGTTTATTTGTTTACTTAATGACTTCCAAAAGGCACTGCTATGAATAGATATACTGAACTAAGATACAACTCAGCTGAATTATGAATATGGTCTGTTGATGCTATCGCTAGATACTGTAAAAGCCAGTGCTCTGCTAATGTGAAGCGAATGCAAAAGCTTTTATAGACTTAAAAATGATCCAAAAGCTAAATGAACGTAACTTTTTTTTCTGAATTATTTTTTTTGTGTGGTGGAAAGCAAAGCATTGTGTGTGTGGTAGAAGTAAGGCTGTGCTCCATTACATGATAGTGGGTGGCCAGCGATAAAGCACACTAATTAAGTCGGCAAAATCTTACAACCACATTAAGAGTTATATGTCTATTGTTTTGCGTACGATCTAGTTAGTGGAAACCACAAGCCAAACCTTGTTTCTGAGCTGTCATGCGCCTTCTGTCCTTTGGCCAATGGCCACCTTGTCTGCAAGGTGTACTATAAATTTATAAAATGATTCCTGTTTGCTGTTATTGTCCCGTGGAAAGCGACATTGTGACTTCTGAGCTATCTCGATAAACTCTATCAAATGCGTCGTATATTTTTGACATTTCGTGCTTGAATGTTAGGCTAGTGCTGGTGGAACTGCCTTATTTTATTATCATAAACTTCTGCAACTTTTGAAACTCTTTTTGGGACGGTTCGTGGAGAGAATTAAAAACTGTTTGGCCGATTTGTTCTTATTTTATTATTACAATCCTCTGCAACGTTTTAAGCTTTTTTTTTGTTTGATGTGTGGTATAGGTGCAATAAAGACTTCCGCTGTAATTGTTAGTGCTTATGTTTGTCATTCTTATGTTATCATCTTTTGATTAATAAATAAATTTTGTTATTGTTTCTATCATTTGTAAATAGAAACGATGTAAACTGTTCAGCACTAAATTAGAAGTTCACACAGAACCTCTTCCCATTTTGTTAGCTTAGTGTTAGAAATAGGGAGGAATTATTTTTATTAATTTTAGCAGATTGTAAGTTCTTAGTCTTTGGAATACGGAAATAGATGTCTTTTAATTACCTATTCTTAGATTTAGAAAGTCATTAGATTTGTTCTACTTAAAGTAGGGGATGAAGTTAAAGTTTGAAGAGATTCTCCTTTCCGATATAAACAAGAAATTGTTTGTGGTTGAATCAGTTTGATATGTTGAGGCAATTTTGTTGTGCCGTGATTTTATCCTTTATGTGTTCTACTGCATTGTTTTTTGCAGACTAAACATAAAGGAATGCCTTGTATGGTTCATTCTTTCAGTCTATTGGGTGAGAATTACACAATCTTAAAATAATCTTAAATTGCAGGAAAAGATATTCTTATTGGAATTTAACTTGAAGGTTTAGAAAAGTGATTACATCAGTTGGTACAGTTGGTATTGTAGTATCTTAAGATATAGTGAGTAGAGAATTTGTGAGAAAAGTTTTGATCAGCTTACAGCATAGTTATGGTTGTAGATGTCAAGATAGAGCTGTGCTGTGATGTGAAAATAGAGCATAATCAAGTTGGAAGAAGAAATGAAAAAAAAGACTATGGTATATGGAACAAAATATCTTTAAAGGAAGATACAAAAATTATAGTTTTTGTTGAAGAAACTATGTTAGAAATTGGAATAGTACAAGACATATAATAATAAAAATTGTAGAAAAGATATTGAAGGGTTTCAAGAAGGAAAAATAAAATGGTCAAAATAAATACTCACCTTGCGAGAAATAGTTTGTTCAAAGAGGAAATCTAGAGTCGAAGGTATGCAAAGGAATGTTTGATTAAGATGACAATGAAGAGGATGAGTGGGATGAAAATGCTAAACTATATTGCTTTGAAGCAAAGGTTTGAAGATTGCAATGGGAGAGGAGTTGAATTTGAAGACTCTAGTGAAGAGGAATGAAAGCTATTATAAGAGTTGGCCCAAGATGTTGTACTATTAGAAGCAACTCACACTAAAAGGAAGTTATGATAGAAATGGAGATCTTTGGAAGCCTAATATTTGATTAAGTTTTATTAATTTTAAAGAGTATAATAGATAAGGAGTAGCAAAATGGATACCTTAAAAATCCAACTATGGATGAAAATTGAGAAGAACCATCCTTTTGACCTAAAGACATAGAAGTCTACATAGTTCATAGATGATAGCACAACTATGCTAGCATCCAAACATGCTATTATCTTCCATATACTAGAAATAAAAAATTAAGTACAAATCCTAAATAGCTTCAAAAATGATTTTGCTAAAGAATAAATGTAAAAATTTCTATTAATGAAAGAATAAAAGTACACACATTCACAAAAAAGGTGGGTGGATAAGAAATTACACCTTGAGATTCCACACAGTGCAAAGCTCAAATCAAAACATCAATACATAAAAAGAAAGGTCGCTAAGAAGAAAGAGTTGTAGCAAAAGGTGAAGGTGGTGGGTCCTTGTCATCTAGCCTATCCCATTTATTAGCGAGGTTTGAAGTGGAGTCGAGGATTCCCACCCCTCATCATCTTTTTGTTTATCTCCTTTACGAGATGAAGAATAGCCAATTCTAATTGAGGAAATTTGTTGGAATCAAAACATTTAGAATTATATATAGATGGCCACCTAGAAGTGCCACTAGAAAGCCACCCAAAAATACCCCTAGAATGCAACCTAGGAGAAGTGCCTTGAGGGGGAGGCAAGGCCAAGCATCGCTAAATAGGCCATGCACACTAAAATGACCTTGATCTCTTTGGTAAATTGGGGGAAAAATCTAGAGCCAAGTAGCTTGATTATGTAAGATAGAAAATTATCATCACTAGGGTTTAGGACATAGGACAACAATCTTCTATACTCCACATTCAAAGACACCATTGAGATTTGAATCCTATGAAGAAAGGGGAAATAGATCTGACAATAGGGTATTCTAGGGTTTGATTATAAACTAATGAGGGGTTCACCACTAAGCTAGGACTTGGAAAAACTAATGAAATACAAGATCTAATGACAAAACCTAGTGATACATGAAACTTGAATGAATGACTTAAAAATGGATACAAATTAGAACAAAAAGTTGTAAAATCCTAGAAATGCACCTGGAAACTTGACTTGAATGAGAACTAGAAATGCTAAAAACATTGATTTTTGGGCTGACTGGGACTTATATGCTAACTTATGGGAAATTTAGTCCCAAACTAGGTTTTCTATGCCAAAACTGGAATCTAACAGTGTTGATTTTGAATCTCCAGAAACCCTAAAAATTGGTTGTACTGGAACTCATACACCCAAGGTGGTGTATCAATCGTAATGTGCTTTTTGAAATGATTGAGATTTAATTCTTCTCTCCAATCTCTTCTCTTTTTGCCACACTTTGTTTATGGATCTAAACCCTGATTTCAAAACTATAGAAGACTTTCCATGAAGATGAAAACCTTGTGACAACTTGACAACTTCTCTCAACCTTGCAACCTTTTCCTTGAAGGATCTTCAAGCTTTAAAGCCACCTAGATCTACAATCACACATGTAGAGAGAGAAAAACTTATTGATTTTTAGTGAATGGGGGTTTTCCTTGGTCAAACCCCTTTGAGGTAATTCAACCAAATGATGAGTGTAGCATAGAAAAAGTATCTCTTGCTTGGTATGGGAATAATTAATGATAAATTGGACTTAATGTCATCTTGATCTAGTGTTGTGAGGTGTTTTACACATCCACATTATGTCTTTGACCCTTGCAAACTAAATAGAATGCATTTATTGATGTCTTGTAAAGGAGTTGTAAAGTGTTGTAAATGACATTCACACTTTTCTAGACTTTTATTTAGCATTAAATCCTAATGGACCTATTTTCCCCTTAATTCAACAATGTAAAATGTATTGTAAACTAAACCTAATTTTAATCTAGTGTTGTAATGTGTTTTACACATTCACATTCGATGTTGTGGCTTTCTAGGTTATGTGGACCTCATTTTAATGATGTAAATTGTATTTAATCACACTTTCACATTGAACTTTGTGTCGCTAGCCCTAATTACCCTTTACATCATCATTAATAGGCCACTATGACCCCACATTATGCATCCTAAGGCTTATTTTGATAAAAAACCCAGCTAAATAATCATATAAACCTAATTTGTTCACTCCCCGACATCCCAGCTGGCAAAAGAGCCCCTATAAGACCTGTAGACACTAAAAAATGGCACAGGCCTACGACTACATTTTTCATTATTAATTCAAGATACTCACAAAATGATTAAATAATTTTATCATTTAATTATAATCTAACATCACATTTCTTCTAAATTAATTAAATAGTTTTAAACATTTAATTAATTCATTTTCATTATTCTTCTAAATTTGATTAATTAAGTAAATTACATTAATTTACTTTAATTTATTCACTAATTAATTATAATCTTTTCTATTGATTAATTAAATAAGTTTCTTAAATTTATTTAATTACACATTTAAATTAAATACATTCTTCTTACTAATTAAATAATTTTTCTAAATTCATTTAATTACTTCTTTAATTAAATCTCTCATTCTTACTAATTAAATAAGTTTCTTAAATTTATTTAATTGCACATCTAATTAATTCATTTTCTCCCACATTTAATTAAATAAATGATTATCCATTTATTTAATTAACTCTATTTCCTCATCTAAAGTGACTCCATAAACTGAAAAGGTCATTTAATTGATTTTGGAATCACAACACAACTTCCTCCACAAAAGAAGGAATTAATTTTATATCTAATTATTCTATTTGAGAACATGTCTCCTACCCTTTTAATTAAATATCTCATGCATAATTCTCTCCATTCCCAACTAACACTCTCTCTCAATTCACTCACCTAATTAATTTGTCACCTCCTTTTGACTCACACATTCTTTTAGTTACACCTCTTAATTGGCCGATCAAATTGGCTAACTATTCAATCAATCTCTCAATCAGATTTTCTAAATATCTAATCAATCTCATTAATCAAGGACTTAACTATTCAATCAGATCCTCACACTCAATCTAGACCATTCAAACCCAAATCAATATTGAATGTCGAATCTATGAAGCTTCTATAAGAGAAGCTTTGAAATCTATTCATGGGTAATCACACTCTTCAAAGTTTTGCTATCAAAATACATATAGGATAATATTGCACACTCAGAATCTAAGGGCATTGAGCTTTTTCAAAGAAAACTGGAGAAGAATAATGGAGAGTTGTCAAGCAAGTAATGGGGATTATATGATAGTCTTCTTGTTTATTTAATTTCTTTATTGCTTTGCATTTCATTATTGATATGGGGAATCTTAGCATGATTAGGCAATTTGTGATTTTTGTTGTTGTTATGCTTTCATAATCTATGCTAAGGAAAAACCAAAAACATAGCTTATACTTTCACATCTCAGGTAGTTGTATATCTTATGGTTCAAATTTATGTGTCATCCCTCTTTGAGCAAGTCTTATCTTATGGTCCAAACTAGATTACAAAAGAGACGATTAGAAATGGACCCTTCACAACAATGTGATGGCTCTTACAATCCCACTAGCGAAATGAACCTCAAGTCAACATCACAAGAACCTCCAAAGTCATATGTAAACCCATTTGAAAAATTCCTCAAGAGAGATGACCAAGGTTGTATCACTATTGAGGAACTTGAGGCAACAACCCTGGATCCTGAGGTTGTTGAATTTTTTGATGAGCTCATCATGCTCAACCCTAAGAAATTCTTAGCCAAAATCATAGAAGATGGAGTTAAATTACCACCTGGATTTGACATAAGCATGCTACAAGTGGTTCCTTTTCCTAAAAATGTCTTAAACCAAAGCCAGGGTCATATGACACATATTCCACATACTGTTATACCACAACTAAATCTTAACATATTTTAAGAAGGGGCTACATAGAGTTCTGCAACGGTTCACACTCCTCCCGCTTTTGGGATCTACCTTTCCAACTCTACCTAAAACATCATCTACTACACAGTCCATGACACAGCCTACAACCTGATTAACATTAGCCCCTATAATATAGTCAATAGTGCCACTGAAGGGCACTAATCCATTTGGGACCTCAACGATCACCATGAATACTACCTCAAACAATCCTCCTAGATGTAAGAGAGTGATATTTTCAAGTATAAGACCCACACCCATGGTTAATGTCAAGGATCCCACATATGGTTTAATTATCCTTCAAAAAAATGCTACACAAGGACAACAAGGTACACATACTAGGATTCTAGCACAACCAAGTTTTTGATCAAATACCTTTACACTAAACAAGTCACAACAAGGTACCCATGCACAACCTAGAGGTCATAACACACAAGGGAAACCCAACATAAACACCACATATACACATATACCTTAGGTACAACAAAATATTCCTTCATACAACTACTATGTACCTACACAAAATGTGGGTCCCAACAATACAAATGAAATACAAAACCCATAAGTGGATGCTCGAACTACACAAATGCTTGCTTGTAGAAACAAGTGGAGAACATGCAAACTATAACAGCCAAAAAATCCTACAATGTACAGGACTTACATACATACCCCTTTGATAGGAATATCTACATGCCTCCTTTTCCACAATGATACACAATTCCGATCTAAATCTAAAAAACTAATGAAATCTGTATTTGAGCTGAATGGGACTCATTCGCCACCCCAGGCGAATCAATCCCAGTTCTAGGTTTTTTGCACATAAACTATTTTCTATCAACCGAGAAGCAAGATTTGCATCTGAATAAAATCTTCACCTCAAGAGGGAATCATTCACCATACATGGAAAATTAATCTACTTTCAAATTTTTGCAACTTCAAAGTTTTGTCCTGCACCTTGTCACTTGCACAACAATTTCTAACAGAAACATGACTCGGGATCTTAGAAAATTCTTACAAAATAGCTTAAAATTGTTTTTCTAATGAGGGTTTTTCCTTGGTCAAACCCGTAGTTGGGTAATTCAACCTTGAATGGAGAAAAATATGCATAAAACCTATCCTTAGATGTGTTAAAGATTAGGAAACACTAAAATATGACAAAAGTCCTATTCTATTGCTCTAGAATAAGAAATGAAAAAATTATTTATATGATGCAATATCTCAACCCTAGAAACCTTACAACACATCAAAAATGGGAATGAAATGACATGAAAATGATAAAAAAAATTGAAAACCTTAATCTAAAGATAGAGTGAACATGGAAGATGGAATCAATATGAAACCAGGTCCTTAGGTGTGATTTGGTGGCTAGTTGCACCTCTTCACCCTAGATTTCTTCATGATTCACCATAGGAATCCATTGTCAACCCTTTGCAATGTTGGGTCTTGACAAGAAGAGTGAGCTTCAAGACCTGAGAAAATCCTAGTTTGCTGCCCTAAAACTTCAACTTTTTCTAATGAGACTTGTTGTGGAAGACTTGACTATAAGAATTGCTCTTGGAAAATGACAAAAAGATGTGCAAAATGACTTAAGAAGAGTATTTATAAGAAACAACACCTTATTTTCCCATTATTTAGACCTAAGAAGCTGACATTCACCAGAAATTCAAGTTAAAATAATCAAATTCTAAGTCAAAATTGAATTTTCCCTGAAAGGGGACTCATTTTCCACTCTTGGCGAATGGGTCCCACCAGAGGGGACTCATTTGCCCAAGGTGGTGAATGGGTCCCACTACTAATTTTTGAAGTTGGGTTTTTAGGGTATGAGATAATTAAATGTTGTTTGTCAGGTTTTATGTCATTTCTCAGGTAAAACGAGCCTCTAGATAAAAAATAATGGGTCTTAGGGGCCTATAAATGTTTCTTTGAATGGTAAATGTTGTGAAGGAACTGAAAAGTGGGTCCAATTATGCGTGAATTCTTTTCTTTTCTCGAAAGGGTCCAATTTTCTATGACACATTTAGCCCCCACTTTAGTGCCCATATGACTTTAAGTGCATATGTAAGCTAAAGGACTCTAAACGATGCACTTTATTACATAAAAGGATACTCATTCAAAAGACATGAGAACAAATCCCCCAGTGTAGTTATTTGCACAACCACAACATTAGGAACTGCATCCTACAACACACATTCATTAATTTTCCTTAAATCCTTTTATCTAACTCATAGGAATTCAATTCAAGGGTAGATGTATGCCCCCCTTTGATTCCACTTGTTTTATGGAGGTGGAATCAAGGTAGCAATCTAGCTGCATCAAATAAGAAACATCGTATTGTAGAGAATTTCCAAGTACCATGCCACATAATGATAGATAGATGATGATGTCGAGTGTGGAATCATTATTCCAACACATCAAACAATGCCAAAAACATATTACCCTAGCTCCTGTTATGTTGATTTGAAGAATATCTATGTTATGAGTTCTTGAAAAGATAATAACCTTATGCTAAATCATATAAGTAAAAAGAGATGAAAAAGGATTAAAAGAAGGAGAATAAAATAACTTGTCACTTACTATTCATTTTACCTTCGTGTAGCTTGAGAGTGATGAGTGAGAGAAGAACATGCCAAGTAGACAGGATTACACACCTTTGCTTTAGATGAAATTTAGAGCATTTTTTTATGATTTTGATAGGTCCCTACCTAGTCACAATAGTGGCTAGGGGGAAGACAACTCACATTTCTAAGAGATCATGTGCTAGCACTATCGGCGGTAGATATAGAGCATTTATAGTCAGTGGGTATCTATTGGGAATATCTTATGCCACCTATGAGATACCATGATGCCATGCTTATTGATCTGTGTGAGTGTTGGGATGCTGATACTTGTAACTTTCATCTACCCACTAAGGAAATGACTATCACTCTCAAGGATGTACATTGCATTCTCCAAGTTCCCATTCGGGGAGAGTGGGTATATTTTTGGGGGATTGGTCATTCTAGGAGAAGAATAGATATATACATTATTGTTTAGGTGGAATTTTACATGATGAGAGGGTTAGGGCATGGATCGAGCTTCCCATGCTACTATATTCATGAGCTCCTATGGTCAAATGGATTATGCTGCACATAGTGGCACTAGTTCTCAATCCATATGGACGTGTGGTACACTTGGATGGACGAGGACCGATACACTTGATACAAGGGATGTATGAGCAAAGGAAAGTTTATGCATGGGGTTCATGCATTTTAGCAGACTTTTATTATGATCTTGGTCAGCTTGTGTTTCAAGAGATCAATAATATGAAGCATTGTATGCTTCTACAGGTGTGGTGCATCGAGCATATCACATGCACCATGTCTGTTGGATTCCATTGTGCTATAGTTGTAGGATATCCATGAGCATTTGTCTATCCTTTGCAACACTTGTGGTAATATGGGGATTTACACTTTTAGAGGGTGAGATTTGACTAGATGGAGGAGGATGAGATTCTATGGAGACCCTATCTACTCACTCCATAGTGGCCAGATCCCACAGGACAGTTACAGAGGATGCAGATGGATAGGTATCTAACTAGGAGGCATGACTATGTTGTATGACCTTTCTATTATGGGTGATTCATGTGATAGTTTGGATAGGTGAAGACACCACTGAGGGTGTGCCCCTTCATTATACAATTAGTGTCAAGTGCCCAAAGGCCAAGTGATATTGTTCGGTTGACTATAGATCATGTTCATTAGAGTGATTCTAATGATTCATATTAGGACCAGCCACCAGCATCTGATGTTGATGATGTCGGAAACACGGATGAGCACGAGGAGTGGTAGTCATACGCAAGACCAAATCTTGTGTTCCCCATGGAATCCCCTATAGGTGATGGGGTACCAACATCAGATGAGGGTGATGAGTTAGAGGAGAGAACAAAGCAGGTACAATATAGCCAGTAGATATTTTTACAAATGTTATTGATGAGGAGTACTAGTTTGATGCCAATCATGGCTATGAGGACCAGGATGGAGAA
>VDFB02000013.1:28321304-28440162 GCA_007258455.2 Sequoia sempervirens
AATTAGGAGACAACTCTACAATACCAAATCTAGAAATGTCTACTTGTTAGGTTGCTGAAGTCAATTATGTAGGAAATGGACATAGAACCTTCTCTAAGCTTGAAATAAAGTTGATTTGACTTGAAGCACCTAGTTTACTTGTTGACTAATCTTCAATCACCTAAATGCTTGTAAAATCTACATATAAAGGTGTCTACGAACACACATGCAAAAAGGGGGGAAATGGTTGAGGGTTAGCAAATAGGGGTTTTCCTTTGTCAAACCCCACTTTGGTAATCAAACCCTTGATAAAAAAATGAAATGTAAGAGAATGATAAACAAATAACATGCAAATTCTATCAACTTACCAAACCCTTAAAGATGATAATCTAAAGTAAATGGATGCTCTAAAATGCTTGAATAGTGCACTTGATAAGATGTTGTAAGATGCTTGAATGCTTGATATTGCTTGAATAGGATGTGTGAATGTTGGAGGATGTAAAATGAGGTGAGAATCACTTATTTATACAATCTTGTGCCTTAAAAACCCATTAATACCTCATCACAAGTTGACATCAAGTGATTTTGAATAAAAACCCGAAAGGAAATTTAAAATATTTTGAATTTGGAGCCAAAGGCGACTCATTTGCCACCCATGGCGAATGGGTCCCACCGAGGACCTAAAAAATGGGTGTCGGGAATTAAGTGACATTTAATGTTGTTTATTAGGCTTACATTAAAAAATGCACTTAATTAAGGCTTATAAGGGTATAAAGGGGTCAAATAAAACATGAGAAAGGTGTAAATAATGAAATTATGCCTAGAAAAGTGTGAAATCTTGTTCCAAGACTTTAAAACACTTCAAAATAGGACATGTCTAATGATGAAAAGGTGATTTTTTGGTGAATTGTAATTAATAGAGTCTAGAAGAGTGTAGAAATGTCTTACAACACTTCAAAACAACTTCACAAGATGTAATTATTTCAATTTTAGTACCTAAAAATGCATGTTCAAGCCATGTTACGACATAAAATCAAAGAAAAATAGACCAAACATTATGAAGCAAGGCCTAAAAGACCATGAAAATAACAAGGCTTCATTTTTCTACAGTGCATTTATATATGAATTTATTTATAATTTGTGTTTTGTATGCTTATTTTTGTACTCCAACGTACTTGTTTGCTAAGTTTCTTACTAGTTCCCCTTGCAGGATCCATACTACCCTTATAGGCACATGAATATAGGTGGATCACCATGGATCGCTGTATTTTACATCTCTTGTTTTCATAATTGCACTATTCTCTAGATATAGTTTCTATGTTTCCTTGATATTTTTTGGATGATGCGACACACTGAAACATTTAGGTCTCTTTCATGTTAACCTAATTTTTTTACTATTATTTTCTTTTTTATTATGTGTCTTCTTTTATGCTTGTAATTCTATATGCCTAGGGTATGATAATACTTCCATCCTAATTCCAAAATAATCATTCTTATAAATATTGAACCTAGGTATATATATCCCTTTATTTACTTTGTGCAATATTATTTATGGCTATTTGGCATTATTCCTTTCTTTTATATTTTTCATTTCATAACAATAATTTTTTAGTGTTTCATTATCTATTTTTCCTACAGACCCTTCACCTTTCTCCTTTTATACCTTAAAATCAATTGTATATACCTAGTTTAAACATTATTTTATTTTAGGAAATTATTAAGTTGATAAAAAAGACCTACATAACCCCATGAGAGAAAAATATGGATGAATAATTAAAAAATAAATATAATGAAAATATTAAATAGATACAAAAATATTTCAAGATACACATGCCCTAGAAAAACCCTCAAGAGGAACTTTCCATAGCATCTAAAATCTTTCACACTTAATGCCTTATTCAACAATGATATATTATAATATATTTATTGAGTGTTCATGATTACTTCTAAAAAATAAGTATCCTCCAATTCAACCTCCATGTTTCTAAGCATATAGCCACACATCCCATGTTATGCTTCATATTTGAATTCAACAAGAGAATTCAATAAAAATGGAAACCTACCAAAGCTAACCAACCTAAATCACTAAATTTTTTCTTTATTTTATAGACTCAAGCTCACAAAATAAATCCAAGTGTTAAAGGTAAAACAATGAGTACAAAAATTCATTGAGCCAAACATTTACTTTTTAGTAATAATTTTCTCCAATATTAAATATTATCCCCATGTGAAATACATACATTCAAATGCACAAAACCATTGACCCAAATAAATACTTGATGTTGCTAAACACATCTATAAAGATACACCACAAATAAATATTTATTTTAGATAATTAAAAGTAAGGTATTTGTTAATTCAAGGTGTAGATCACTTGATTTTGAAATGGTGTCACACTTTTATGGGTGTGTAGATTGATAGATGAAATAAATCATTGTAGCCATCCATGAGAACCATGTGAGGTATCAACATAATCTCTTATTCCATCCAAGATGCTTTTAATGGCATCAAATTTGATCACCATCGTGGGAAATAACATCATTCCTTTCACATGCCTTTGGAAATAATAGGAATATAAACCAATATGGAGATGAGACCAATATAAAGAGACACAAGAATCAAATATGCATGAAAAAAAAAGGATCCAAATTATTGTAATAAAAACCTGCATGGAAGAGGCAAAGAAACTACATTAAATGGTAATAGATCCTAATCATCCATGCTTGCTCAAAATGTATAAATTACTGTGAAATCATTCCAACAACATATCCAAGCCATAAACCACAACCACAAGCTACATCTGTATAAAAATTACCAATGGAAGAAATACACATGCTTTGGAACTCAATACTACATGGGTAATTTCAGAGCTAGAAAAATAGATCAAGGCATATCCTTGCATTGCCTAGATAGTTACTTTGATAAATACCTAGACATGCACAACCATTGCAATGCCTAGTTAATCCAAAACATGTAAGATAATTTTCAAAATCTCACACTAGCATCAAAATAAAAGTTCCAATCAATGTTAGATTACAAAACCTTTGTCTGACTAAAAGTTCCAATCAATATTAGATTTACAAAGGAAATTATTTATGTCCCATCCAAAATAGGAAAAAATAATGTCAAATAAGGCTAAAAATCTCTAACCTTTGAGGACAAAGTTTAACTAGGTAAATGGCCATATAAGATTTGTTGGCATACCTTAATTCTCCATAAAGTAGGCTCTTTTGATTGGTTAGATATTCATAACCGGGTTCTAACAAGTTATAGGCTTTCTAGCCTGGGCCTAGCCCAACCATTCAACTATATTCTATGTGGTTCCCACAAGGAATCAGTGGACCATCTTTTGCTCCACTGTAATTTTGTTGAAACATGCACAAATTTAAGATCAAATAAATTTCATTGAAAAACCCTAGACCAAACAACATTTTGGATTTATTTCAATGTTTTCATTACTCTATAAAAAGGTTCTCTGCTTTAGGGAATTATGTGTAGTAATCATCAACATACTACTATGGAATATGCTTGGCTCAAGCCCGAAATAGAAAGGATTTTCAAAGGGAGAATTCCTAGACCTAAAAATTTTTTATTTTAATAAATTAGAAATGAATATATCAAAAAAGTAAGTAATGATAGATGTAGTGAAAAAAATTAAACCCATGTAACTCATTCTCAAGATAGCATAATAAAATGTTAAAGCATTGGGAGGTCTCTTGAAGGTTCCAAACTAGGGGGCACATTCTAATTCCCAAAGATGTTAATGAAGTAGAATCAAATGGGTACCCTACACTCAAGCATGTCGTGAAACAAAATTTTGATGGTGCATCTAAAGGGAGGCCCATGATTATCTAGGTTGGGTTGTGTATTATTGCAATGAAAAATTATGAGTTACTAAGGGTTTTTGTTTTTGGAAGCTACCAATGGGCACTAATAATGAAGCATAGGTGCATGTCCCTTAGTAGGTGTAAAGCTAGCACACAACATGGAGCTCAAAATATTCCCATTAAAGGATATTATTCAAACATTAGTAATTCTTTCTCAAAATAGTAGGCAAGCAATTGGGTCATTTCTTACATCCTGAAACTAGTTTGGGATCTACTTGAGGGTTTCAATTCAGTAAAAATTATATATTTGTATTGGGAAGCTAATTCTATAGTAGATGTCTTTACAAATAACACTTGTAAAATGGTGAATCCTCCAATTAAATCCATATAATTTTTTAAACTTGGAGGATTTTGCATAAATTATTTCCAATGAAGGTCAAGGGGGCAGCACTTCTAGTGTCTCAAGTTAGCTGCATCATTAAAATTTATTCATCTATGTTTCCCACATTTTTGTTGTATTAATTGGTTGGTTGGGTGTCGAATTAGTTCTGAAGAAGTGTATAATTCTAGGTGAGATGTTAGACACTCTGTGCATTTTTTCTCCAAGGGTGGGTCAAAAAGCCTAATCTTAAGCCTAACATCCACTAGTGCCTTACAAAATTTATTTTGTTTGGTCTATGACATGGTTGTCCTAACCTCCCTAAGCAGTTCAATGATGCCCTCCCACAAGGAAGGACTTGAAGTTAATATACTTTGATCCCAATGCCAGCTAGTGCCATGTGGCTTTCACGTGCAAGTTTTGAATGTTTGGATTTTAAAGGTTGCAAAAAGGTGCATCATTGGTCTATTTTGTGGAATATGGTTCTCTAAATCTTAGGTTGGTAATAGAGAGGATTATAATTCTTGGGTGGAAAATTTCATGTGCTCTATGGGACAATCCTCCTCCAATCGAGGTCCTGAAAACATAAACCTAAATTTAGCATATGAAAGTGTCAAGAATAAATCACCTTGTTTGGACCTTGGATTGGGTGTACTTAGGTCCTATGCTAGGTTGAATTTGCTACGAATATTCCACTATTCTCTTCCAAAGAGGTGCCAAAAGTCAAACATGTTAAGCTTGACACCTGACAACACCACATTTCATATGGGTGCAAGAAAGAAACATTTTGAGCTTGAAGACTGTGGAAAGGTGTGTTATTGGTTGTTTAATAACTTGCATGTTATTATTACATGTACTATTGTCAAGTGACCACAAGAGAAATTTTGAAGCTTACATCGGCTTGACTTCCCTACAATTGTTGCATTATATTCCTCTAAGGGAAGTTCCAAAAGGAAAATATATTGAGTCTAACACATGACAATTCCACATGTCATTTTTGTGTAAGGTCAAGAGAATTTTGATCTTGCAAATTGCACAAAGGTGCACTATTGGATTTTTTAATACTCACAAGTCTAGAAGAGTGGATTTGAAAGCTTCAAATGTGAACATGTTATCTACTAGCACCATGTGTCACTTGAGCACAAAATTAAGGTCCATGGCCAAGGAAAGCTAAATAATGCACCATTGGCTCACTGTCACATCTCGATGGATCATGGGAATCTATGATCCCTATTAGACCTACTCCTAAACTCTATTTTGGAAACACCTCTATAATGCTAAGGATCATTCTAAATTTTGGGGAATGTACTATCTTGACATTTTACCAAACAAAGATGGCAGTTTTCTCTTCATACTACACTCGTATTTAAAACTTGATTTTATAGGTATTAATGACTAATTACTTTTGCACATAGATTCATTTCAAAATCAAGGAAGCCAACCATATTCACTATCGTTATGTGCTCAAGTGCTAGTATCTATTTTTGTGTTGTTTTCTTCCAAGATTGAGGTTGAGGACATGTGAAGGTCAAAAACATCATCACTAACTAGATATGCATACGGTTAGTTTTTAATAATATTTATTGGTACACTCTTTGGGGTGCCTTGTCAAGCAAGAGTATTACTAGCAATCAGTGCGTTTTAATTATCAAAGAAGTCTAAAATTCTTAGTATACATACCTAATACAAGGGATTTCTATGTTTTAGCAAGGAGGTATAGATATTCCCATTAACCTAGTAAGTACCTATAAAATGATGGCCTTTTAGGGCACAATCTTAGAGCTCTGGTTGAAGCAAATCATGGTGGAACTAGATTTTATGTTTATTAGAGTAGTTAAACTCATATTGGGCTGTGAATTTATAAAGTCAAATGAGTGGTATAGGGCTAACTCACAAATTTCCTCATTATTCATTGCGGCACTTCTATATGTGCACACTCTGAAGGTAGAAGTGGTGGAAATGGCTCGTAAGTTGTTTATATCTCAAATTTTAGGTAGGCTAGAGCTGGTATTGAATGCTTCCTCCTTCAATCTTGGTGCACTCAAGTCCTATGACTTGGAGCATCTTTTGGTACTAGCCAAGGAAGTAACCTTCTTCCTCTTCATATTGGATATCAAAGGTGAGGCATTGCACAAACATAAAGAGTGAGTGGAGGTGGTAGTAAGTTTCCTAAAGAAAATGATGCACATTGAGTTGGTTTAAGACTTTGAATGGGTTAATAATTCATCAACTATATATAGGAAGTTGGTAATGTATAGTCCAACTAAGTTTGCAAGGTTTGGGCTCTATTGTTTTTGTCCATATGCATACAATTTTTTTCCAGAGATGGTAATTTTATTTGATAGCAAGATTTCAAAGATATGTTTAGGCGGTTGGGGTTTGGGTGGATGTTTGAGCACCATGCATTTTGAGAATCTGCTTCAAACTGCATATTGGGGGAAGGGGAGATTTTATAGATGTTTCTATTTTTCCCTCGATGGGTCATGGCTACAACTAGTTTTAAATTTTGAATTTCATGTTAAAATTCTAGTTCAATGAAATAAACATTCCCCCTTTGCATAGATTCTTTGATCATACAAGAATATATTTCAACTTTAAGATTAATATTTAGGCCTTTGGCTTTTTACCAAAAAAAGTACAAATAATTGGTGTATTAGAGTTAATACAAGAAAATCAAAGCTTGAAATTATTCTTATATATACACATATAAACAAATAATTTTAACATTTAATAATTGTTTAACGTAACTACTTAGAATTGTCTTATTCTAGATGGAATTAATATTTTTATGATTTTAGCAATATTTGTTTATTTTCTTTGATCCACTGTAAGTTGCAACAATTGTCAATTTGTCACTTGCTTATCCAATTTCTTCTACGTTACTAAGGATAATCATTCTTTTACATCCTAATACCTATTAAATATATAATGATAGATGTAATCATAAACATAATAAATAAGATATATATGAAAATTTAAACATATATATGAATAAAAGATGTCAAAATATATAAAAATGAATAAATATATTTATGAATCAGTATAACTAATTTATTAGAAATTTATTAGAAATTTAAATCATTTGTCAATATCTAATTTTATTAACTTTCTTAAATTAAACACAAAATTAACTATTAAATTTTAAAAGATCACAATTACAATAATTAAGATTAATACTTAATATTAACATATTTATATATAATTTTTTAAGCTCAAAACTCCTATTTTACAGTCATGGTTTTAAAAAAATAAACAAGAAAAATTATGAGTACCTTCTTATCATACTCTACCCATTTTAGCAGATACCAAGTTTAAAAAGAAAACACTAGCTTGAAGTGCAAGCATCTGTGTCCACATTTGACATTAACTATTGTAAAATTTCAATATTTTCAATGATTTTTACTACAACTAGATTGTGCACAAAGTCTGAATACAAATTCTCCTTCCCAAGTAACAAAAACAAGTACTCCAACCTTCCACACCAAATTTACCCCATCCACCTGCGTAAAATAAATGGTTTACAACATACTGACAGAGGAGACAACATAACAGGGAAATGGATTACATCCATTCATATACTTATTTACTTGAAGACAATGACAATGCTATGCATAACACACATACTTATTTACGTCTCTAATGCAAGCAAACTGTGACGTGAATTTAGTAGCCGCCTCCACCATTTCCGGCGCCAGATCCAGACCCAGCCCCGTAACCGGAGCCACTTCCTGAACCGCTTCCATAGCCACTGCCGGAGCCAGACCCTGAACCATAGCCGCTGCCGCTGCCTTCACCATGTCCGCTTCCAGAGCCTGCGCCATAGCCACTCCCCGAACCTCCACCCTGACCGCCGCCATGGCTGCCTGCTCCTGAACCTGCATATGACCCGGCACCAGATCCGGCTCCTGAACCAGCCCCAGAACCAGCTCCCGAGCCTGAACCGGAACCAGAACCAGAACCAGAGCCGCTTCCACTTCCACCAAGGCCTAGGCCTGCACCCAGATCCAAGCCCAGGCCTACACCCAAGCCTGCATCTCCGCCCAGGCTCAGTCCCAGATCACTTCGTACAATCCGGCCCTCCACAATGCATGCAAATACAAGAGCGGTCGTAACGACCATAACAAACGACCTGTAATTCCACATTATATTAAACTCAAGCTAATGCTAAGCTCTTCACACTAAATCAAACAGGTCAGTTTATTTGTTTACTTAATGACTTCCAAAAGGCACTGCTATGAATAGATATACTGAACTAAGATACAACTCAGCTGAATTATGAATATGGTCTGTTGATGCTATCGCTAGATACTGTAAAAGCCAGTGCTGTGCTAATGAGAAGCGAATGCAAAGGCTTTTATAGACTTAAAAATGATCCAAAAGTTAAATGAACGTGACTTTTTTTTCTGAATTATTTTTTTTGTGTGGTGGAAAGCAAAGCATTGTGTGTATCGTAGAAGTAAGGCTGAGTGCTCCATTACATGATAGTGGGTGGCCAGCGATAAAGCACACTGATTAAGTCGGCAAAATCTTACAACTAAATTAAGAGTTATATGTCTATTGTTTTCCGTACGATCTATTTAGTGGAAACCACAAGCCAAACCTTGTTTCTGAGCTGTCATGCGCCTTCTGTCCTTTGGCCAATGGCCACCTTGTCTGCAAGGTGTACTATAAATTTATAAAATGATTCCTGTTTGCTGTTATTGTCCCGTGGAAAGCGACATTGTGACTTCTGAGCTATCTCGATAAACTCTATCAAATGCGTCGTATATTTTTGACATTTCGTGCTTGAATGTTAGGCTAGTGGTGGTGGAACTGCCTTATTTTATTATCATAAACTTCTGCGACTTTTGAAGCTTTTTTTGGGCCGGTTCGTGGAGAGAATTAAAAACTGTTTGGCCGATTTGTTCTTATTTTATTATTACAATCCTCTGCAACGTTTTAAGCTTTTTTTTTGTTTGATGTGTGGTATAGGTGCAATAAAGACTTCCGCTGTAATTGTTAGTGCTTATGTTTGTCATTCTTATGTTATCATCTTTTGATTAATAAATAAATTTTGTTATTGTTTCTATCATTTGTAAATAGAAACGATGTAAACTGTTCGGCACTAAATTAGAAGTTCACACAGAACCTCTTCCCATTTTGTTAGCTTAGTGTTAGAAATAGGGAGGAATTATTTTTATTAATTTTAGCAGATTGTAAGTTCTCAGTCTTTGGAATACGGAAATAGATGTCTTTTAATTACCTATTCTTAGATTTAGAAAGTCATTAGATTTGTTCTACTTAAAGTAGGGGATGAAGTTAAAGTTTGAAGAGATTCTCCTTTCCGATATAAACAAGAAATTGTTTGTGGTTGAATCAGTTTGATATGTTGAGGCAATTTTGTTGTGCCGTGATTTTATCCTTTATGTGTTCTACTGCATTGTTTTTTGCAGACTAAACATAAAGGAATGCCTTGTATGGTTCATTCTTTCAGTCTATTGGGTGAGAATTACACAATCTTAAAATAATCTTAAATTGCAGGAAAAGATATTCTTATTGGAATTTAACTTGAAGGTTTAGAAAAGTGATTACATCAGTTGGTACAGTTGGTATTGTAGTATCTTAAGATATAGTGAGTAGAGAATTTGTGAGAAAAGTTTTGATCAGCTTACAGCATAGTTATGGTTGTAGATGTCAAGATAGAGCTGTGCTGTGATGTGAAAATAGAGCATAATCAAGTTGGAAGAAGAAATGAAAAAAAAGACTATGGTATATGGAACAAAATATCTTTAAAGGAAGATACAAAAATTATAGTTTTTGTTGAAGAAACTATGTTAGAAATTGGAATAGTACAAGACATATAATAATAAAAATTGTAGAAAAGATATTGAAGGGTTTCAAGAAGGAAAAATAAAATGGTCAAAATAAATACTCACCTTGCGAGAAATAGTTTGTTCAAAGAGGAAATCTAGAGTCGAAGGTATGCAAAGGAATGTTTGATTAAGATGACAATGAAGAGGATGAGTGGGATGAAAATGCTAAACTATATTGCTTTGAAGCAAAGGTTTGAAGATTGCAATGGGAGAGGAGTTGAATTTGAAGACTCTAGTGAAGAGGAATGAAAGCTATTATAAGAGTTGGCCCAAGATGTTGTACTATTAGAAGCAACTCACACTAAAAGGAAGTTATGATAGAAATGGAGATCTTTGGAAGCCTAATATTTGATTAAGTTTTATTAATTTTAAAGAGTATAATAGATAAGGAGTAGCAAAATGGATACCTTAAAAATCCAACTATGGATGAAAATTGAGAAGAACCATCCTTTTGACCTAAAGACATAGAAGTCTACATAGTTCATAGATGATAGCACAACTATGCTAGCATCCAAACATGCTATTATCTTCCATATACTAGAAATAAAAAATTAAGTACAAATCCTAAATAGCTTCAAAAATGATTTTGCTAAAGAATAAATGTAAAAATTTCTATTAATGAAAGAATAAAAGTACACACATTCACAAAAAAGGTGGGTGGATAAGAAATTACACCTTGAGATTCCACACAGTGCAAAGCTCAAATCAAAACATCAATACATAAAAAGAAAGGTCGCTAAGAAGAAAGAGTTGTAGCAAAAGGTGAAGGTGGTGGGTCCTTGTCATCTAGCCTATCCCATTTATTAGCGAGGTTTGAAGTGGAGTCGAGGATTCCCACCCCTCATCATCTTTTTGTTTATCTCCTTTACGAGATGAAGAATAGCCAATTCTAATTGAGGAAATTTGTTGGAATCAAAACATTTAGAATTATATATAGATGGCCACCTAGAAGTGCCACTAGAAAGCCACCCAAAAATACCCCTAGAATGCAACCTAGGAGAAGTGCCTTGAGGGGGAGGCAAGGCCAAGCATCGCTAAATAGGCCATGCACACTAAAATGACCTTGATCTCTTTGGTAAATTGGGGGAAAAATCTAGAGCCAAGTAGCTTGATTATGTAAGATAGAAAATTATCATCACTAGGGTTTAGGACATAGGACAACAATCTTCTATACTCCACATTCAAAGACACCATTGAGATTTGAATCCTATGAAGAAAGGGGAAATAGATCTGACAATAGGGTATTCTAGGGTTTGATTATAAACTAATGAGGGGTTCACCACTAAGCTAGGACTTGGAAAAACTAATGAAATACAAGATCTAATGACAAAACCTAGTGATACATGAAACTTGAATGAATGACTTAAAAATGGATACAAATTAGAACAAAAAGTTGTAAAATCCTAGAAATGCACCTGGAAACTTGACTTGAATGAGAACTAGAAATGCTAAAAACATTGATTTTTGGGCTGACTGGGACTTATATGCTAACTTATGGGAAATTTAGTCCCAAACTAGGTTTTCTATGCCAAAACTGGAATCTAACAGTGTTGATTTTGAATCTCCAGAAACCCTAAAAATTGGTTGTACTGGAACTCATACACCCAAGGTGGTGTATCAATCGTAATGTGCTTTTTGAAATGATTGAGATTTAATTCTTCTCTCCAATCTCTTCTCTTTTTGCCACACTTTGTTTATGGATCTAAACCCTGATTTCAAAACTATAGAAGACTTTCCATGAAGATGAAAACCTTGTGACAACTTGACAACTTCTCTCAACCTTGCAACCTTTTCCTTGAAGGATCTTCAAGCTTTAAAGCCACCTAGATCTACAATCACACATGTAGAGAGAGAAAAACTTATTGATTTTTAGTGAATGGGGGTTTTCCTTGGTCAAACCCCTTTGAGGTAATTCAACCAAATGATGAGTGTAGCATAGAAAAAGTATCTCTTGCTTGGTATGGGAATAATTAATGATAAATTGGACTTAATGTCATCTTGATCTAGTGTTGTGAGGTGTTTTACACATCCACATTATGTCTTTGACCCTTGCAAACTAAATAGAATGCATTTATTGATGTCTTGTAAAGGAGTTGTAAAGTGTTGTAAATGACATTCACACTTTTCTAGACTTTTATTTAGCATTAAATCCTAATGGACCTATTTTCCCCTTAATTCAACAATGTAAAATGTATTGTAAACTAAACCTAATTTTAATCTAGTGTTGTAATGTGTTTTACACATTCACATTCGATGTTGTGGCTTTCTAGGTTATGTGGACCTCATTTTAATGATGTAAATTGTATTTAATCACACTTTCACATTGAACTTTGTGTCGCTAGCCCTAATTACCCTTTACATCATCATTAATAGGCCACTATGACCCCACATTATGCATCCTAAGGCTTATTTTGATAAAAAACCCAGCTAAATAATCATATAAACCTAATTTGTTCACTCCCCGACATCCCAGCTGGCAAAAGAGCCCCTATAAGACCTGTAGACACTAAAAAATGGCACAGGCCTACGACTACATTTTTCATTATTAATTCAAGATACTCACAAAATGATTAAATAATTTTATCATTTAATTATAATCTAACATCACATTTCTTCTAAATTAATTAAATAGTTTTAAACATTTAATTAATTCATTTTCATTATTCTTCTAAATTTGATTAATTAAGTAAATTACATTAATTTACTTTAATTTATTCACTAATTAATTATAATCTTTTCTATTGATTAATTAAATAAGTTTCTTAAATTTATTTAATTACACATTTAAATTAAATACATTCTTCTTACTAATTAAATAATTTTTCTAAATTCATTTAATTACTTCTTTAATTAAATCTCTCATTCTTACTAATTAAATAAGTTTCTTAAATTTATTTAATTGCACATCTAATTAATTCATTTTCTCCCACATTTAATTAAATAAATGATTATCCATTTATTTAATTAACTCTATTTCCTCATCTAAAGTGACTCCATAAACTGAAAAGGTCATTTAATTGATTTTGGAATCACAACACAACTTCCTCCACAAAAGAAGGAATTAATTTTATATCTAATTATTCTATTTGAGAACATGTCTCCTACCCTTTTAATTAAATATCTCATGCATAATTCTCTCCATTCCCAACTAACACTCTCTCTCAATTCACTCACCTAATTAATTTGTCACCTCCTTTTGACTCACACATTCTTTTAGTTACACCTCTTAATTGGCCGATCAAATTGGCTAACTATTCAATCAATCTCTCAATCAGATTTTCTAAATATCTAATCAATCTCATTAATCAAGGACTTAACTATTCAATCAGATCCTCACACTCAATCTAGACCATTCAAACCCAAATCAATATTGAATGTCGAATCTATGAAGCTTCTATAAGAGAAGCTTTGAAATCTATTCATGGGTAATCACACTCTTCAAAGTTTTGCTATCAAAATACATATAGGATAATATTGCACACTCAGAATCTAAGGGCATTGAGCTTTTTCAAAGAAAACTGGAGAAGAATAATGGAGAGTTGTCAAGCAAGTAATGGGGATTATATGATAGTCTTCTTGTTTATTTAATTTCTTTATTGCTTTGCATTTCATTATTGATATGGGGAATCTTAGCATGATTAGGCAATTTGTGATTTTTGTTGTTGTTATGCTTTCATAATCTATGCTAAGGAAAAACCAAAAACATAGCTTATACTTTCACATCTCAGGTAGTTGTATATCTTATGGTTCAAATTTATGTGTCATCCCTCTTTGAGCAAGTCTTATCTTATGGTCCAAACTAGATTACAAAAGAGACGATTAGAAATGGACCCTTCACAACAATGTGATGGCTCTTACAATCCCACTAGCGAAATGAACCTCAAGTCAACATCACAAGAACCTCCAAAGTCATATGTAAACCCATTTGAAAAATTCCTCAAGAGAGATGACCAAGGTTGTATCACTATTGAGGAACTTGAGGCAACAACCCTGGATCCTGAGGTTGTTGAATTTTTTGATGAGCTCATCATGCTCAACCCTAAGAAATTCTTAGCCAAAATCATAGAAGATGGAGTTAAATTACCACCTGGATTTGACATAAGCATGCTACAAGTGGTTCCTTTTCCTAAAAATGTCTTAAACCAAAGCCAGGGTCATATGACACATATTCCACATACTGTTATACCACAACTAAATCTTAACATATTTTAAGAAGGGGCTACATAGAGTTCTGCAACGGTTCACACTCCTCCCGCTTTTGGGATCTACCTTTCCAACTCTACCTAAAACATCATCTACTACACAGTCCATGACACAGCCTACAACCTGATTAACATTAGCCCCTATAATATAGTCAATAGTGCCACTGAAGGGCACTAATCCATTTGGGACCTCAACGATCACCATGAATACTACCTCAAACAATCCTCCTAGATGTAAGAGAGTGATATTTTCAAGTATAAGACCCACACCCATGGTTAATGTCAAGGATCCCACATATGGTTTAATTATCCTTCAAAAAAATGCTACACAAGGACAACAAGGTACACATACTAGGATTCTAGCACAACCAAGTTTTTGATCAAATACCTTTACACTAAACAAGTCACAACAAGGTACCCATGCACAACCTAGAGGTCATAACACACAAGGGAAACCCAACATAAACACCACATATACACATATACCTTAGGTACAACAAAATATTCCTTCATACAACTACTATGTACCTACACAAAATGTGGGTCCCAACAATACAAATGAAATACAAAACCCATAAGTGGATGCTCGAACTACACAAATGCTTGCTTGTAGAAACAAGTGGAGAACATGCAAACTATAACAGCCAAAAAATCCTACAATGTACAGGACTTACATACATACCCCTTTGATAGGAATATCTACATGCCTCCTTTTCCACAATGATACACAATTCCGATCTAAATCTAAAAAACTAATGAAATCTGTATTTGAGCTGAATGGGACTCATTCGCCACCCCAGGCGAATCAATCCCAGTTCTAGGTTTTTTGCACATAAACTATTTTCTATCAACCGAGAAGCAAGATTTGCATCTGAATAAAATCTTCACCTCAAGAGGGAATCATTCACCATACATGGAAAATTAATCTACTTTCAAATTTTTGCAACTTCAAAGTTTTGTCCTGCACCTTGTCACTTGCACAACAATTTCTAACAGAAACATGACTCGGGATCTTAGAAAATTCTTACAAAATAGCTTAAAATTGTTTTTCTAATGAGGGTTTTTCCTTGGTCAAACCCGTAGTTGGGTAATTCAACCTTGAATGGAGAAAAATATGCATAAAACCTATCCTTAGATGTGTTAAAGATTAGGAAACACTAAAATATGACAAAAGTCCTATTCTATTGCTCTAGAATAAGAAATGAAAAAATTATTTATATGATGCAATATCTCAACCCTAGAAACCTTACAACACATCAAAAATGGGAATGAAATGACATGAAAATGATAAAAAAAATTGAAAACCTTAATCTAAAGATAGAGTGAACATGGAAGATGGAATCAATATGAAACCAGGTCCTTAGGTGTGATTTGGTGGCTAGTTGCACCTCTTCACCCTAGATTTCTTCATGATTCACCATAGGAATCCATTGTCAACCCTTTGCAATGTTGGGTCTTGACAAGAAGAGTGAGCTTCAAGACCTGAGAAAATCCTAGTTTGCTGCCCTAAAACTTCAACTTTTTCTAATGAGACTTGTTGTGGAAGACTTGACTATAAGAATTGCTCTTGGAAAATGACAAAAAGATGTGCAAAATGACTTAAGAAGAGTATTTATAAGAAACAACACCTTATTTTCCCATTATTTAGACCTAAGAAGCTGACATTCACCAGAAATTCAAGTTAAAATAATCAAATTCTAAGTCAAAATTGAATTTTCCCTGAAAGGGGACTCATTTTCCACTCTTGGCGAATGGGTCCCACCAGAGGGGACTCATTTGCCCAAGGTGGTGAATGGGTCCCACTACTAATTTTTGAAGTTGGGTTTTTAGGGTATGAGATAATTAAATGTTGTTTGTCAGGTTTTATGTCATTTCTCAGGTAAAACGAGCCTCTAGATAAAAAATAATGGGTCTTAGGGGCCTATAAATGTTTCTTTGAATGGTAAATGTTGTGAAGGAACTGAAAAGTGGGTCCAATTATGCGTGAATTCTTTTCTTTTCTCGAAAGGGTCCAATTTTCTATGACACATTTAGCCCCCACTTTAGTGCCCATATGACTTTAAGTGCATATGTAAGCTAAAGGACTCTAAACGATGCACTTTATTACATAAAAGGATACTCATTCAAAAGACATGAGAACAAATCCCCCAGTGTAGTTATTTGCACAACCACAACATTAGGAACTGCATCCTACAACACACATTCATTAATTTTCCTTAAATCCTTTTATCTAACTCATAGGAATTCAATTCAAGGGTAGATGTATGCCCCCCTTTGATTCCACTTGTTTTATGGAGGTGGAATCAAGGTAGCAATCTAGCTGCATCAAATAAGAAACATCGTATTGTAGAGAATTTCCAAGTACCATGCCACATAATGATAGATAGATGATGATGTCGAGTGTGGAATCATTATTCCAACACATCAAACAATGCCAAAAACATATTACCCTAGCTCCTGTTATGTTGATTTGAAGAATATCTATGTTATGAGTTCTTGAAAAGATAATAACCTTATGCTAAATCATATAAGTAAAAAGAGATGAAAAAGGATTAAAAGAAGGAGAATAAAATAACTTGTCACTTACTATTCATTTTACCTTCGTGTAGCTTGAGAGTGATGAGTGAGAGAAGAACATGCCAAGTAGACAGGATTACACACCTTTGCTTTAGATGAAATTTAGAGCATTTTTTTATGATTTTGATAGGTCCCTACCTAGTCACAATAGTGGCTAGGGGGAAGACAACTCACATTTCTAAGAGATCATGTGCTAGCACTATCGGCGGTAGATATAGAGCATTTATAGTCAGTGGGTATCTATTGGGAATATCTTATGCCACCTATGAGATACCATGATGCCATGCTTATTGATCTGTGTGAGTGTTGGGATGCTGATACTTGTAACTTTCATCTACCCACTAAGGAAATGACTATCACTCTCAAGGATGTACATTGCATTCTCCAAGTTCCCATTCGGGGAGAGTGGGTATATTTTTGGGGGATTGGTCATTCTAGGAGAAGAATAGATATATACATTATTGTTTAGGTGGAATTTTACATGATGAGAGGGTTAGGGCATGGATCGAGCTTCCCATGCTACTATATTCATGAGCTCCTATGGTCAAATGGATTATGCTGCACATAGTGGCACTAGTTCTCAATCCATATGGACGTGTGGTACACTTGGATGGACGAGGACCGATACACTTGATACAAGGGATGTATGAGCAAAGGAAAGTTTATGCATGGGGTTCATGCATTTTAGCAGACTTTTATTATGATCTTGGTCAGCTTGTGTTTCAAGAGATCAATAATATGAAGCATTGTATGCTTCTACAGGTGTGGTGCATCGAGCATATCACATGCACCATGTCTGTTGGATTCCATTGTGCTATAGTTGTAGGATATCCATGAGCATTTGTCTATCCTTTGCAACACTTGTGGTAATATGGGGATTTACACTTTTAGAGGGTGAGATTTGACTAGATGGAGGAGGATGAGATTCTATGGAGACCCTATCTACTCACTCCATAGTGGCCAGATCCCACAGGACAGTTACAGAGGATGCAGATGGATAGGTATCTAACTAGGAGGCATGACTATGTTGTATGACCTTTCTATTATGGGTGATTCATGTGATAGTTTGGATAGGTGAAGACACCACTGAGGGTGTGCCCCTTCATTATACAATTAGTGTCAAGTGCCCAAAGGCCAAGTGATATTGTTCGGTTGACTATAGATCATGTTCATTAGAGTGATTCTAATGATTCATATTAGGACCAGCCACCAGCATCTGATGTTGATGATGTCGGAAACACGGATGAGCACGAGGAGTGGTAGTCATACGCAAGACCAAATCTTGTGTTCCCCATGGAATCCCCTATAGGTGATGGGGTACCAACATCAGATGAGGGTGATGAGTTAGAGGAGAGAACAAAGCAGGTACAATATAGCCAGTAGATATTTTTACAAATGTTATTGATGAGGAGTACTAGTTTGATGCCAATCATGGCTATGAGGACCAGGATGGAGAAGAGGATGATAATGAGGAGGAGGATTATGAGGAGGATTATTAATACCAAGAGGAGCCACCCCTAAGCAAGGGTGATGAGGTACCTATTAAGGATCAGTAAGAGCATGGAGAGTCCTCACATACTTACAAGACCAGATAACAGGTAGTAGCTACAACAAACATCAGCACCTAGAGTCAGAGAGAGGCTAGCACATCCTCAATGCCCCCTAGAGAGGATGAGGTTGAAATCCCTCATGCATCTGGAGACATAAGTGAAGATATTTGATTTTACGCATGTCTTGTAGTGATTTCTACTTTGTATGTGTGTGTGTGTGTGTCATGATGATGTGTTACTGATTGTGTACATTCTTTATCTTGTAGGAGTGATGAGATACTAGCGACAGTTCTATCATCAAGCTGCCACAGAGATATTGCATGCATCCATCGATGAGGAGGAGATGGATCCTAACTATGTGCCCCCACCGATCATGGAGGAATAGCTAGAGTCACTCAAACCTTTTGCAAGGTTATGGGAAGTGTACGAGAGTGTGAGGAGGCAACTCTATCTGGCTAATAGTGCACTATAGTTAGCATAGTCCTAAGTAGAGGTAGAGAGATTACATGCAAATTTGGCATAGACACAAGCGAAGAGGGATCATATGGTAGAGGAGTAGCTTGTAGTTATTGGTCAGGTATAGGGTCTTGAGTATGCACTCAGACTTAGTAATTCACAATCATGATCACACATGGCCATCTCATGATGACCAGGGACTAGATCATGAGCGCCGGATCTTAAGGGATCTAGCTCTCACAAACCACTATGACTGTGTATATGATATTGAGATGTATATAAAACTTTGATATATATATAGACATGGGAATTTGAAGTTATTAGGATGTGTCTCTTTGTGTGGATATTTAAATGCAATGTGATTAATTAAATGACTTATGGTAAAAGTATTTAATTAATGGCAACATGATTTAACAGGATTAATGTGATCTAATGTAAAACATATTTCAGTTTTATTGTAGATACAACATTATTAATTAGAAGAGAATATGTTAAATTAAATACACTGATAATGATCTAACTTAACATAACAAGAAGGTGAATAGTATGAAGCCTAAAGAAATTATAAAATGAACTTAAATAATTACCTTAGTTTTCAAGATAAACGCAAAATTAGTTGTCCAGAATGAAGCAATGTGAAAGCTATTTATAAGAACATTAAATAACTTTTAAACAACACTGATGTATTAATCATACTATTCATATGGGTCATAGATAATACTGATACAAATGTGTGGCATTAATAGGTTCCTTAAGGGGTGTTCCATCAAGTTGCATTAAGAGATAAGCACCAAACCCATAATTGGTATCAACTATGTAAGGTCCTAACCAATTAGGGCTGAACTTATCTTTATATTCATTATTAGCACTAGTATTGCATTGATTCTCAATAAGAACAAAATCCCCCTTACAAAACAACCGAGGGATGACATGAATGTTGTGTTTGCATTGTAATTGTGTGATCTGAGCTTGGAGATGTTCGAGAGCACTAATTTGTTGTTCGTCAAGCATCTCAAGTTGATGTAATCATTGATCTTTATAAGTCTCGTCGTCAATAAGATCTTGGAGAGAAACTCGCAAAGTAGGAATTTCTAACTCCAAGCGCATAATCACATAAGTGCCATAAACAAGGTTATAAGGGGTAATTCTTGTGTACGATCAAACATTAGTTCTATAAGCCCAAAGCACATAAGATAGTTGCATATGCCAGTCTTTATGATGCTTGGTGACAATTTTCTTGAGGATTTTTCTGAGAATCTTATTAGTATTTTCAATTTGTCCATTGGATTGTAGATAATACAGTGTAGAAAAGAAATGTTGAATGTTGAATGTTTCAAGAAATTTCTAAACTTCATTATTCTTAAATGGATTTTCGTTGTCTAAAATTATTGTTGAACGGATCCCAAAGTGAGCAATTATGTGGTCCAAGATGAAATGACAAATTGCTTCAGCAATTGTAGAATGGAGGGGAATAGCTTCCACCCATTTTGTGAAATAGTCTATGGTGGTTTATGATAAACGTGTGTCTAGCAGAAGAAGGCAGTGAAATTTTTCCAATAAGATCCAACCCCTATACTAAAAATGGCCAAATGGGAACATTGGCATGGAGCTCAGCAGCAAGAGCATGGATCAAATTGCTATTTTTTTGGCATTTATAACATCATTTAACATGGCTGAATCAATCCTTCTCCATATGTCTCCAATAATAACTCGTACAAATGAGTTTTTGCACTAATGAACAATCTCTAAAATGACCTCCACAGGCACCAGCATGGACCTGTTCAAGGGCTAAAGGGATTTTAGATTCTTTAAGACAGCTTAATAAGAGACCATTAAAAGATCTTCTACACAATGTATTTGCAAGGATCACATATTTAGCCACGAGTTTATATAAGATATTTTAGTATTCGTTGTGGTAGGTTTGAGAATGGTACCATCTTTCAAGTAGTTGTATATTGTATCATACCATTCACATGAGGCATCTTGAGTTATCACCAAAATTTCTTCTAATGAAGTATCTATCGAAGGTTTCATGATGGGATGGATAACAAAGGTAAAGTTTGTGGAAGGATTGTATGGGGATATAAGAGAATTTGCACTTGCCATTGCATCCACATGTTGATTATCTTTGCATGGGATGTTATCAATGGTGAACAATTCAAAATTTACTAATAATCTCATTATAAGATCCTTGTATTTTGATAATTTGTAATGTTTAGTTTGATATGTACCATTGATTTATTTGATGACCAATTGAGAATTGTCAAATATCTTGATATGTTTAGCGTTTATTGATAAAGCATCTTGCAAACCTGTGACCAATGCCTCATACTTAGCTGTATTACTTTTGCATAGGAAATTTAATTGATAGGATAAGGGAATAGGTTTACCATCAGGTGGAATTAGTACCACTTTAACACTAGAACTTTTTCTACACTTATATCCATTAAAAAATAACTCCCATGGTCTAATGTCAACGGTTAAGACATGATCGTCAACAAAGGAATCATGAGTATTTAAAGCAAAAGGAGAATGAGTGTCAGCTAAGTGATTAGTTAAGGCTTGGCATTTTATTGCTTTTTGTGAGACAAATGTAAGGTCAAACTCAGTTAACAACATCACCCACTTAGGTAAGCATCCTGAGAGATCTGTTTTGTCAAAAATATGTTTAAGAGGATCAAATTTTGTGATGAATTGTATTCAACATTTAGTAAATAATGTTGCAACTTACTAGTAGCAAATACAGGAGCAAAACATTGCTTTTCAATTGGTGAATATCGTGTTTCATAATCAATTAAGGTTTGAATAATGTAATAAATAGGGTGTTCTTTACCATGATCATCATGTTGAGCCAATAATTTTGCAAGAGCATGGGTATATGTGATGATGTAAAAAAAAAAGGTCTACTTGGCACAGTGGGTTGTAAAACAAGTGGAGTGGCTAGATATTCTTTTAGACTCTTGAAAGCATGTTTACAATACTCATCCTAATCAAAAGGTACACCCTTTTTAAGGAGATGCATGAAAGGTCCTGTGTGATCAACTAAAGATACAATGAAACAATGGATAGCTTGAATTTGACCTTGTAACATGCGTAACTGAGAAATATTCCTAGGAGGTGGCATGTTAATGATTTCATCGATTTTCTTCATCTCCACCTCAATGCCTCTATGAGATATGGCAAACCCCAAAAGTTTGCCACTATCTACGCCAAAGACACTTTTTTGGATTCAATCACACATTGTATTTTTTGTATTCATTCGAAGATTTTGTGAAGGACATTTACATTATCTTGTCATGTTATCAATTTAGTGAAGATATTGTCAACATAATCTTCCAAAAAAAATTGAATGTAATCATGAAATATTAATGTCATTGCACATTGATAAGTTACACCAACATTCTTTAGACCGAAGACCATCACAACCCAACAAAATGTTCCCAAAATAGTTGTAAAGGTAGTTTTGTATTCATCTTGAGGGTTGATAAGGATTTGATTATAACCAGAAAATCCATCCATGAATGACAACAAAGCATGTCCAACAGTTGAATCCACAATCATGTCTATATTAGGAAGTGAAAATTTGTCTTTTAAAGAGGCTTTATTCAAGTCTCAAAAATCCGTGCACATCCTAATACAATTATCAAGTTTTGCAACTGTGACAATGTTCGACATCCAAGGAGAATAATCAATAGGTCTAATAAAGCCCGCATCAAGGAGTTTTTCGAGCTCTTATTTAACACGCAAGGCTATGTTAGGATGCATTTTTCTTATCTTTTAACGAACGGGCTTAGCATTTTCAGCAAGGAAAATGTTATGCATCACAATTTTTGGGTCAATTCCTAGCATATAAGAATATTTCCAAACAAAAATTTCAAGAAAATCATGAAGTAAAGCGGTAGTGTCTTCTTGTTCTTCATCATCAAGGAACTTCCCAATTTTAATAACTTTATCATTATGATTAATGTCCATTGGCACATCAATTGTACCTCCAAAAGGGACTGCATTGGATTTAGGACCTTCAGATTCATAGAGCTCTTCAATGATATCACTTACTATTTGCTTGGTAACAATCATCGCACGAGGAATGTTTTTCATGGAACTAAGCAAGGAAACCTTGTCATAAACACCTAACATTCATTTCAAAGCCTCATTGCTATTGACATACTTGCATGAAGGTGGTAAGGTTATATCGAGTAATTTAGGATGTTTGATTGTGAGTTTGTGTTTTGGTTGACATGTTATAGCATTAATGTTCAAAGATGATCATTGAGTAGCTTTGGTCATTTTAGAAAAATAATATCCCAATCCAGTTTTTGTCTCTTGTGTATTAGGTTTTATAGGGACATGAATACCTTGCTCATGTTTTTGACACCCTTTTCTAGTATAGCCTAATTATTTTACAAATCCATAGCCTTTTCCATAAATTCTTTCCATTTCATGTGGAGTAGACAAATATTAATAATCTATCTCATCAAAATTTGTTGTGTATGTTGCATTGTCATCCAAATTATATGAGATAGATGTTTGGGATGATTTTTCATAATTTTGAGTGGACATGATTGTTGGTTGTTCTTGTTTCTCATCTTTCTATTGTGTGAGTATGTATTCGCCCATAAATGAGGGTGTGAAGTCTAAGGATCCCCAATCGTCACCAAATAATTTAGAGACCGATTCCTTATCATGTTGTTCCATTTCAAGAGGATCTATATTGGATGTTCGAAATAATGTTTTCAGAGGACTTGTAACCCCTTTTTCAAGGTTAAAGCAACTTTCAGACTTGGGTTTTATTTCAACTCGATAGATATGATTGTTATGGAAATATTTCATGATACAATGAAGGGTCGAAGGCACTACATTCATCTCATGAATCCATCGTTAGCTTAAAAGAAGATTATATAAAAGATCATAAGGCATGACATGGATAGGATTTTGCAAAGTAGCCACCCCAATCGTAATAGGAAAAGTAATTATCCCAAGCGGTTGCTTTGTTGTATTGTCAAATTCTTGAATGGAGACATAATCAGGTATTATTTGTGACCTGCCAACATTTAATTGATCAAGGAGAGTCACACTACACACATTAAGAGTAGAACCATTATCAATGAGAGTGTATTTGATACCTATGTGATTGAATTGGGAAATTAGCATAAAGGCATCATTTTTTTTGCACAGCTCTCAAGAAGGGAGCTCATGTTGATGAAAATTAATGTCAAGATTCCTTTTTTGGATGAGAGTTGCCACGTCATTCTGAGTGGTAATTTTTTTTAGAGTTGTTTTAAGAAGGTTGTGATAATTTTATGAGTTTTGAAGCAAATCCCAAAGGGAAATCTTAATAGGAGTATTCTTTAATTGTTCAACAAGATCATACTCCTTTGTGTGTGGGCTATAGTGAGGAGCACTAGGTGGATTAGGTAAGGGTAAAGAGGGTGGAGTTGGTTGTGGTAGTTGCAGGTTGTTTCAGGTGTTATATGTATGAGCAACATTATCATCACTAGATTGTTGCAACACATTGGTTTTGGGGGATAGAGGGTGTATCGAGGTCGGTTAGATGGGTGAAGTTTATGTAAGGGTGGGTAAAGGATAAGTTGAGGTTGGATTACATTAACGCCTTTAGTTTTAGATGTCTCACAACAAACTAGAGTGGATGATTTGGGTGAGATGAAGTCCTAAAGAGACTCATCTATCAAGATTATCATCAATTGGTTTAAGGTGTTGAAGATAAGCATTAGAGGTGTTAATTTTCATTATCGTAAGGTTGTCAGAACAAACCTTAGTGGATTTCTTATGCGAGATGAAGTCTTGGAGGGCTTCATCTAACATATCAAAGTCATCACAAGAAAAAGCTTTGAGGGGGACTTTATCATTAAGGGGCTTAGGTCTCTCATTGCAAGCATTAGAGGATGAAGTGAGTGAGAGAAAGTCTTGAAGAACTTCATCTAACTTGTCAACATCATCACTACTAAGAGGGTTGGATGAAATGTTGTTTCTAAGTTGAATCATTTGTTTGAAGGGATGGTTTGATGTTTTAGTTTTGGAGTCTTTATGTATCAAGGAATCTAATTTAAAAGAATAAGGAATGAAAATGGAAAAGGAAATTTTCAAAGATATAAAACTATCAATGAATGCCATGAAAAGAAGTAAAAGTCATGCTAAGAAAATAGAAACAACTGAATTGTAACAGAAAGGTAATTATAGAAAACAGAAAGATGTAATGCAGAAAACTAAAATCTAGAAATGTTGATGTAGAAACTATAGTGGGACTAATTCATTCTAGGTGGTGAATGAGTCCTAGGAGATGAATTTTTGTTTTTCTTTTTTTTGTGTTTTCTGGAGATTTTCAAGCCTATACAATGTAGAGACAGAATGCAAATGTAGGATTTTGGATTGCTTCAATGAAAAAAGATGCAATAATGAACTCTAAATGATGCTTTCACTAATGCAATACTTTGAAAAATGCAAAAACACAACAATACCCTAATGGAATGTTGTTGCACATGAACTCTAATATGCAAGATACAATTTGAATAAGAAATCTAATATGTCTAAAATGCAGGTTCACCAAAATGAACCATAGATTTTTTGCTCCAATGCACTTCTCTAGCTCTTCTAGAGTTTTTCACCTAAAAGGAGAGAGGTGGGGCCAAAAATGCTAATGGTTTCATTCAAATTATGTTATTTCATATGTTATATAAGCTAAATGAAGTGAACTAAATGCAAGTAAGTGATTTATATGATTGAATTTGAATGCAAAACTAAGATTTATGCTTTGTTTGAGAGCACGGTGTTGTTTGTAAAAAGCTTGAAAGAAAGAACAAAAATGAAAATTAGACTAAATAAAATGTTATTTTTTAGAATTTTTGCACTTAGGAAATAGGAGAAGACTGGAAAACTAATGAAATATGAATCTAAGCTAATTAGGACTCATTTGCCACGCTGGGAAAATCAGTCCCAGTTCTGGGTTTTTCTACACATAAACTATTTTCTATCAATCGAGAAGTAGGATCTACATCTAACTCAAATTTTCGCCTTAGGAGGGACTCATTCACCATGCATGGTGTATCAGTCCACTTTCAAATTTCTACAAATTCAAAGTTTTGTTCTGCACCTTTGACACCTGCACAACAATTTCTGATGGAAACCCGACTTGGGATTTTGGAAAATTCCTACAAAATAGCTTAAAATTAATTTCCTAATGGGGGGTTTTCCTTGGTCAAACCCCTAGTTGGGTAATCAAACCTTGAGTGGAGAAAATTCTATATAAACCCTAGCCCTAGATGTTTTAAAAAGTAGGAAAAACTAAAATATGACAAAAGTCCTATTCTATTGCTCTAGAATAATAAATGCAAAAATGATTTATATAATGCAAGATCTCAACCATAGAAACCTTACAACACATGAAAAATGGGAATGAAATGGCATGCAAATGATAAACAAAGAAAATGAAAACCTTAATCTGAAGATAGAGTGAAAATGGAAGATGGAATCAATATGAAACCAAGTCTTTAGGTGTGATTTGGTGGCTAGTTGCACCTCTTCACCCTATATTTCTTCATTATTCACCATAGAGATCCATTTTCAACCCTTTCCAATTTTGGATCTTGACAAGAAGAGTGAACTTCAAGACCTGCAAAAACCCTAGTTTGCTACCATAAAACTTCAACTTTTGCTAATGAGACTTGTTGTGGAAGACTTGACTCTAAGAATTGCTCTTGAAAAGTGACAAAAAGTTGTGTGAAATGACTTAAGATGAGTATTTATAAGCAAAAAAACCATATTTTCTCATCATTTAGACCTAGGAGGCTGACATTCACTAGAAATTCAAGTTAAATTAATCAAATTCCCGTACAAAATTGAATTTTCCCTCAAAGGGAAATCATTTGCCACCCTTGGCGAATGGGTCCCACTAGAGGGGACTCATTCACCTAAGGTAGTGAATGGGTCCCACTATTGATTTTTGAAGGTGGGTTTTCATGGTATGAGATAATTAAATGTTGTTTGTCAGGTTTTATGCCATTTCTCAAGGAAAATGGGCCTCTAAATAAAAAATAATGGGTCTTAGGGGTCTATAAATGTTGTTTTGAAGGTTAAATGATGTGAAGGAACTGAAAAGTGGGTCCAATTATGTGTGAAATTGTCTCTTTTCTCATGAGGGTCCAATTTTCTACGACACATGATCTTTTCAAAGTACAAAGGAACAAGCAACCCAATAGAGCACATTAGAGAATTTAGCACAACTTGTGTTGATATTGCCTTAGAGCAGAAATACTTGATGAGATTATTCCCTAGAACTCCTATAGGTCTTCCACTTGAGTGGTTTTCACGATTACCTAGGGCCATAACAACATGGTCTGAATTGGCCAACAACTTTGTAGATAACTATGCCTTTAAAATTGAAAACAATATCACATTAGCCACCTTGTGTACCTCAAAAAAAGAAGAGGGAGAGTCCTTTATCAAATACTTCTAGAGATGGAGAATTTTGGTGAACCGATGCCAAATAGAGATTCCTAAAAAACAAAAGGTGGACATGTTTATAGAAAAACCTCCTAGATTCTTTAAAAGATCCCTTGCAAGTTCATTACTGTGCACACTTTGTAGACCTAGTGGAAAAATGAACAATGATTGAAAGATCACTTGTCACTAAAGGTGCCCTCGGCATCTCTAAGAGTACCATTAATCAACAAACATTTAATGACAAAAAAATATTGGTCTCGAAACAAAATTGTCATGAATGATGTGGTTGTGGATACCAAATTTGTACACAAAAATTGTCCTCTTGTCACTCTAAGAGGACTTAAAGCCTCAACAACTACACCACAAACCCCTACACCAATGGTAAATTCCCTACAAAACAATAAGGGACTAGGACAACAAAGACCACCTACGAAATACTTTAAATGTGAATAAACTCCCCTTGGAGAACCCATTGAAACAATACTAAAGAAACTTGTTCAATCAGGTGTTGTACAACTATAGGAACCCACGTCTTATGTCTCTGATTTTAAACCCTCTTGGTGGGATGATAACGCCTTTTGTTAATATCACTGAGGTAAAGGACACACAACATCTTCTTTTAGGCAACTAAAAAATATTATTTGGGACCTTATTGAGGATAGAGTAATGAAGGTAGAGGAAAAACAACACTTACAGTCAAGATCACATGATCTACAAGACTACCCTTCACTTAGACCACGGTTCAAGGAAAGCGTTTGGTTTAGGTACAAAAAATAATAGCATAGCTAATTATAGAGCTACTAGTTATAATTATACCAAGATCCTCCATCTTCGTACTATTGATGAAAATGTCAACACCATTACCATTAAGAAGACCCCATAGTGCACTATCAACATTCATAAAAATAAAACAAAATATAACTTCTCCTTCACTTCCCAAGCAATCCCAAGCTAAAGGCCATTTCAACTTGTTGGATCAACTAGAGAAAACCATAGCACAAATATCGATATTAGAACTACTACACACATCACCCAAGAATAGGGCCATCCTAGATAGGATGTTGAAAGAAATGTTTGTCCCTAACAACCTCAACATGAACCAATTGCAAGCTCTCACCATGTTACCTTCTTTCACAAAGGCTACTCAACCCAAAAGAGGAACCATAATGACTCACTACATATTAAAGAATTCATCCATCAAAATAGCATCAAATGAGTCTTGATAGATGGTAGAGCAGGATTGAATGTTTGTTCCTTAAAATTGGCTAAGGAACTGGGTTTTTCTAAAACATGTGTGGATAAGACAAAGAGAATATTCATAAAAGGTTATAATGATGATGAACGATCCTCCCAAGGCACAATAACACTTCCACTCTAAGTGGGACCCATGATGTTGGATACTACTTTCCAAATATTGGATCTAGAAATCCCTTATAATCTTCTCCTCATTCGATCATAGATTCATGCCATGAAGGTTGTTCCCTCCATGTATCATCAATGCCTAGATTTTCCCTACCACAAGATTGAAATTACTATCCAGGGTGACCCCGACCCCTTTGAGTATTGCACTAACCTACAGGAAATCTCTAAATGTTAGGTTCTAGTTAACCATGAAGCCTCGACATCAAACTTGTCCAAATACATTGATTCCACAACACTCACTAGGACATTTTTCATCCCTCAATCATCTACCTCCACATCCTTTACTTTTGCTACAAAATTCAAAGGCCCCAAGGTCCACATCCAAGACAATGGATGCTAGGAATACAACATTAACACTACCTTCTGCATCACCACAATGCCAAAATCACCAAAGACATATGGAAAGTTGTGTTACAACATGGAACCCAAGGCCCTAATTCATGTACCTCCCAAAACTACTTTCCTCAAATGGGGAGGCCTTGACAAAGAAGATATTAAGGATGTGTCTGACTGGGTCTATAAAGAAGATGAGACACCACTTCCACTAGAGAAATATGGTAAAGGGTTTCTGGTGATGCAAGCAAAAGGGTATGATGGAGGTATTGGTTTGGGAATACACAAAAATGGATGAAGAGAACCATACAAACCTATTAAATGGGGGAAAATATTGGGTTAGGATGGAAACCACTAAAGGTGGGTGCCACTAAAACCAAATTTCCTTCAAATAAGGAAGTACATGCTTTTGAATGTGTTGAGACATCAGAGGATTCTGATGATGACTTTTATGAAGACAATGATTCCAACAACTAGGAATGGGAATCCTATGCCTCTAATGCTTACGAACTAGGTAATATTTTCCATGATTTAGATACACCTACAATTAAGGTAACCAACTATATGAACATTGACATCTAAGACAATACCTCAATCCTTACCTTATTAACTGCTTCCCCACCTTTTGCAAATACCAATGATGGCATTTCCCTAGTCTACCCACAATAGGTTGAATGGGACCAACAAGGTCCTATCATTTGGGATACCTTTGAGAACAACGAAGCTATTGCTTAGTTCATGAGACTGGGAGAAGGAATGCCACAAGGAGACCATAAAATTAGCTTCATGATAGAACTTGATGTGGCAACATAGTTCAAGGAGACTACATCACCCTCCAGCTGCAAAAATAATAATAAAGGGAAAAAGGAAAGGTCTTTGGGTGAAAATTGTGAGGCACCCTCTGATCATGAAAAAGTGAAAACAAAGGATGTATGAGAAGGTGAAAACCTCCCTGAGGCACCTAAGGATGGAGGATTGTACTTTCTCCCCATCACACAAGAGTGATCATTGATACTAATTGAAGATACACAAGATGTCAACATTGGAGCACTTGAAGATCCTAAGACAATGTTACTAGCAACTTCAAGTGATAGAATAAGAAAAACCAAAATTCCAAGCATTCTTCATACAAAACAAGGCTAATTTTTGCTAGTCATACGCTGACATGCCTGGGTTGGACCATGAGCTAGTCTTACATCACTTGTCATTGAATCCAGATGCTAAATTGGTAAAGCAAAAACTGTAGAAAATGCCTTCGCAAATCACTTTGTTGGTCAAGATAGAACTAAAGAAACTCTTGGATTTTGGCTTCATTAGGTCTATTGATTATGAATAATGGATCTCTAATCTGGTACCTATCACCAAACCAAATGGGGAAATCCACATATGTATTGACTTCAGAGATTTAAACAAGGTGTACCCTAAAGATGACTTTCCTCGCCCCAACATTGACATGATTGTGGATCTTACAATAGGATACAAGATGTTGTCCCTTATGGATGGTTTCTCCAACTATAATCAAATTTGTATTGCTCTAGAAGATCAACATAAAACAACTTTCACTTGTCCATGGGGTACCTATTGCTGGAAGGTCATGCCTTTTGGGTTGAAAAATGTAGGAGCTACATACCAGCGAGAAATGACTACAATATTTCATGACCTAATGCAAACACTAATGGGGGGAAATGTTGACGATATCTTAGCAAAGTCATTAACTAGAGTTGATCATCTAAAAGTTTTAGATAAATTATTTCCACCAATAGATGGGAATCCCCTCATATTATATGTATCCACAACCACAATAGCATAGGGGACACTACTTGCTCAAAATGACCATGAAGAAAAGGAAAGAGCAATCTACTAGATTAGCAAGACTTTGGTGGGGTATGAACTCAACTACACTTATATTGAATAGGCTTGTATTGTAATGGTCTTTGCAACACAAAAACTATGGCATTACATGTTGAACCACCAAACCAAGCTAGTAGCAAAAATTGATCCACTCAAGTATCTTCTCAATAGTACAGCATTAACAAGGTGATTAGCAAAATGGGTCATGGTCCTTAGTGAATACGACATCCAACATGTCAAGCACATGACAATCAAGGAACAAGTTATTGCAGATCAAATCACAGACATGCCAACACAAGCAAAATATTTCCTCATCATTGATTTTTTGGATGAGTCACTTTTCACTCTTGAGACAGGTGATGTATGGAAGATGTATTTTTATGGATCCCATAACTATCATGGATTGAGTGTTGGAATACTATTCATCACCCCACAAAGTGAAACAATACTGAAATCATTTAGAATTGCATTCACTTGTAAAAAAATTGTAGAATATGAGGCCCTATTAAGGAGATTGTGTAGGGTGGACAAGTGGAAGATCCGAAGTATATAGGTTTTTGGAGATTTGTAGTTAGTCATAAATTAGGTCAATGATGACTATGACATAAAGGATGAGAAATTGACTCCCTATAAGAAAATGGTTAACAGCTTCATGTTTTACTTTGTCCATATCACCTTTTGTCAGATACCCCACATACAAAACAAAGTAGTGGATGCCATGGAAACCATTAGATCACTCTTGGACATACCTAACAATGTGCCACAACATGAGTTCTTAGTGGAACAACTATTGGTCCCCACTTTTGACATCCCAAAATCTAAAATGGTTTGTGAACTGGTTGGCCCTAAGTCACTTTGGTACCTAGATAATTATAATTACCTCCATTCCTAGATTTCACCTCATAACTTATCCAATAACCAATACAATAACTTTATCCAAAAATCCTCTTGTTACGCCATCATCGGGGATACCTTATATTGATGTGCCTTTGACAATGCTAAAATCTAATCTTGATAACACTGAAGCACAAAAAACCTTATGTTAAGTGCACCAAGGAATTTGTGGGGCTCACTTAAGTGGTCCTACCTTAGCCAAAAATATTATGTAGCTGGGATACTATTGGCTAACTATAGAATAGGAGGCATACCAATTTGTTAAAATATGTAGAGAACGTCAAGTTCATGCTCATCTCATTCATGCTCTAGCATAGGAACTAAGCTCCATCACTTTTCCTTGGCCATTTTCTCAATGGGTACTCAACCTCATGGGAAAAATTCATGCCACTTCCTCAAATGGCCAAAAATTCATTATAACCACCACTAAATTTACTTTACCAAATGAGTAGAGGCCATCCCCCTTACCTACATCACTAGCAACCAAATCACAAAGTTCATTCTTAATTACATCATTTGCCACTATGTTATTCCACAATCCATAATCACAAACAATGGTCATCCCTTCAGAAACTAGGACATCTATGAACTACATGAAAAACTCCACATATAGCACCATTTTTCCACTCCTTACTACTAGTAGGGCAACGATCAAGCCGAGGCATCCAATAAAACCATCATTACAATCCTTAAGAAAACTATCAATGTCATTGTCCATGACTGGAACATCCAACTAAACCCTACCTTATGGTAATATTGAACCAACATTCATACTCCCATTCGAGCCACCCCATTTTCCCTAGTCTTTGGTTCTAAGACTATTCTCCCCATTAAGGTTGAAGTCCCCTCTTTGTGAGTGTCCATGAAACGGTTAATCAATGATGAAGAGTGTAGCATATCTAGGCTACATGAGTTGGAATTATTGCATGAGTGAATACAGAAAGCACTAACACACTTACAAGCATATCAGAATTGTCTTTGCAAAAGTTACAACAAGAGGGTCCTAGTCAGACATTTTGACATCAGTGACCTAGTACTAATGCAGAATCCTAAAAACCAAGTAGAATGAGATAAACCTAGTAAATTTGAGCCTAACTAGTTAAGCCCTTATGTCAAACCAACTTCCTTCGGTTCTAACAGGGTGATCCCACAATAGTGGTTTACAAATTTTGGCCAAACTAGACACTGAAATAAATTTTTTTAACTAAATCTTCACTTTCGGGCACCTATAGCGGCTAAATCGTGAAGAATTTCAAGATGATGCAAACTAGAGTTTCATGAATTTTTTTTTGTAGATTCTAAATATATTTTTTTCAAAAAAAATGGAATCATATTGCACTTCTTTTTCCATCTCCCTTGAAAACTCTAGTTTTTTTCATAAAACAACATTTTTAAAAAGTGATGCTCACCGTATAATGCATAACGTTTTTTCCATGAAGGATAAAATTATAATTCTTTCGAATTGAGATTTCTAACTCTGATATTTAGTGCTTCCATTTGGTTAGATAGTTTTTTATTGAATACTTTTTCTTTAATTAAGTTTCGAAATTAAATAAATTACAATTTAGACATAGTGTGACCGTATAACCTGTAACTTTTTTTGTATGTATCAAAATTCATTTTTTTTTTGTTCAATCAAGGATTTCAATATCTAGCGCACTCATATTTTTCAAATTTTTTTTGATAATCTACTATTTTTTCACATGTGCATAACATAGAGCTTGATTTTTCAGTGAAAAGCCTATAATCACAAGAAATAAAAAATAAATATAATAATAAAATTAAACTTATTTAAAATTATACTTTTTGGGAAGCTTATAAAAAGTACTACATACTTATAAAAAATACATTTTAAATGAATTCATTTGATTCCCCAAAAGGTAAATCAAAAGTGGTTTTTTATTAGCATTTTGATAGGTGTAAAGGAGACTCTATTATAGGTATGGTTTAAAACTATCAAGGTTTTATCCAAGGGGGTTTGATTTAAGGTAGTTTGATCAAACCCTCTTAAATTGGGATGCTTTAAATGGAACTTTTTAAGGCTTCAATCATTATATTTTCTAAAAATATGTGATTTCAGCAAAAATCAGAATCTCCAAGAAATTGTAAACCAACTTTGTGGGATCACCCAACACATATTAGTTTTCCACTCTAGAGGGAGAACCATTATTTGATCCTATAAATAGCTTGCACCTATGCAAGTTTTACACATAGTTTCAGAAAGCTCAATCAAAAGCATAAAATACAAAAAAAATTGATTAAAAAAAAAATGAAGAAAAGAAAACATAATGGTATAGAGAAATAATTCATCCAATAGTGAAAACCTAGAAAATAGGTGCCATGTGTAGACAATCTTCACTCCATTGTCTATTATAACTTCACAGGGTCTTTTTACCTTCACCTATGTTAATATAACCATCCCTCCTTCATTCTACAACACCCACAATGAGAGTGGTTGGTAGTCCTATGGCTTGATATCATCTGATGCTCACAACATATCAAGAAATCATTGTTACTATCCACTCCCACATGGTACCTGAGTAGGGGCAATTACCTAGCACCCGCTCTTGACAAAATAAACCTCTATGAAATTTAGGACCTACCATACTTGTGAAAATACAAAAACATTTAGAAAACATGTCAAAAACACAAAAACATTCAAAAAATGTCAAAACTCAAAAACAAATCCAAATAATTAGAAAACCACAAAAACAAAGTCAATGTCTATCATGTTCATCTTTTTCATAGTCGAACTACATTTCCTCTATGACTAGACATAGGAAAGGCCATCTTTTAATGTACCCCTAAGGAATTAGGTTAGTCTTTTTAGGTTTATCAATATAAAATCATGACTCAGTCCTTATTCAATAAGACAAAGTCATTGGTCATGTCAAACTACAAGGTTTCTATGTGTATAACATAAGCAAGGCCATCAATCGATGAGCCCCTTTGGATCCACTAGGTCAATACATTAGGGTTCATCACATTCACTATCACACACATTAGATATCATCAAATAAAATAAATCTTTTTCATTCAATCTGATCAATCAGAGTCTAGTCAAACTACGTGGTCTTTGTGTGTACAATGTAGGCAAGGCTTAACAGCCCCTGAGGCCTTAGATGTTAGTCCTCTTAGGGTTTTGTCATGTTGGTCATATCACATGGTCATGCAATGAATGAATCAAACACAAGGTCACAAACGATGCACAATCAAACCAATCCAAATCCACAAGTCAATCAAATCAATCATTTAAGAGTCTTCAAGATGTGTCCTTGATGTTAGACTTTTTTCTATCAACAAATTTATTTAGGTTGTCTTTCCTGAATCACAATCTAATCTATCAAATCAATCATTTAAGAGTTTTGAAGATGTGTCCTTATTTACATCAGACTCTTCTTTATTAACCAATTTTGATGTCTTTCCTTAATCAACATCAAATCTATCAAGTCAACCACTAAAGAGTCTTCAAGATGTTTCCTTGATGATAGTCTCTTTCTTTTCAATTGTTGGTTCTTCAAGATGTATCCTTCTTAACGTCAGACCCTATTATGTCATCTATTCAGTATGTGTCCTTCCTAAATCCCGACCTTGGAAATAATCAAATTCAACATTTCAATCTTCTTTACAATGTGTCCTTCCTAAAGGGTGACTAGTCAACCTTGTCATCACCAAGTCAACCTTGGAAAACAAACAAAGATCTGATACACATGTCCTGACAAGAATTCTTCATTTATTTTTCAATGATTTGATATGACCATGCAACTATCCACCTCAATGATGTCTTATGAAAGATTTAAAGGAGTGACAAGGTTACATGAGCATATCTTTCTTTATGACAATTGTCTTATCTTTTTGAAGTTGTCATGTTACTAGCCACCTCAAGGATGTCTTGGCAATAGGATTTAGAGGAGAAATGACATATCATGATGACTGTCTCACCTTTTCAAAGTTTTCATGTCACTAGCCACCTCAAGGATGTCATGACAATACGATTTAGAGGAGCAATGATGTTTCATGACACATTTTCTTTGGATTTGTGTTTGTGGTTTGTCTCGATGAAAAGACTAGGAACAATTCGGTTCCTAAGTAGGATTCATGACAATCCTTGACTATGACTATTTTTTTTCAGCAAATGCCTGACATTGCACACCATTGGTCTATCTCATATCATGGTATTTCTTTTCTATTGCAATAGACCACGCAATGATCATTAAAATTCAAAGGCTTAGTATAATGACAACAAAGTGATGACATATCTATCTTTCACCCTAACATAAATCATCTTCAAGCTAAGGCTATTCTTCCATCATATCTGGATTGTGTACTGTGACACACAAAAATCACCTGCATTCATTACAATATTAGAGTAGCATACATTTTACATCCATATCCATTTTGTACAAGTAAATTAAAACATCAAATCATTTTCATATACATTTCATAACACAATGCATAACATGATACCTATATATCATAACTCAAATGCATCCATTACATCATAAATCAAGTGCATCAAACATAATTAAAAAACATATATCATCATCATCACATAAGCATGAATCATAAAAGCATACATCATCATCATCATCATTAATGAGTCCAATTAATGGCTGAATTTTGATAGGCTTTATTATATATTTTTTGTTACCATAGAATTTGGTACTTAGTTGTTGGCATTTTCCTTGTTATTTCCTTAAAAACATAAACCTTGGGCATAAGTTTATCCTTGTGACTTTTAATGACATTAACATGCTATGTGAATTTTCTATGTTAATTTTACATGTTGAATGGATGTTACTTTAAGGTAATTATAGATATGAAATTGTTTGTGCATGCTAATGTCATTATGCAGGTCTCCATTAAGATGTTGATGTAAACAAAGCCTACCAAGTGGAAAAAACTCCTACCAGCCAGTCAATTGCCAAGAAAGTTAAGAAGATGATCATTAAGAGGTCAAAGGAGGGAAAAAATCTGATGGAGGGAAATTCCTATTTCGAATAAAAGATTGTAACTACCTTTTAATGGCCATATTTGTTTGTTGAGAAAATATAGGGAGTGTGTTGTGCTAGATTCTCATTGGGGCAAGTCTGCTTTGACAAAACTCGGTGCATGCATAACTTCCTCCCTCTTTTTCTATGCTTTCAATAAATGGAATCCTCCTATTTTGATGGAGTCAACTACCTAGGTAGTTAGGGTTGATTAGTATTTTTTATCTCCATAAATAATGGTCATATACCCCTTTTTATAAGGTTGAATGTTATGAGATTATACTTGCATTTTTTAGTTTTAGTAATATAGTCATATTGCTAAAATGTTGTAATGATGTTTTCAAGAAATAATATGATATTCTAAGTTGTTGCAATTGAGTTAGCTTAAGGGAGACTCACTCAAGGGGACCCACTTGGTGATAATTCCACCCATTTAAAGTTTAGAAGTTATTTTCTATTCAATAATTAGTTTCAGTTTCAGTAACTATCTATTCCTACAACCAAGGCAGACAGAGTAGTTTCTTGTCTGTTTGTTGATATTTTCATTTCTATATTTCATTTCCAGTCTAGTTGTTGATGTTTATTGTATTTTTTGATGTATGCTCAGTGCTTAAGTTGTTTTCTTTACAACATTTCATTTCCAGTATTGTTTCTATCCTAGTCCATGGATGACTACAGTGGAGTCCTAGTGCACATGCAGTGTTGACCCATTTCAAGTTTACATCCCTGGGTTGACAATGAAATACACCTTCACGATGAGTAAGATAACTACTTAGTGCATATGTCCAATCTCTAACTCACAACTCTAAAGTATTAGTTATTAAACCATTAGAGGAGGCCAAATTTTTGGCACTGTTGTCAGGGATGGTCTCAAACTAGGAAGTTCTTTGGAGCCATTGACAATTTCTTTCTTGATGTAGTATTTATGAAGTTTATTCTTAACATACCCTTCATTTAGGAAAGTAATGACCCGGCTATTCTTTCACCAATTCTTTGTATGAATTGGCTGATATTGAGTTGATACCACATGCATAGGGGAAGGAGAAGAGATGCTTATGGTAGATTCCTTCCTAATGACCCTAACCCCTTTCAATTATTTGAGCTTTAAAATATGCCAAGAGATGAAGAAGAAGAAGAGGTACACCATTTTGTTGATGCATTTCCTAATTTGACTAGTTCTGACACTTCCTCTGAAGACCAAAATCTAATTGAAAACCCATTTGCTTTGGAACTCCATCAAGAAGGCATGGCTAATGCAAATAGGAACAAACCCAACCTATCATCCTTTTCATTTCCTATCACTCATCAGAATGAAGTTGACAACTTCAAAAACATCCCTACTTCAGTCTTTACTAAGTTCTATGGACTTGTCATAGAAGACACTGACACATTCATATTTGAGTTTGATATCCTCTGCAGAAGCTCTGACTATACCAGTGATGCTCATAAGCTTAAGTTGTTTCCTACCACCTTGAAATAATTTGCATTAAGATGATTTATGAGCCTACATAGGAATACTATAGAGACTTGGGATGATATGAAGACAAATTTTCTTGAGAAGTACAAAGAATATTGTAGGGGAAGTGATATGCGAGGAGATGACATCTTTAAGCTGTAATAGAAGGAAGATGAGAGTTTGGAAGAGTACATTTCAAGGTTTCTATTTTTCCTACAAAAATCCCCACATCATACACTCAATGAAGAGTCAAAAATTGCTCTTCCTTAGAGGGATCAATGAAAGCTACATTGATGCTCTGGACCTAATGGAAGGAGGAGATATCACCCATGTTCCTTGGGCTGATATTAAGAAGATATGTCAGAACTATTCTAGGGAAGCTTCAAAGAAAGGAAGAGGTTGCCAATCCTCTATGAGTAAATCATCCACCAATGGAGTTTCAAGGATGGAGATTACTTACTTGTTGTAAGATTTCAAGCAAGACATCATAAACAATTTGGCTACTCAATTGGATACGCTTCAAGCAAAGAAAAAACATGAGGAGGCAAAGGAAATGTTGGCAGAATATTTCCCTCATTGTAGACAAAAGAAGAACAACTGCAGATGTAGAATGGTAGCTAATATTGATAGCAAGTAGATCCCACCTGAGTTCAAGTAAATCTAGGGTGATGATGATCAAGTCTAATACATTGCACAAAGTAAACCATGGGCCCCAAGACAAGGTATGTGACCAAATACGTTATCTTTTGTTGGGCCTTATTTCAATTCTTATACATCTGGTAATAATGGAAACCCCCATACCCATCCAACTATGGAGGATATCCAACTCAGCCTTGGAATAACCCTCCAAATACTTGGCCTAATCACCAAAAATCTCCACCCAAGTGGCAACAATCTCAGCTGGAATTGGTAGTAGTTCCAAGGGAATTAGCAGCCACCCCTAGGAAAGTGGCAGTAGACATCCCAATGGAGGGGAAGACAACAATGGAAAGACCATACAACTAGCTGCATGCAGCCAACTTCACAACCTCAATAGCCTACTATAACACCTCCTCCTACTAGCTCGAGTTCAAGCACACCTAGACCTACTTAGTTACCAACTCATCCCACACCTAACACAAATAACAAACCACAACAAAAACTAGTCTAATCTATAGATCGAAATCAATTCCTACATATGTTTTGAGTGTGACATCCATCTGCATTCAAGAACCACTTTGTTAGCTCCTTCCATTCCTATCATCACTGAGCTTCCTATGGAAGAAGAGGAGCATCAAAATTCCCCCATTCAACCAAGTGTGCCTAAAAATCTTGAACCAATTCAATTAACTAATCAAGACCCACCATTTCCTCAAAGGTTAGAATTTGTTAAACAAAAGGAGGAGAAGGAGGAAACAACCTTTGACATTTTGGATCAATTGTAAAACATATTTGTTAATATACCTTTTTTTCAAGACATAAAAGATGTCCCCATATATGGTAACACAATGAAGGAAGCATGGCACAAAAATCTAAGGAGGAAAAAGAAAGACCCCACTATAGTTCATATGGTGGGATAGTTAGCAGACATCATGCTTGGGAAGGTTATTGTTCCTAAGTACACAAGCCCAGGTAGTCCTGTGGTGGGAGTTGTTATAAATGGAATCCAAATAAAGAATGTTCTAATTGACTTGGGAGAAATAATAGATGTGATGACTAAGGATATCCTGCAACAACTAAATGTTGCAAACATGAGACCTACTACTATCTTGTAGCTTGTTGATAGTTCCACTGTCAAACCAGATGGTATAGTAGAATACCTTGTGGTAACTCTAGAATCTTGGGAGTACCTAGCAGATTTCATGATCCTTTCTCCCAAAGCTACACTAGGTGGGTATCCCATTATTCTAGGAACGTTATGGTTAGCCACAATAGATGCTTACATTAGATGTTAGTAAGGGTACATGACTATTTTTTATGGGAAAAGAACCAAAATCCTTGTTCTCTACCCTCCTTCTCAACCATCCAATGATATGGATAACCCCATCTAGCCACATGTTGGAGAAGAGGTTGAGGAAGTATGTTTAGTGGCACAACTCATGATGATAGGAAAAATTCATTTCATTTAGCTTCAGGAAAAAGATGAAGTGTTGTCCCACATAATTCAAAACCATTATGAGGTGCATGAAGAGTCATCCACTCATGAATTTGGTTCTATAGGTCCAGTGAAGACACCTCTGCCCACTCTTCCTACAATTGAACTTATTGCTGCAACTTATATGCTTCATACATTGTTTCCACATGAATTAAAATGCCAAGTACTAGAAAAATAACTATGATTGAGTTAAACACACAAGTGCAAGTGTTAGAAAGAAAACATCTAAATATTAACAAGTTGAGTCAAGAGCAGCAATTGTCCTTAACAGACCTATTGAAGACCCACTAGCATGCATTTGCACGGGACTATCATGACATGAAAGGATTGGATCCCAAGCTCTATACTCATAGGATATATATTAGAGATGATTGTACACTAGTAAGGTAGCCACAAAGGAGAATCAACTCTGCATTAAAGGAGATTGTGAAAGGGGAACTACAAAAATTGTTGGATGCAGGATTTATCTACCCTATCTTAGATAGCCAGTGTGTGTCCCCATTGGTGAGTATGCCTAAATAGGGAGGTAAATTGAGAGTTTGTGTTGACTACAGAGAACTAAACTCTGCCACCAAAAAGAATCATTTTCCCCTTCCTTTCATAGACCAAGTACTGGATTCACTTGTGAGTAAGCAATATTTTTCTTTTCTAGATGGATTTAGAGGCTATAATCAAATATAGATTACACATGAGGATCAAGAGAAGAAAAATTTTACCTGTCCATTGGGGATTTATGGCTACTCAGTCCTTCCACTTCATTTGTGTAATGCACCTACAAATTTTCAAAAGGAATTCATTAGTATATTTTAAGATATCTCACATGATTACATGGAGATCTATATGGATGATTTTACTACCTATGGTACTGACTTTGTAGAAGCGTTAGGAAACCTAAGGAAGGTTTTACAGAGATGTGAAGACCATAATGTATGCTTGAACAGTGACAAATACTTCATGATGATGCAGGAAGGAGTAGTTCTTGGCCACTATCTCTCTCAAAAAGGAATTCAAGTAGACCCAACCAAGATGAAGTGATTAACAATCTTCCTATTCCTACAAAGCAAAAATATGTTAGAAGTTTCTTGGGACATGCAAGGTACTATAGGAGTTTCATCAAATATTTCACTAAAATGGCAGCACCACTATACAATCTCCTAACCAAAGATGTTGAGTTCCAGTGGACAAAGGACTGTGACAAAGAAATCTCTGATTTGAAAGCAACTTTAACCCATGCTCCTGTACTCAAAGGCCCTAATTGGGAGCTTCCTTTTCATATTCATACAAATGCCTCTAATTATGTTATAGGATCTGTATTGGGATAGAAAGAAGGAGCAATTGAGAATGCAATCTACTTTGTCAACAAAAACCTACAAGGGGCTGAATTTAACTACATAGTGAAAAAGGACATGTTGGCAGTCATCTATGCCCTTAAAAAATTTAGGAACTACATAATAGGATATCAGATCTTTATTCATATAGACCATGTAGCAATAAGATACCTCATGAAAAATCCCTTGATTTCAGTTAGGCTAGCAAGGTGGTTGTTGATGTAGAAATTTTACGTCACCATTGTTGAAAAATTAGGAAAGGAAAATTTTGTAGAAAATTTCCTCTCCAAATTGAATACATCAGTCGACACTCAAGTCATTTATGACTCTTTCCCTAATGAACATTTGTTTTCAATAAATTTGCACACACCTTGGTATGTTGATATAGCCAATTATCTGGTTACAAGGAGAGTTCCTCCTTATTTCTCTCCAAAAGAGAGAAGGGTGCTCCTTGAGAAAACCTTTCCTTTCTCATGGATTGTAGAATGTTTATTCTACACTAGAACAGATCATGTAATGAGGAGATGTGTAAGGTAAGATGAAACATATGATATACTACATGCATGTCACAATGAACCCTGTGGAGGGAATTTTGTAGCCAAGAGGATAGCAATGAAAATTCTTAATACAAGATACTATAGGCCCACACTTCATAAGGATGCATGCAAATATACTAGGAACTGTGATAGATTTCAAAGGATGGGAAGGCCAACTAAATATTATGAGATGCCTCTTTATCCCTAGGTAGTCATCACTCCATTTGATAAATGGGGACTTGATTTTGTAGGTCCCATTGATCCTCCATCAAATGGAAAATCCTACATCTTGGTTTGCACTGACTATGTGACCAAGTGGGTGAAGGTTAAAGCTATGAAGCATGCCAAAGATAATAAGGTTGCAAAATTCCTTTATGAGGAAATCTTCACATGTTATGGGGTTCCAAGGGAAATAGTGACTGATCAAGGGGCTCAGTTTACATAAACCCTTGTCACATCATTAGTCAATGAATATAATTTGAGGCACATAAAATATACCACCTATCACCCTCAGGCCAATGGCCAATCTGAGGTGACCAATAGAGAAATTGAGGCAATTTTGAACAAAATAGTGGCTATTCATAGGAAGGATTGGGAAAATAGGTTGCTATAATTTTTCTAGGACTATGGGACCACCTGGAAGACAACCACATGTTTCACTCCTTTTGAATTACTATATGGGAAGGCAGCTATGAAGCCTATTGAGTTTGAGCATAAAACTCTTAGGACTGCACTAGATCTTGGGATAGACATATCCAAGACACAAAAGGATAGAATCATGTAGCTAAATGTTTTGGATGAGTTGAGAAATTCAACCCTTCATCACACTAAGATAGTGTAAAATCAAAGGGCCAAATGGCATGACAAATACATAAAAGATAAGTAGTTCTAGCCAGGTGACTAGGCACTCCTTTATGACTCTAGGTATCAATATAATGTAGGAAAATTGCAAACCAAGTGGTTGGAACCATATGAAGTTGCAGAAGTCTTCCCCAATAGTGTTGTTCAACTCACAACCATTGACCCTATTAGATTCAAACTCTTGGTCAATGACCACTATCTAAGGTTGTATCATAAACCAACTTCCAAGCAAGAATTCATGCAATAATTTATTCAACACCAAACCTCAGAACTTCTTGTAGCCAAAGGAAGCGGACTTGGCATCCCTCCTTATGAATAATCTAGGTACACATGCAATCACTTCATAATAAAGATTTCCACTTTTATGGGAATCCACTTCTTCACCAATAAATTCATTTTCCCATCCATCTCCATATTCTCTCTCTTCCATAACTCCACCATCACTTCACTTCATCATCACTTCATTCCATCACCATTGCATTAATTACTGAATTGTACTTTTAAAGGTAACCAATACTTTCTCCACATTCCTTGTAAAGATACTCCATGTTTTCAAGTATGTCCATGACAATCTGTTATATCTTAATTTTCTCTAGTGCATTTATTTAATTACTTTAAGTTAATGTGGATATTTCACATAGCATATAATTATACTCTGCCTTATCAAATCATAATTACCACCCAACCTGTGTGGACACATGCTCTAATTTAGGTTGGGGGGGAGTTTCAACTCACAATTCCATATGTCATCCATGTCAAAAAAATTGAAATAAGCTAGTTTGAATGATAGAGTGAATTGACGGCTTGCATGTGTGAAAGGACACTAAACTATTGCCATTATTTCTTGATGATACCCTTCATTTATGTTCCTTTATTGTCTTAGTCATAATTTTAAACATCGCAAAAAAGGTATATTGGGGAGATACATGGCATTGGCATTAGAATTATAGAAGATTTATAGGAAGAAGAAGGAATTGGGTTTCTAGAGAAAGATTGCAGGAAGGGAAATTTCATAGAATTGCTTGTTTGATTGTGGGCAACTAAAATAATGGGAGGTCAGTTGATTAGGAATGAACCCATGGTTCATGATGTGATATTGTAGGATGCACTTTCTCTGGATGAGTTTAGGAATTGTGGATGGATGGATTATTTCCTAAAACTTGGCAGCTACATTGAGGACATTACACTAGAATTTGCACAAAAACTCTCTAAGAGGAAGGCAATGGTAAAAGGGTTAGATTTGATCGCTACTAAGGAGGGAATTGCAGAGGTAATGGGTTTATTTGTTGATGGAGAGCCATACCCTGCTACCAGAGATGCAAGGTCTGCTAGGGAAAAATTCACTGAATCTGGTGACCCTCCACCGGTTGTGGATAAGCAAGGAATGAAGATAAATTCTCTGCGAGAGCCATGGAAACAAGTGGGTATGTGCAAGATCATCATGGAAAAAATAGGCCCTTAAGTGGCAAAAAATTTAGAAAAACCATATTTAGGCAACTTGACATAAAAATTTGAATAAGTTATCTATATTATTTAAAAAATATGTAAGAACAGAATTTTTAGAAAATTGAATGTAGTTTCTAAACTACTAGGTTTATTTTTTAAAAACAAAATCTATTTTGTGAAAATTTGAAATTTCAATGCAGTAGTACTTAAATTCTAGGGAAAAAATAAGAAGTAGGTGTCTATATGACCACCTTAACCACAATAAAATGATAATATTTTTTTATAAGATTTTAGATATAAGTAGAGGACTCATGCTCGGATGTGATGCATATTTTTTTGTATTTTTTTTCCAAATAAATAATTAATTATGATTTTTTATTATAACTTTAAAAAATATAAAAACTTGTGTGTCTAACCACCTTAAGTTGGTCAAAATTTCATGAAATTCATTTTTTTAAATCCTATAGTACTGAAGCATAGAATGTGATGCATGTTTGGATTCAAAAATGTGATACCATTTGAAAGCTTTAGATATTTTCAATCAGCCTATCAATGAGGACTTTAGTCATAATTTAAATAAAAAATGAATAATAATTATTTATTAAATTCAAAGTAAAACATAATTTATATTGGTGGAAAGCTGAGAATCTCCTTTAAAAACCCTTTTCATTTCATTAACTTTGGGTAGAAAATAGTCATCAGCGACATACCCTACAAATACTCATCATATCACCACCTTTTGGCCCATCATGATCTTGCACATACCCAAGTAGCCATCCACATTGTCAAGTATATTACTTGTGAGGGCTGCCAGTCATGCCTACACTCTATGCATTTTAAGAACCTAAACTATATGAGGCATGGAAGAAGAATGAGCATGCCCAATGTGTTGTATCACCTCCTTGCAATCATGGCAGCTGAAACGCAAAAAAAGTAGGGATAGTTTTATCTCTCACCATTGTTTAATAAAATTACTAGTAGAGAAATCTTTGCAAGAGGTGTTTGACATGACATGGGAGGAATTTGTAAACATTGATCAGTTTAGACTAGAAAGTGTATTTCTTAGAGGTCAGCCTCAACCTCGTAGGGTTAGTAGGGGAGAGAGGATTGCTAAAACCACTCTTAGAGCTTCAACCTCTAGTGCAAACCCTAGCTCAAACCCTCCTGCATCCAAGCAAACTATAGAAATTTGTTCTTCTGAGTCAGAATATTTAGACGAGGAAATTTCATCCTCATACTTTGATGTTAATGTTCTTCCCAAAACCCCAATTTGAACTAGGGCTTCCCTTAGGAGAGAGGAAGCACAAATGGAAGAGGCGAGAATGGGAAAGGGGAAGGACAAGAAGAAAATGATAGAAAAAGAAACACCAAGCTCTAGTAAATGGAAGGCTGATGACATTGGTCCTCCTGCATCCAAAAAAAAAACATAAATGTCCTCCTAAGAAATCAAAGCCATCTAGGCTAGTCGTTGGTATGCCTCCAAAGAGAAGCCCTAGGCTTAGAAAAAAATCTAAGAGTCAGAAGCCCCAATGGGGCGGGTAAATGTTGAAGAAAAAGATATTTTTGAGGAACAATAAAATATAAGATTATCAAAGCTTGCTACTATTGAAAAATAGGTTGAGAATCAAGAGTAAGGTGAGAATCAAGAACCCCTGTAGCCAGAGTAGGATGAACAACCAAAATCACTACAACTGGTGTTGTTTGAATAGCAAGAATTAGTGCAAAGGAAGATTTTTGTAGGAACACAAAAACCTCCTACTTTTTTGTGGAATCTTGTAGCTCTAAACCTATGGAGTGAGATGGAAAGAAAAGAGGAGGAATGGAAAGGAAAAATACAAGCTAGAGGAAGATATTAAAAGAAAAATACATAAATTGAAGAAAAAAATGCATAGATTGTTTCCTTGAAGGATAAGGTAGACAATGTGGTAGATTTAGTACCCAAAATGTTGGCATGAAAAACTCCTCCAAGAGTGTATGCCCTACATTTGAAGGAGAAAAATCTTTCCTTTAAACTATCAAGCAATATTTCAAGTTAGGCCCTTCTCTTGACACTCGTGAATTTTTTCAGGCCTATCAATTTTTCCCACTTGAAGTTAAAAATTTGTTGTGGGAACTATACCTACATAATTATGTTGTGTCTAATGATCATGATTGGAACCCATTACAGTACATTGGAGATCTCCATTTAAGGGCATTTATGTCCTAGATTCAGAATGAAAGTAGTTGAGGGAAACAGTTTAGAACTTATAGGGAAAGATAATTTCATACTCCCTTTCCTCTCAGGACCAAATCTTGTAACCATGCAAACATTTACCAAACATGGCACATGATTCTTTATCGCCCTAGCTATAAGAATCAGATCATTCCTATTAGAGAAGAAACCTACAAGGAATATAAGAAGGTAGATGAAACCACAAGGAAATTGGTAATGGGGTACTTATCATAGAGATGGAACAGTTTGATAGATGATTTGAGACAAGTTGAACCCCACTATTTGCAAAACTATGTTGTAGCATGCAAAAGAGTTGAAAAATACATACAGATTGGAAGGATGAGGCAACAATATTTGCTACCATTAACATTTTAGCCACCTACTCTATTGTGGCCTATGCCAGATTACATGTTTTATCAGTATGACATAGTTGTAGAAAGGGAAAGATGGAAAATATTGGAGAACAAGCAAGGATTCTACCAAAATCCCAATTTAGACACTAGAGATACTGATGTGGGACAGTTGGCAGTTCCTAACTTCAGAGCATTGACTAGGAAAAATAATAGTGCTCCCTCTCTTAGAGGACTAGCAAAACATTAGGTTGGGGGGAATGATGTGTCCAATTAATGGTTCAATTTTGATAGGGTTTATTATATATTTTTTCTTGTTACCATAGACTGTGGCACTTGGTTGTTGACATTTTCCTTATTATTTCCTTAAAACCATAAACCTTGGGCATAAGTTTATCCTTGTGAATTTTAATGACATTAACATGTTATGTGAATTATTTATGTTAATTTTACATGTGGTTGAATGGATGTTACTTTAAGGTAATTATAGATATGTGATTGTTTGTGCATGCTAATATCATTATTTAGGTTTACATTAAGATACTAATGTCAATGAAGCCCGCCAAGTGGAAGAAACTCCTATCAGCTGGTCAGTTTCCAAGAAAGTTAAGAAGATGATCATTAAGAGGTTAAAGGAGGGAAAACTTCTAATGGAGGGAAATTCCTAGTTTGAATAAAATATTGTAACTACCTTTTAATGGTCATATTTTTTTGTTGATAAAATCTAGGGAGTGTGTTGTGCTAGATTCTCATTGGGGCATGTTTACTTTGACCAAACTTGGCACATGCATAACTTCCTCCCTCTTTTTCTATTTTTTAATAAATGGCATCCTCCTATTTTGATGGAGTCGACTACTTAGGTAGTTAGGGTTGATTAATATTTTTTCTCTATAAATAATCATAAAATGCCCCTTTTCATAAGGGTATGTGTAGGATTATGATGGGCCAAAAAGTGGCAATATGATGGGTATGTATAGGCTATGTCGCTAATGACTTTTTTTTACCCAAAATTGATGAAACAAAAAGGGTTTTTAAAGGAGATTCTTAGCGTTCCACCAATATAAATTATTATTTACTTTGAATTTAATAAATAATTATTATTCATTTTCTATTTGAATTACAACTAAAGTCCCAATTGATATGTTGATTGAAAAACATCTATAGCTTTCAAATGGTATCACATTTTTTGAATCCAAAATATGTGTCACATTCTATGCTTCGCATACTGTAGGATTAAAAAGAAAATAATTTTTTCATGAAGTTTTGAGCAAGTTAAGGTGGTCAGACATACAAGTTTTTTATATTTTTTTAAAAATTTAATAAAAAATTCATAATTAATTATTTACTTGGAAAAAAATTACAAAAAAATATGCATCACATCGAGAGTCCTCTACTTATATCTAAAATCTTATTAAAAAAATATTATCATTTTATTGTGGTTAGGGTGGTCAGACAGACACCTACTTCTTATTTTTTCCCTGAAATTTAAGTACTACTGCATTGAAATTTCAAATTTTCAACAAATATATTTTTTTGTTTTTTAAATAAATCTAGTAGTTTAGAAACTACACTCAATTTTTTACAAATTATATTCTTACATGGGTATGTGCAAGATCGTGATGGGCCAAAAAGTGGCAATATAATGGGTATGTGACTGACAACTATTTTTTTACCCAAAATTGATCAAATGAAAAACATTTTTTCAGGAGATTCTCAGCTTTCCATAGATATAAATTATGCTTTACTTTGAATTTAATAAGTAATTATTATTCATTTTCCATTCAAATTATGACTAAAGTCTTGATTGATAAGCTAATTTAAAAGCATCTATAGCTTTCAAACGGTATCACATTTTTTGAATCCAAAATATGTGTCACGTTCTATGCTTCGCATACTATAGCATTATAAAAAGAAAATTTGAATTTCATGAAGTTTTGACCAAGTTAAGGTGATTAGACATACGAGTTTTTATATTTTTTAAAAAGCTGTAATAAAAAAAATCATAATTAATTATTTATTTGGAAAAAAATTACAAAAAAATATGCATCACATTGGGGCATGAGTCCTCTACTTGTATCTAAAATATTATAAAAAAATATTATCATTTTATTGTAGTTAGGGTGGTCAGACAGACACATACTTCTTATTATTTCCCTAAAATTTACGTACCACTACATTGAAATTTCAAATTTTCACCAAATAGATTTTTTTTACAACAAACCTAGTAGTTTAGAAACTACATTCAATTTGCTACAGATTCTATTCTTACATATTTTTGAAATAATATATCTATAACTTATTCAAATTTTTATGTCAAGTTGCCTAACTCTAATTTTTTTGATTTTTTTGCCACTTAAAGCCTTGTTTTTTCCATGATGATCCTACACATACCCACATATTTTTGAAATAATATAGATAACTTATTCAAATTTTTATATCAAGTTTCCTAACTTTGATTTTTCTTTTTCTTTTGCCACTTAAGGGTCTATTTTTTCTATGATGATCCTGCACATAACCATAAGGTTGGATGTTCTAATATTGTACTTGCATTTTCTAGTTTTAGTAATACAATCATATCACTGAAATGTTGTATTCATGTTTTCAAGAAATAATATGATATTTTGAGTTGTTGCATTTGTGTTAGCTTAAGGGAGACACACTCAAGGGGTCCCACTTGGTGAGAATTCCACCCATTTAGTTTAGAAGTTATTTTTTGTTCAATAATTAATTTTAGTTTCAACAATTGTTTGTTCCTGCAGCCACTAGAATTCTATTATTTGACTATTCCTATAGCCAAGGAAAACAAAGTAGTTTCCTATCTATTTTTTGAGATTTCCATTTCTATCTTTCATTTCTAGTCTAGTTGTTGATGTTTAGTGTAGTTTTTGATGTATGCTCAGTACTTAAGTTGATTTGTTTACAACATTTCATTTCCAGTATTGTTTCTTTCCTAGTTCATGGATGACTATAGTGGAGTCTTAGTGCACATACAGTGCTGACCCATTTCAAGTTTACGTCCCTAGGTTGACAATGAAATGTACCTTCATGATGAGTAAGATAGTTACTTAGTGTAGATGTCCAATCTCTAAGTCACAGCTCTAAAGGCTTAGTTATTAAACCATTAGAGGAGGCAAACAATCATCATCATAACATAAGCATGAATCATAAAGGAATCATCATTACATCACATAGACAAACACATCATATAATCACTGCCAAACAATTGCTATGTAGATCGAGGCCTATCATATGGTCCTATCATATGAGGTCCTACAACACCTCCACTGCTCTAAGATCTGTTGTGATAAGACCAACTGTATGATATGTTGTTGAGTGTGGGAAGCATAGGGAGCTCGTCTCTCAGGAGGTATCTTCTACCCATACAAATCTCTATAATACTACTCTTGATCACCAACCCTAACCAACTCTCGAGCCATATCTACAATTGGTCTAGTACAAAGTGTGGTGAACTCCACAAACCTCTACTTCATCTCATGTCTCCATGCCACCACCTGATCTCTCTCCAGATAGGCACTATCCCTCTCTAGCCACATCTCATCTCTCTCCATAGACACTACTCTAACCTACTCCTCCAAGGCCTCTACATGGGCCTACAAATCATCCAACTGCTGATCTATGGGACCCTCCTCCAATGATGGTATCTCCCCCTCATTTGCATCCCAATCCTCCATAATCCAATCTCAAAGCTCTCTCACCTCGTCTCCCTTCTCCTCCTCAAGGAAGTCCTCTACATCCTAGTAGTCCCCCTATAATATATCAAGGGAATCTGAATCCTCCTCTTATCCCTTTACCTCCTCCCAACCTACCTCCTCTCCAATGGCATCCTCCCCAATTGCCTCCTCACCAATGGCCTCCTCCTCTCCACCCACCTCCCCCATGGCTACATTCTCTCCCTCTACCTCACCTTCACAAATGGGTGACAATACTCTACCTCACCCTCTACCGCCTCATCGACCTCATCGACCACCCCTCCAACCTCATCCTCTTCCATCATCACCTCCACCTGTACCACCTTGACCACCACAACCACCTCCTCTACCACCACATTTACCTTGTGGGCTTGTACCTTGGTACTCTACAAGCACTGTATGATCAAGATTTGTGTATGGAATGGTTCTATGCTCTACCTACTAGGTATCATAAGCTACTATCATATCAGCATCCATTGGCCCACCCCTCCATGCCCACTTCACTAGTTGTAGTGCATCAATATCTACCTCTTTTGTCGCTACAAGAATCTAGGGCCCCCATATAGAAACTTCCCTTGAAGATCTAGTGAATGCAACTCGCCCGCATTGCTCATCCTAAACCTCACCTAATTACCAAAGTACTTTATCAGGTCTCTCAATGATGTGAATAATGGAAAAAGTCCTCCCCATACGATAATGTTTATAATGATAGAAGGGAAAGTTTTGATCCTCATCCCACCACTGTGCACAGTCCATGTACGACCTCCAAATAAACTACACAAGTGTATTAAATGCATGCCTCCAATAGCCAATATCTAGAACATGCGTCTATGTAATGGTCCTGACATACTAAAATACATATGGAGGTTGATCATCTAGCTCATGTACAACTAATGTAAATAAAATACCAATGTGCTCCCACACCCAAATCATCAATAGAGTAGTCCCACAGCTCATGGAATATGCCTCCCTATAAGCTATATCATGCAAATGGAAGTACAACATCACCAATAGACAAAGGCCCCATGCATACTTGCAACATGTCTCTCCAACATCCCCACTAAGATCTTGCCCCAACCCACAAGAAACCCATGCCCTTGGTGGTTTGGCAGTACAATCCCACCATTCAAAGTACACAACAAACAATCAATCTGCATGTATCTCTCTGTGAGCACATGCCATCTGATCTCATAGTGATTGATACCAAGCTATCTAACATCCTCATACACATAGTAACAAGTTATCTCACTGTAATCACTCTAGGTATCATACTAAACCCTCTCAACCCCGATCGATAATCTAAGTATCCTATACACATCCTCAAATGTAACTATTGCCTCTCTTGTGGGAAAATGGAAAGATGAAGTCTCTAAGTGCCATCACTCAACAAGTACAATGAACATCCCTCAGTTTTCTTGAATGTTGGGCATAAATGTAACATGGTGAAGACCAAGACATCATATCAAATATTTATTTGCACTAGTCAACTGATCTCGCAAAATGTAAGTGGTTGACCTTGACTCCCAAGTGTATATAGGATCCAAAAAAACCTATAATTGCATAAAACATATCTTGTGTCAGAAGGAAAAAGTAAATAAATGTGCATCATTCAAAATATAAAGCCAATGTTACAGTTCAAAATCTTAAAACATTTGATAGGTAAATGGGTTGTTTTATTTAGCAATTGCATCACACAAACACATATGTGCCACACTATTCTACAAATGCGACTCACCATGCAAATGCATCGTATTATTTCAAAAATGCGGTCCATAATTGTAAATATGATGCATTATTATAAATGCATCATTATCCTTATAAAATGTGATTCACTATAACAAATGTGGTGTAAAATAATTCAAATGCATTGATCTAAACAAAAACACAAACTGACCCCCACATGTTTCCACAAATGTGTCGTATCACAGATAGATGTGTCACATACAAATGCATTTGTGGCACACAAATAGTGATGCATGTGAAATTAAACTTCAACATCCTAGAAAAGCATAAAAATTCAAAAGTTAGAAATGGGGTCCTACATTGGTCAACTGTCAGAATGCCCAGATGTGATATCTGTGATTCTTGGTCTAGGGAAAAGGAGACATTTTGTTGGATACCTCTAGACCAAAATCACAAGTTTTTAAACTCCAACGGTGAAAATGAATTCAATTTTACCCTATTTCTATTTATACTTGGGTATGTCTAGGATCATCATTGAAAAAACAAAGCCTTAAGTGGCAAAAAAATTAGAAAAATTAGAGTTAGGCAACTTGACGTAAAAATTTGAATAAGTTATCTATATTATTTCAAAAATATGTAAGAATATAATCTATAGAAAATTGAATAGTTTCTTAACTACTAGATTTTTTTTTTTTAAATCTATTTGGTGAAAATTTAAAATTTCAATGTAGTAGTACTTAAATTTTAGGGAAAAAATAAGTAGGTGCCCTGGCTTACCACCCTAACCACAATAAAATGATAACATTTTTTTATAATATTTTAGATATAAGTAGAGGACTCATGTTCGGATGTGAAACATATTTTTTTGTAATTTTTTTCCAAGTAAATAATTAATTATGAATTTTTTATTACAACTTTTAAAAATTATAAAAAATCATATGTCTGACCACCTTAACTTGGTCAAAACTTCATGACATTCACTTATTATTTTCTAATCTTATAGTATGTGAATCATAGAATGTGACGCATGTTTCGGATTCAAAAAATGTGATACCATTTGAAAACTATAGATGTCTTTCAATCAGCCTATCAATTAGGACTTTAGTGGTAATTCAAATAGAAAATGAATAAAAATTATTTATTAAATTCAAATAACGGCATAATTTATATTGGTGGAAAGCTGAGAATCTCCTTTAAAAACCCTTTTCGTTTCATCAATTTTTGGTAAAAAAAAAGGTTATTAGCCACATACCCTACAAATACCCATCATATCACCACTTTTTGGCCCATCATGATCTTACACATACCCATCTAGGGGTTTTTAGGGTTTTATTTGAAGCTTAATGTACTGGACACACTATTTGGACACTTCTAACAACCATTTCACTTACCAAACCTTGCCAAAATTGTTTTCTTTCACCACCATTGAACTTCTGGCTATCCAATTACCTAATCAAGACAATTTCCAAATTTTTATGAATTTTTCAAAAATTTGTCATTTTTCTTGAGGGGGCATACCCTTACTTATTTCACACTAGGGCATGACTAGGGAATGTTATTCTTTATTATTTGACATAAATTCCAAAATGGCATTATGTCAAAGAGGGGAAAATTGTAGTCACTGGGTATGTGCAAGATCATGATGGGCCAAAAAGTGGCAATATGATGGGTATGTGGCTGATGACCTTTTTTTAACCTAAAATTGATGAAATGAAAAGGGTTTTTAGAGGAGATTCTCATATTTCCACCAATATAAATTATGCTTTACTTTAAATTTAATAAGTAATTATTATTCAGTTTCTGTTTGAATTACGACTAAAGTCTTGATTGATAGGCTGATTGAAAAATATCTATAGCTTTAAATGATATCACATTTTTGAATCCAAACATGCCACATTCTATGTTTTGCATACTATAGGATTAAAAAATAAAAATGAATTTCATGAAGTTTTGACCAAGTTAAGGTGGTCGACATACATTTTTTATATTTTTAAAAGTTTTAATAAAAAATTCATAATTAATTATTTACTTGGAAAAAAATTACAAAAAAATATGCATCACATTGGGACATGAGTCCTCTACTTATATATCTAAAATATTATAAAAAGATATTATTATTTTATTATAGTTAGGCTGGTCATACAAATACCTACTTCTTATTTTTTCCCTGAAATTTAAGTACTACTCCATTGAAATTTCAAATTTTCACCAAATAGATTTATTTTTGTTTAAACCAACCTAGTAGTTTAGAAACTACATTCAATTTTCTATAGATTCTATTCTTACATATTTTTGAAATAATATAGATAACTTATTCAAATTTTTACGTCAGGTTTCCTAACTCTAATTTTTCTAAATTTTTTGCCACTTAAGGGCCTTTTTTCCATGATGATCTTGCACATACCCCACTAAAAAATGGCTTAGGCGTATGACTGCATTTTTCATTATTAATTCAAGATACCTGCAAAATTATTAAATGATTTTATCATTTAATTATAATCTAACATCGCATTTCCTCTAAATTAATTAAATAGTTTTAAACATTTAATTAATTCATTTTATTATTCTTATAAATTTGATTAATTAAGTAAATTACATTAATTTACTTTAATTATGTCACTAATTAATTATAATCTTTTCTTTTGATTAATTAAATAAGTTTCTTAATTTTATTTAATTACACATTTAAATTAAATGCCTTCTTCTTACTAATTAAATAAGTTTTCTAAATTTATTTAGTTACCCCTTTAAATTAAATCTCTTATTCTTACTACTTAAATAATTTTCTTAAATTTATTTAATTACACATCTAATTAATTCACTTTCTCCCACATTTAATGAAATAAATGATTATTCATTTAATTAATTAACTCTTTTTTCTCATCTAAAGTGACTCCATAAATTAAATAAGTCATTTAATTGATTTTGGAATCATGACACAACTTCTCCACAAAAGAAGGAATTAATTTTATAACTAATTCTTCTATTTGAGCACATTTCTCCTACCTTTTTAATTAAATATCTCATGCATAATTCTCTCCATTCCCAACTAACACTCTCTCTCAATTCACTTGATTAATCTATCACCTCCTTTTGACTCACACATCCTTTCAGTTACACCTCTTAACTGATCGATCAAATTGGCTAACTATTCAATCAATCTTTCAATCAAATTTGCTAGATATCTAATTAATCTCATCAATCAAGGACTTAACTATTCAATCTGATCCTCACACTCGATTTGGACCATTCAAAGAAAAATCAATCTTGACTATCAAATCTATGAATCTTCTATAAGAGAAGCTTTGAAATCCATTCATGAGTAATCACAATCTTCAAAGTTTTGCTATCAAAATACATATAGGTAAATATTGCATACTCAGAATCTAAGGCAATTGAGCTTTTTCAAAGCAAAGTGGAGAAGAATAATGGAGAGGAGTCAAGCAAGCATGGGAATTAGATGATATCCTTCTTGTTTATTTAATTTCTTTATTTCATTGCACTTCATTATTGATATGGGGAATCTTAGCATGATTAGGCAATTTGTGATTGTTGTTGTTATGCTTTCATTATTCATGTTTATTTTCCCATGTTGCAGGACCCATTCGCCACTTTAGATGAAAGAGTCCCATCTAGGTGGGACTAAGTTTCACAGAGTGGAGAATTAGTCCCATTTGATCTATTTTCAAGGTTTGAGAAAGAAAAATTAGGTTTTAAGTTTAATTTTCCTCCATGTCAGCCTTGGGGATAAAATTAATGGGAATTTTAGGTGGATTTCCTATATAAAAAATCTTTTAAACCCTAATTCATAATTCATTCATCATTCTTTCTCCATCTCAAGTCAAGAAAGCTAGGGTTTTAGCATTTTGAGTCATCAAGATAGCTTTCTAGGACATTCAAGGGCGTATTCTTCATCCATTGCTATAGAAATTCAAGATCTATCATCATGGAAAGTTTCTAATTCCATTATTTCATGTCCATGCTTCATTTTATTTCTTCATTTGGTTTAATTACATAAAATGGGTTTTCCCAAGGCAAACCCCTATTTCCTAACATTCAACATTTCTCTCTCTTTCTCTGTGTAGTTGTAGATTTAGGTTCCTTGAAGGCTTGGAGATTATTGAAGAATAAGTTGAAAACTTGTTTTAGTCACCTCCTTATTGTCTAGGTCAAAATATCCATAAAAAGTCACTTATAGTGCCAAAAATCAGAGTTTTAGATTCAAACACCTCGAGAAGCATAAAGAGCAAACTAAGAGCTCTCAATTCCACTTTCAAGTTTTTAGAAAAGTCAATGTGGACTCATACGCCATTAGTGGTGTATGAGTCCCACTATACATGTTTATTAGATATTTCTACATATTTTGATAACCATTTAGCTAAAAAGGGCTCTAAAATAGTTTTCCAAATCTAGGGATAAGTCGCCTAGAATGGCGTATGAGTCCTAGTAGGTCAAAATTCTAGAATCAACAGCATTTCCAATCCTCATTCTAGTCTTCAACACATTTCAAGCTACACACTTTCCGATTTTCTCTCTTCTTCTGTTTTATTTACATTTCTATTCATCTTTTTAGGTCTTTTTGCATACTATGTTGTGTTTTCAAACATCTTGCATTTTCTTAGTTTTGCATCAATAGTCAATCTCTTTTATCATTTCTTACATCTAGGGAATTCCCCTTTGACAAATTTCAATCATCTTTGCATTGGAATCTCAAGGGCTTATTCTTGAGTGAACCATTAAGAATTTTGGATACCTCTCTCCTTTTAGGTGAAAACCCTAGAAGTGTAAGAGAGTCTCCTATTCCAAAAATATTTGGTTCATTTTGGTGAACCTACTTTTCAAATACCTTCTTATCTTATTTGGAGTCCATCATCATCCTAGAATTAACATTGCATTGCATTTTGCATTAGTGAAAGTGAATATATGTTAAATTTTTGCATCTAAAATCATAAAAAATCTCTAAAATTTTATATTTTCATCTTAGGACTACATCATACAACATGAAAAGCATAAAAAATCACCCAAAAAAATATAAAAATTTTGAAAAAAATCCCCATTGGGACTCATTCGCCACCTTGGGTAACTTATTCCCTTTACACCCCTGAAACTACCTTTCACGACACTGAAAACCCTATTTTTGTACTTTTGTTTGCTACCATTAACTATATGTATTAGTTGGTTAAGTCCATGTTACATGCATTTCACTAAATCTAGCTTAATTTGGCTCACTTCATGCATTTCTTAATTTCAACATTTCTTTTTGGATCATTACATAACATAATCAGTACATTACCTTGTGTGAAATATGCAAAGTTGCATTTCATTCTAGGCCTTTACATTGCATTTTAAGTTCTCATACATTATTATTCAAAAATGTTACTTTCAATCTCTTCTAATTTTTCAAAGAAAAAATTAGTAAATAAACATGATAGTCATTCATTCAATGCATTCCCTAGTTATAAGAGTCTCTTAGTGCAAGAGAGTGAAAATGCTAATACTTTCCTTAAACTTACACCCCCTCCTATTTCTCCTATTTGTGTGGATGATGTGATAGAATACCATACAAGCATAGATAACCATGATAATCATATTTGTTCTTCTCTTGATACCTCTTCTTTTAATGACAAGGATATCTTGGTGATAGAAGATACAATCGTTGAGAATCATGAGGATCTTGTTTGTCCTTCTCCTCATCCCCTTTGGGAAGATATTTTAGTGCAAGAAAATGCAACCATAGACTTCAGAAAATGAAATCATAGACACATTCCTAAACATCACCTTACCTAATTTCCATTCTCCTTTGGCTTGTGAGTGTGCTTGTGAGGAATATGAGATTATAAATGATGAGGGTATGTTGGTGTTAGATGATCAACTCTTTAAGGTATATAACAACCCACTTTTGGAAGACATTAAGAAACAAAGTAATGAAGTCATACATGATCATGATAATAATACTTGTTCTTCTCCTAGTATCTCCCTTAGTTGTAAGGAAGATGCTTTGATGTTAGAATATACAACCAATGAGATTCATGAGAATCTTAGTTGTCCCCTTTCACCTGAGGAAACCCTTATTGAGCAAGATAATTCAACCATTGATCATTCCCCTACTTGTGATGAAGTTATTTTAGAAGAACCAATCCATGAATGTCAGGAACATTTGATTTGTAGTTCTCCTAAAATCTCTCCTCCTAAGGAGAATATCATGGTGCTACAAAATGGCAACAATAGTAATGTGTCTTCCTTTGATAATGATAAAAAGGTGATTCTAGATTTCCCTTTGTTAGAGATACTTCAACCTAGGACCACCGAGGTTATGAATGCACAAGTGTCTATTAGATCCCCCTTGATTCATGGACCTCCTACATACCCCGTAGGAAATCCTAAGAATCCTCTATTTCCTTACCCACCATCACACAAACCTCAAACTCACAACAAACCTGAACTTATCCTTTATCCACCTAAGAGTAATGTATCATAGAAACTGAGTAATAATACTATTGCTCATACATATAACACTAGAAACAATCTGCAACCACAACAACCCACCCCAACACCATTACCTTTTCCTAATCCCATTTTTCCTAGTGCTCCTCGATTAACTTCACATACTAAGGAGCATGATCTTGTTGAATGACTTAATAATACTCCTACAAATATATCCCTATGGGATTTAATTCAAAATTCACCTAACTATCACACTATGCTTCAAATTGCCTTACAAAAATTTCCTATCCCTTCTCATGTGCAACCAAATGACATAGCAGCCCTAATTCAAGGATTGAATGCTGACATTATTTTCCGCCAAAGTGAACTCCCCCCTTTGGAAGTGAAAAAAAAATGTTTTTCATAATAATATATCAATACAAAAGAATAGGGATAAACCAACCCTTGTTGAAAATGGCTCAACCCTTAATATGTGTAGTGTAAATATTTTGGATAGGTTGCATGTGGATAAATCAATAATTCAACTTGTTTCCTTATCTATCCATGGATTTGAAAATGTAGGAAAACAACCGCTTGGTGTGATCACTTTGCCTATTATAGTTGGGAAGGCTACATTGGACATACCAATCCATGTTATGTCTAACAATCTTTCCTATAATCTCATTTTAGGTAGACCATGGATTCATACAATGAATGGCGTGCCTTCTACTTTTCATTGTAAAATGAAATACATCTACAACAACAAAGTGCACATACCTAAAGTATCCCAATCCAAATAGTTGTTTGCACATTGACAAAAACAAAGAGATTCATTTAAACATGCATTTCCACCAATTATGCAAGTGGAACCTATCCAACAAAAAGAAAAACAACATATTAAACAAGTCACGAAGCTATTAGAAGACGATTGGGGTTCCTTAGATTTTGAACATACTTTCATGGGCGAGTACAAGATCATAAACAAGGACTCTGACAAGGCAAATGAAAAAGTAGTCATGTCGACACAAAACTCTAAAGACCCTTCAAAATCATCCACCTCACCCACTTTAGCATACAAGACAAAAAATTACACAAAAAAATTTGATGAACTCAACAACGAACAATCACCCGATCCAAAAGCAATGAAAAAGATTTATGGAAAAGGTTATGAGCTTTTGAAACAACTTGGATATAGTGGAAAAGGATGTGGTGCTAACAAACAAGGTATCTACAACCCTATAGATCCTAACACACAAGAAACAACTCATGGTCTTGGTTATTTTCCTTTGATAGAAATAAACAAACCTTCACTCAGCATCAACACTATCACAAAACACCCTTCTAAGATGAATATAATAGTAGTGCATCCTGAACTTATAGAAACTAGTGATCTTGATTATTATTTTCTTGAAAGGAAAAAACAAAGACATCTTCACTTAATTTCAATTTTATCTCACAAAACACTGATGATTTAAGTTCGTTATATTTTACACCCTCTTGCAAAGGAGAGAACAAAATCTCACAATCTAAAGATTCTTGTGTAGATATGACATCTTGTACTAAGCAAGAGAAATCTTTGTCACATAATAAAGGAAAATATACCATTGATCAAGAGGGTATCTTATCGAGACTCCTTGAAAATCACTTGATATCCTTCCCTCAAAGAACTCGAAAGAAATTTTATTACAAAAAATCATTTTTCACATATCACAAAGTTCAGGGTATGTGCAGGATCATGATGGGCCAAAAAGTGGCGATATGATGGGTATGTGGCTAATGATTTTTTTTACCCAAAATTGATGAAACAAAAAGGGTTTTTAAAAGAGACTCAACTTTCTACCAATATAAATTATGTTTTACTTTGAATTAAATAAATAATTATTATTCATTTCTATTTGAATTATGACTAAAGTCCTCATTGATATACTGATTGAAAAAAATCTATAGCTTTTAAATGGTATCACATTTTTTGAATCTGAAATATGTGTCACATTCTATGTTTCGCATACTATAGGATTAAAAAAATAAAAATTGAATTTCATGAAGTTTTGACCAAGTTAAGGTGGTCAAACATACGAGTTTTTATATTTTTTAAAAGTTGTAATAAAAAATTCATAATTAATTATATACTTGGGAAAAAATTACAAAAAAATATGCATCACATCTAGATATGAGTCCTCTACTTATATCTAAAATCTTATAAAAAAATTATCATTTTATTGTGGTTAGGGTGGTTTGACAGACACCTACTTCTTATTTTTTCCCTCAAATTTAAGTACTACTACATTGAAATTTCAAATTTTCACCAAGTAGATTTAAAAAAAATAAAAACCTAGTAGTTTAGAAACTACATTCAATTTTCTACAGATTATATTCTTACATATTTTTGAAATAATATAGATAATTGATTCAAATTTTTATGTCAAGTTTCCTAACTCTGATTTTTTTGAGTTTTTTTGCCACTTAAGGGCGCGTTTCTTCCATGATGATCCTACACATACCCTTCATGATCATGCTACTAACAAATGTAAGGCTTTGAGTAGTAAAATCCAACACCTTAAGGAGTTTTGTGCTCTTCTTTATGTTGTGGCACCTCATTCCTCTAATTGATACTAATTTTCACTCTAGCATGTTTCTCATCAATCATTTTCGCCCATCCTTGTCCTACACTAAGTGGGGATACGAGGTTAGTCAACCTTCACATATGTCACTTGTCATTGCCTCTTTTGGCTAGTCGTTAACCTTTCATGAACATATAATGGAAAGCTTGGGATGTGGATGACATGCCTTAAGTTGGCTTGCATATGACATACTACCTTTTTCATGACGTATCTTATTAGAAACCTATGACTTGGCATAGGGATTTTTGAATAAGCTCTCATATCTTTTTCTACTTTAAAGAAATTTATCATAGTAATAGTGTTAGCAACCACTTTAAAGTGGGGGCATACATTGAAACTCATATTTCATTGTGCAATTTTTCATTTTCTTGCACTTATCCTCTCTTGGAAACAAGATGAGACCATTTGCACTTATCCTCTCTTGGAGACATTGGGCACAATGTTCCATAAGATGAGACCTTTCATGAACTAAGTAAAATCCCTTTGAACATTTCCAACACTATCTTTCATTTACAATGTCTATGAGTTTCAAGCATACGAAGTTTTCTTTGCCTCATAGAGCTTGAAGATCATTTTTTTGTGGTGCCTTATCAAAGTTATTAGGAGATATAACTTTGGCATGGTTGAGCGGGAAGCCCATTCCCAGGCACGAATTTCCCCATAGCCACTTGTGTGAATGTGAGTGCATACTAGCCATGAGTGTATATGTTTCTCACCTTTTAGGACTTCTCACCAAGTGAACAACTAGGAGTTTCATCACCTTAGATTGAGTATGCATTTTTGGACAAAAATCCTATATTTGATCCACATGTTGGAAAAATGGTCAAAGCTTGATATGGGAATAATTAATGATAAATTGGGCTTAATGTCATCTTGATCTAGTGTCGTAAAGTGTTTTACACATCCACATTAGGTCTTGAACCCTTGCAAACTATATAGAATGCATTTATTGATGTCTTGTAAAGGTGTTGTAAAGTGTTGTAAATGACTTTCACACTTTTCTAGACTTTTATTTAGCATTTCAGTCTAATGGACCTATTTTCCCCTTAATTCAACATTGTAAAATGTATTGTAAAGTAAACATAATATTAATCTAGTGTTGTAATATGTTTTACACATTCACATTGGATGTTGTGCCTTTCTAGGCTATGCGGACCTCATTTTAATGATGTAAAGTGTATTTAATCACAATTTCACATTAAACTTTGTGTCCATAGCCCTAATTACCCTTTACATCATCATTAATAGGCCCCTATGGCCCCATATTGTGCATCTTGAGGCTTATTTTGATCAAATACCAAACTAAACTATCATATAAACCTAATTTCTTCACTCCCCAAGATCCCATAGAAAAAGAGCCCCTATGGGACCCATTTTCCACTTTGGGTGAATGAGTCCCATCTAGGTGGGACTAAGTCACCCAAAGTGGTGAATTAGTCCTACTTGGGCTATTTTCAAGGTTTGAGTGGGAAAAAAGGGATTTAATTTTAATTTTCCTCCATGTTAGCCTTGGGGATCAAATTAAAGGGAATTTTAGGTGGATTTCCTATATAAAGAGGATTTTAAACCCTAATTCATAATTCATTCATCATTCTTTCTCCATCTCAAGTCAAGCAAGCTAGGGTTTTAGCATTTTAAGTCATCAAGATAGCTTTGTAAGACATTCAAAGGGAGATTCTTCATCCATTGCTATAGAAATTTAAGATTTATCATGTCATGGAAAGTTTCCAATACCATTATTTCATTTTCATGCTTCATCTTATTTCTTCATTTGGTTTAATTACCTAAAAGGGGTTTGACAAATGCAAACCCCTATTCCCTAACATTCAACATTTCTCTCTATTTCTTTGTGTGGTTGTAGATTTAGGTACCTTGAAGGCTTGGAGATAATTGAAGAATAATTTTCAAACTTGTTGAAGTATCCTCCTTATTTTCTAGGTCAAAATATCCATAAAATGTCACATATAGTGTCAGAAATTAGAGTTTTAGATTCAGACACCTAGAGGAGTAGAAAGAGAAGACCGATAACTTCTTATTCCACTTTTGAGTTTTTAGAAAATCCAAAGTGGAATCATAAACCATTAGTGGTGTATGAGTCCCACTATACATTTTTATCAAATATTTCTACAAATTTGGATACCCATTTGGTTGAAAACAGGCTCTAGAATAGCTTTTCTAGATTTGGGACTAAGTTGCCCAAAATGGTGTATGAGTCCCAGTAGGTCAAAATTCTAGAATTAGCAACATTTCTATTCCTCATTCCAGTATTCAACACATTTCAAGGTGCACACTTCCTAATTCGCTCTCTTGTTATGTTTTATTTACATTTCTATTCATTGTTTTAGGTCTTTCTGCATACTACGTTGTGTTTTCAAACATCTCATGTTTTCTTAGTTTTGCATTAGTAGTCAATCTCTTTTATTAGTTCTTGCATCTAGGACATTCCCCTTTGAAATATTTCACTCATATTTTCATTGGAATCTCAAGGGATTATTCTTGAGTGAGTCATTAACTCTTTTGAATATCTCTCTCCTTTTAGGTGAAAAACCCTAGAAGTGTAAGAGAGTTCCCTATTCTAAAAATATTTGGTTCAATTACATAACAAAAGAAGGAAATTAAACATGAAATATGAAACATGAACAAAGATACCTTGAATGATGTATTGTAAATTTGCAATCTAACATGAAATGGATGTGAAGGATATAGATCTAGATCTTGAGATAAGTGTAGAACAATTCTTGACAACACTATCTCATTAACATGATTGATGCGTATTTACCTTGACTTGATGATGGATCTTGAATTGTTGCAATAATTGATTAAGAATTCTATTGTTGAATGCCTTGGAAGTAATCTTGTAAACTCTCTTAATGCTCTTGTGAAGTCTTGAAATTATTAACTCTTGAATGCTTGACTTGATATCATGAAGGCTTATTTGAAATAATGATTTGAGACCTTGTTTATATAGGCAATGCATCCAAATTACCATTTATTAGTTCCCAAAGGCCAAAATTCATAAAATTTGAATTTAAAACCTCGATTTCCCACTCAAAACTCAAAAAAGGATCCAAATAGGACTCATACACCATCTATGGCATATGGGTCCCACTTGGGTGGGACTGATATGCCCAAGGTAGTGTATGCATCCGACATGGCCTTTTTGGAGAGAGAAAGTATTGGGGAGTTGAGAAATTAAGTTTATTTGAGGTCTATGTTTGGATTTTTGTTAAAATAAGTCTTGGGATGCATAATAAAGGTTTGTAGAGACCTTTTAATGATGATATTAAGGTCATAAATGAAAGAGGGCCCAAAATTCAATGTCAAAGTGTCAAATAAATACTCTTTACAACATTAAATTAAGACAAAATTGGGTCTATTCAGCAGAAAAGGGCCCCAAATCCAATGTGAAAATGTACAACACATTACAACACTATATTATGTCCTTTTAGTTTACAAGCCTCCTAAATTTAATGTGAAGGTGTAAATAAATACACTTTACAACACTAAATTAAGGAAAAGTTAGGTTTATTCGGCTTAAAAGGGGCCTATGACCTTATGTGAATGTGTAAAACTGATCCGGTGGATATTTTCAGTGAAAATTGAAGTGTCTCATTTCTCTCCAGAATCTGCACCATTAGAAAGATCTCAGCGTCTTGATTCCAACGCAACTCGAACGGAGCGAAAAGGAGTCCGTTTGTGCAAGTTATGGCCAGTCAAACCTCGAGTCAAACTGGGATTAGAGGCCATCCAGGAAGCAAAAAAATGATGTCATCAAAAGTTGTCAAAGTTGGCGTCATCGCGAAGAGCTCATTGCAAGCTTTCCAATGCAACTCGTTTCGTCGGAATCCGACATCGTATGCTCGAATTACAAGCAATCAAAGTTCGTTTGACTTGAGGGTACAGATGATGACGTCATCATGCTGATGTGGCAGTCTGTACTGTACAGACATATGTGTGTGAATTTCGGCCTGACACGTGTCAGATGACTCAACCTGTACAGACCAATTAGAAGCTGACACGTGTCCATCTGTACATCCTGCATGGCACCATACTCTGATTAGCGGCATAGTCAATGGTCCAGTCAGCAGTGGCATGTCTTCCGAGGCAAATGAGCATTTGACACATGGTAGATGAGTCAGCGGTCAGGTGGCCATGATGTGTCATAGAGGCCCAATGAAATGTTGCCACGTGGCAGTTTTGGAGCATGGCGCGTGTCCCCTCCTTCCTCCGTCGGCGTTTGCTAAGTTTGTTTCGTTCAACAAAAAAAATTAGTTGGGGTTCAGCCCCACGATCTCCGCCAAACAACCGAGCAGTTTAGCCATTGCACCCGTAGGCGTTCACTTTACCGTATATGGATAGCAGTTTTTTTTGTCGTTTGTCCATTGGTTATTTTGAAAAAAAATGAGTCGGCGGGTTTGGAACCCTGAACCAGCCGGGGACTAAAATGTTTAGCCACCAATAAGCTATTGAACGGCTTTGGCATATATAGGGCATCGTTTTGTTTTGTTGAATTGTTGAAGCCGAATGCCTTAAAATTAAAACAAACCCTCCTAATTTAAAATAAAAACAAACAACTTCCTTTATGATGTAACCTCCTAAAACCAACAAAAGCCCGAAATGAATAAATAAAAGAGCTAAAATAAAGATTAGGGGGATTTTTAATGATTTTTATGTAAATAAAGGAAGATTTGAAGATATTATGGAGAGATAAGGAATATTTTGTAAATCATATGGTTTTATACCATATTGAGTAAAGTTTTTGTGCAAAAAGGGGTTTAGGAGTGAGTTTGAGATAGAGAATAATCAGAATTTTCAAGTGAAGGGTGAAGCTGTGAATCAAAGAGTAAGGGAGTTTTCTTAGAGATCTTTTGAAGACTATTCCACACATCGAGGGCATGTTTTTGCTGATGTGCTTCAAGGGAAAAGTCTTGGTGCAATTGTAATTTTGATTTGGAGATTAATCGGATCGGTCACACTCCATTGGAGTGGACACGGAGACGTAGTCACGTTTGTGACGAACTCCATAATCAAACACTGTTTGCACTTCTCTTCTTCTCTCTCACCTTCTCTCAGTTTGTTAATTCCTTCATTTTGTTATTTCCTTAAGTTAGTTTTGATTTAATTAACTTGGAATAATCATTGTAAAAGTTAAGCATTCAATACTGCATATAGTCTAGATCCTATACAGATCAAGTTGGTATCAGAGCTCAGTTGACTATTATTGCAGTTGTTTTCTTGAATGCTAACGAGATCCAAGATTCAGAAGGGTGAAGGAAAGCTTGAAGAATTTGATCCTGAGATCGGAAAGCAAAGAAATTTTCTGAAGATGTCCTTGTCTGGAATGAAGGTTCCTGAAGAAATCAGTGAGCAGGAATTTCGAAGAGCATTCCTCGAGATGAAGACTAAGGTGGACATTCTTTTTCAAGAGAGACAAGAGCGGAAAAAATGTGAAGAAGGTTCGTCAAAGCAAGAAGATAGCAAAGACAAGAAAGGGAAACATCATGGAGATGGTGACAAGCAACCGGATCCACCCTCTTCTTCTTCTCCTCCCTCTTCTCCTTCTTCTCCATCTTCTCCTCATTCTACTTCTTTTAATCCTTTCAAGAGTGGGTATAAGCCTAAGATCAAACTGGATGTAAAATTTGACTTACCAAAGTATTGTGGTGAACTTAATGCTAAAAAATTGGATGATTGGATTCAGCAAGTTGAAGTCTACTGTAGAGTCCAGAACCTATTAGATGATGTTGATAGGATCCAATTAGCTACTCTTCGGTTAAGAGGTACAGCTTTAACCTGGTGGGAGAGTAAGACTAAGGTAGAAATTTCACAACATGGTAGAGTCAGTTTAACTTGGGCAGAGTTTGTTAATGCTCTTAAGAAGCAGTTTTATCCCCTAGGCCATATGCAACAATTAATGATGGACTGGAAAATGTTTAGGCAAGGGAAAGGTCAAACTGTCCAAGAGTACACCCATGAATTTAGGAAAAGGGTTATTGCTTTGAATGTCCCTTTGTACACCCAGGACACTTTGTTGAAGTACATAGGAGGTCTGCATTCCTACCTTAGGCATTCTATTTTGGTTTTGAACCCTTGTAATTTGGATGAAGTGTCTGTTCAAGCTACACACTTAGAGTCAAGGGGTAAAGGATCTTTTATTGATAAGTTTGATAATGATAACTCTGCAAAGAAATCTTCTAAGGTTGCAGAGATAGGGAAAGGAAAGAAGACAGCTACAGTCAAGAAGGATGAGAAACTTTCTTGCACTCATTGTGACAGGAAGGGTCATGATGAAGAACATTGTTGGAAGTTGCATCCCGAATTGAAGTCTAAGTGGGCTTAGAGACAGAATCAGAAATAGAAAGGTAAGGAGAAAGCCATGAATGTTGTTATGGATCTTGGTTCAGATTCAGATGATGAGACTAAGATAACAGCTATGGGTCTAAAAGGTAAAGCTCCTATTTCTGGTGTTTCTGTTGCTAGTTGTGCTTCTACTTCTATAGTTAATGATTTCTCTGAAGATAAGAAAAGGAATGAGTTGTTTCATTTAAGGGTTGTTGCTAAGAATAGTAAAATTGATGCACTCATAGATAGTGGATCTCAAGTTAATCTGATTTCTGAAAGTGTTGTAAGAAACTTGGGATTAAAGCCTACACAACATAAGAAACCTTATCCATTAGGATGGATTTGTGAAAATGATAAGTTGCAAGTAACAAAACAATGCACTTTAAGATTCACAATCACTAGTAAATTTGTGGATGAAGTACAGTTTGATGTGGTTCCACTGGATATCTGTGGGATAGTGCTTGGTAGCCCTTATTTATATGATCAGAAAGCAATTTTCTATAGGGAAAAGAATCATTATCACTTGTTTAAAGACGTCATTCAGTATATTGTACATTCTCACAGGATTAAGACTGATCGTTCTTTTGCAAACACAGGGCAGTTAAAGAGGGTAATTAATGCAAGTAAAGAGTTAACTCTTATGTCTGTCAGTACAGGTGGTTCTACACTTGAACTTGGAGTAGCTAACCAGGATCAGATGTTGCAGGATGCACCCGCAGTACAACATCAGGAAATGATGATTGAAAGCATTGATGGTTCCTTGGGTAAAAATGTTCCTGTTGTAAAGGATCGATATGTTGTTGACTTATTCTCTTTCATTTTTGCATTATTGTTCAGCTTGATGCTAGTCATTTTTTGTTGGTTAGTGGCTACGACAGTCGATGTAGAAGCTTATGGAAGTGATAAAGTTATGTTTATGTTGAACAATGTTGTTGCAGTCTTCATTGTGCTTGTGATCCAGGTATGCAGATGTACAGATGATATAGGACAAGTGGGGAGGCCAAGTCCTCACTTATTGTCAAAGTAGATGTCACTTTTGGAAGTCCAAAAGGTCCTTAGTGGGGAGGCCTGATCCGATGGATATTTTTAGTGAAAATTGAAGTGTCTTATTTCTCTCCAAAACTTGCACCATCAGAAAGATCTTAGCGTCTTGATTCCAATGCAACTCGAACGGAGCGAAAAGGAGTCCGTTTGTGCAAGTTATGGCCAGTCAAACCTCGAGTCAAACTGGGATCAGAGGGTGACTAGGAAGCAAAAAAAATGATGTCATCAAAAGTTGTCAAAGTTGGCGTCATCGCGAAGAGCTCATCACAAGCTTTCCAATGCAACTCATTTCGTCGAAATCCAACATCGTATGCTCGAATTACAAGCAGTCAAAGTTTGTTTGACTTGAGGGTACAGATGATGACATCATCATGCTGACGTAGCAGTCCGTACTGTACGGTCATATGTGTGCGAATTATGGCCTGACACGTGGCAGATGACTCAACCTGTACAGACCAATTAGAAGCTGACACATGTCCATACGTACATCCTGCGTGGCACCGTACTCCGAGTCAGCGGCATAGTCAATGGTCCAGTCAGCAGTGACATGTCTTCCGAGGCGAATGAGCGTTTGACACATGGCAGATGAGTCAGTGGTCAGGTGGCCATGACATGTCACAGAGGGCCAATGAAATATTGCCACATGGCAGTTTTGGAGCACGGCGCGTGTCCCCTCCTTCCTCCGTCGACATCGGCTGAGTTTGTTTCGTTCAACAAAAATAAATTAGTCGGGGTTCAACCCCGCGATCTTCGCCAAACAACCGAGCAGTTTAGCCATTGCACCCATGGGCGTTCCCTTTCCTATATATGGATAGCAGTACAGATGATGACGTCATCATGCTGACGTTGCAGTTCGTACTGTACGGACATATGTGTGCGAATTCTGGCCTGACACGTGGTAGATGACTCAACCTGTACAGACCAATTAGAAGCTGACACGTGTCCATACGTACATCCTGCGTGGCACCGTACTCCGAGTCAGCGGCATAGTCAATGGTCCAGTCAGCACTGACATGTCTTCCAGGGTGAATGAGTGTTTGACACATGGCAGATGAGTCAGCGGTCAGGTGGCCATGACATGTCACAAAGGGCCAATGAAATGTTGCCACGTGGCAGTTTTGGAGCATGGCACGTGTCCCCTCCTTCCTCCGTTGGCGTCGGCTGAGTTTGTTTCGTTCAACAAAAATAAATTAGTTGGGGTTCGACCCCGCGATCTTTGCCAAACAACTGAGCATTTTAGCCATTGCACCCATGGGCGTTCCCTTTCCTATATATGGATAGCAGTTATTTTTATCGTTTGTCCGTTGGTTATTTTGAAAAAAAATGAGCCGGCAGGTTTGGAACCCCGAACCGGTCGGGGACTAAAATGATTAGCCACCAATAAGCAATTGAACGGCTTTGGCATATATAGGGCATCATTTTGTTTTGTTGAATTGTTGAAGCCGAATGCCTTAAAATTAAAACAAACCCTCCTAATTTAAAATAAAAACAAACAACTTCCTTTATGATGTAACCTCCTAAAACCAACAAAAGCCCGAAATGAATAAATAAAAGGGCTAAAATAAAGATTAGGGGGATTTTTAATGATTTTTATGTAAATAAAGGAAGATTTGAAGATATTATGGAGAGATAAGGAATATTTTGTAAATCATATGGTTTTATACCATATTGAGTAAAGTTTTTGTATAAAAAGGGGTTTAGGAGTGAGTTTGAGATAGAGAATAATCAAAATTTTCAAGTGAAGGGTGAAGCTGTGAATCGAAGAGTAAGGGAGTTTTCTTAGAGATCTTTTGAAGACTATTCCACACATCGAGGGCATGTTTTTGTTGATGTGCTTCAAGGGAAAAGTCTTGGTGCAATTGTAATTTTGATTTGGAGATTAATCGGATCGGTCACACTCCATTGGAGCGGACCCGGAGACGTAGTCACGTTTGTGACGAACTCCGTAATCAAACACTGTTTACACTTCTCTTCTTCTCTCTCACCTTCTCTCAGTTTGTTAATTCCTTCATTTTGTTATTTCCTTAAGTTAATTTTGATTTTATTAACTTGGAATAATCATTGTAAAAGTTAAGCATTCAATATTGCATATAGTCTAGATCCTATACAGATCAAAAACACATCACAACTCTAGATCAAGGAAACATTAAATCCAATTTATCATTAATTATTCCCAAATCAAGCAAGGAAGAGGTGTACAATTTCTGTCATTACATCTAACCCCCACTTTAGTGAGAGGATGGACTTTCTTCAAAGTCACAATAAAGTAGACATTCAAAAGGGGTCCAAGCATACCAATGCGAACGAAAAAGGATGAAAAAGATCAAAGGAGGTGGTCAAGCCCCCAAGATTCATGATCCTATGTCAAACCAACATAAGCATAAAATAACACACACAAGGTGTACGATATGCCGCAAAACAAGATACATAAACATGCTATTTCAAAGACATAAAAGGGAAAGGAAAACAAAATAAAAAGAGGTAGATCAAGCCTTGACTATTTTTCCAATGCAATGTGGATCAGATCTAAGTTGTTTTTCCAAAGATGCACACTCACTCTAAGGTAACAGAACTTCAAGATTTTCATTGGATGAGTAACCAAAAGGGTGGTTTAGTGAGAAATTAATACCTTTGTATCAGCTTCTCACTGTATAATAGAAAGCCATGCCCGTGTTTAATCATACACTAACCATACCAAATTTATGCCTTAAGATAACTTTGATAAGGTGCCACATAATAATTATCTTCGAGTTTCATGAGACAAGCAAAACTTTGTATGCTTGGAGCTGATGAACAAACAATGAACTTTAATTTTCATGAGGCAAGAAAAACTTTGTATCCTTTGAACTCATGAACAAAAAAGATGGCATCATAGACAAGCAAAGTGTGTTATGCAAGGTGGCCATATAACCAATGTTGTAACTACGAAATAGTGTAAGGTACGTTCAAAGGGATTTTACTTATTTCATGTAAGGCCTCTTCTGAGGGAACATCATTCTTAATGTCTCCAAGAGGGGAAAAGTCAAAGAGATATCATGCTCTCATAGAAAGCAAGCTGAATGATAACACCAAGAAAATGACACATCGCAAGAATAAAGAAAATCACATAATTAAACATGAGTGTTGATGCATGCCCCCACTTTAAAGCGGTTGCTAACACCATTACTGTGAGCAATTTCTTTAATGTAGAAGAAGACATGAGAGCTTATTCGGAAAGCCCTATGCTAAGTCATATGTTTCCAATAAGCTATGTCATGAAAAGGGAAGGGGTTTCCCCCAAAATTTATAACTCAATACATCACATGCAAGGAAACTTAAGGCATGTTGTCCACATCCCAAGCTTTCTCTTATATGTACAGGAAAGGTGGCCAACTACCAAAAAGAGAGAACAAGTGACAGATGAATACAAGGATACCTAACCCCTTGCTTCCATTTAGTGCAAGACAAGGATGAGCTGAAGAGGATAAAAATGAGTTTCAATTCTAGAGAAACTAGGTGCTTCAACATAAGGAAGAGATCCATTGTCCTTAAGGTGTTGAATTCAATTACATAAAGCCTTATATTCATTAGTAGGACCATGAACTCTATGATATGCACAAAATGAATTCTTGTAGTAAAAAAAATTTCATGTTCTTGGAGAGAGAGATATAGAATCATCTTAGATGAGTCTCAACAAGATACTTTCTTGATCAAAAGTAGAGGATGTTTCATTATTTTGTGACAAAGATATCTCTTGCTTAGTACAAGATGTCATACTTATACAATACGTTTTAGATTGTGAGATTTTTTTCTTTCCTTGAAAGGAGGATGTAAAATCTAAAAAATTCAAATCATGAGTGTTTTGTGAAATGACATTGGCATTAAGTGAAGATTTCTTTGTTTGTTTTAGTTCTTGCAAATGATAACAATGAAGACCACTAGTGGCTATCATTTTAGGATGCTCTAATGTTAAAGTTGGATTAGAGGAATCTTTTGTGATAGTGTTAATATTAAGTGAAGGCTTGTTTATTTCTTTTTAGGGGAAATAACCAAGAACACTATTATTTTCTTGCGTCTAAGGCTCTATAGGGACGCAGATACCTTGTTCTCTAGCACCACATCCTTTTCCACTATAACCTTAAGTAATTTTTTCTCTTTTTCTAAAGTGGTTGAGGTGTATGCTCTCAAAGGGTATTTCAAATTTTTTGTTGGAAATACCACTTTTTCTTCTCCCTTTTAAGAGTCTTTATTTATGATCTTGTATTCTCCCATGAATGTTGGTGTGAAATACAAGGAACACCAATCATCTTATAATAGCTTCGTGACTTCCTGGATGTGTTTTTCTTTATCTTTTCATTTTATGGGTTCTACTTGTGTAGTTGGTGTTAATGTTTTCAAAGGATTTTATTTTTTTTTCTTAATGTTTAAACAACTATTTTAGTTAGGGTCAACTTCAAGTGTGTGTACTTTGTTGTTGTAGACAAACTTCATTACATGATGTAGAGTAGAATACACCCCATTCATTGTGTGAATCCATGGTCTACCTTAAAGGATATTATATGAAATATCATGAGGCATAACATGGATCAGTGTTTCTAATGTGGCCTTTCCAACTGTAATAGGAAAAGTGATCATAGCAAGTGGTTATTTTCCTGCATTGTCAAATCCCTTAATAGACAAAGAACTGGGTTGAATTTTTTATTTATCCACACCAAGATTATCCAAAAGAGATACACTACACAAATTAAGGGCAAAGCCATTTTCAACAAGGGTTCTCTTTATGCCTCTTCCTTTGTAGCGAACGATTACCATGAAAGCATTATTTTGTTTTTGCACTTCCAAGAGGGGAGTTCACTTTGGTGGAAAACAATGTCTGCATTTATTCCTTGAACCATGGTTGTTATTTCATTTAGGTTTTCACTAGAGGGGATCACAACTTGTTGTAAGGCACTTTGAATCATGTTATGATAGTGATGGGATGCTTGAATAAGGTCCCACAATGATATCTTAGTAGGAGTATTCTTTAGTTCTTTGACAAGATGATACTCTTTTCCATGAGGAGGACCCTATAAGATAGGGTTAGGTAGGATAGGATTAGGAAATGGGAAGGATGTTGAAGGTTTTGTCTTGGTTGTGCATTGTTGCTAGTGTTATATGTATTAGTAATGATAGTATGACTTGGATATTGTGATATGTTATTCTTAGGTGGGTAGAGGATAAGGTTGGGTTTGTTTTGAGTTTGAGGTTTGTGGAAGGTGGGTAATGGATTAGAGGATTCTTAGGGTGTCCCACAGGGTATGTAGGAGGTCCATTAATCAAGGGGGGTCAAATGGACACTTGTGCATTCATAACCTCAACCATATTTGTTTGATGTACTTTTAATAAAGGGAAATATAGTATCATCTTTTCACCATAATCCAAGGAAGCCACATCATAATTATTGTGATTTTCTTGCACCATGATATCCTCCCTAACAAGATATTTTTTAGAACTACAAAAAAACATGTTCTTTACATTCAAGGATTGGTTCTTCCAAAATGACTTCATCGCAAGTAGGGGAATGATCAATGGTTGAGTCATCTTGTTTATCAACATTTGATGTCATTCTCTTGTTCAATAATGTTTTTCCTAGGGGAAGAGAGACATATATGATTCTCATGACTCTCATTGGTTGTATTTTCTAACATCAAAGTATTTTCCTCACAACTAGGAGAGATACTAGGAGAAGAACAAATGTAATTGTCATGATTGTTGATAATTTCATTCCTTTGTTACATAATGTCTTCTAAAATAGGATAGGTAGGGGAAGGAACATAGAGAGGGTTGTTATAGACCTTAAATATTTGATTATCTAACACCAACATATCCTCATAATTTACAACATTATCACAAGAGGGAAAGATGTAGGTTTCAATGGTCTCTTGTGTTATGTTATTATCATGATTACCTATGGTTGTTTCTTCTTTTTCACTAATGTTTTTCCTAATAAGAGAGGTAGGAGAGAAACAACTAGGATTATCAAAACTCTTATTGATGGGTTCTTCTAACACCAAAATATCTTCTTCGTCAATAGGAGAGATATTAGGAGAAGAACGAATATGATCATTAGAATTCTCTAAGGTTGTACTCTCTTCCACTAAAACACTCTCATAGGGAAGGGATATCAAATTTTTCTTAGCATTCCTAGAGAGGTAAGGTAAATACATTGTTTGAAAAAAAATGAAAATCACTTCTAACCATCTTATGAAATTCTTCAAGAATGTAAACAATGTATATCCAAAGATGAAAAGTACTTTTGTCCAATGTATACAAAACTTTAAGAATGAAAATAGTGTATATCCAAAAATGAAAAGCATTTTTATCAAACTTATGCAATTTTTTATGAATGTAAACATTGTATATGAAAAAATGAAGAGTACTCTTATCCATATGATGTAAAGTTTTGGGAATGTGAACATTTTCTTATTTGATGATTGTTACAATTGGAATGATTTCAAAAATGACTATCCTAAATTAATGATTTTGACCTAGATGTATAAAGCAGAATCCACTAAAAATTTCCATACTGATACTATATGTTACTAGTGAGCTTAAGAAGCATAGAAACGAGGTTTTCAATTTTGTAAAAGGTAGTTTAAAATTTGGACTAGGACTAAATCACCCAGAGGGGCATATGAGTTCCAGATAGGGATTTTTCACAATTTTTGGGAAATTCTAAGTGTTTTTTATGTTTTTTGGTTAGGATGATGTCTAAGATAAATGCAAATATAGATTTCAGATGATTTTTAGTGATGAAAATTTAAAAAAGCAACCTATATGAACTTTCACTAATACAAGATTTGAAAACCCTGCATGCTAATTAACTAATGCAATACAAAGTTAATACAAAAAAGATCTACGATAATGATGCACTCCAAATCAAAAAATGAAATTTTCTAAATGCAAGTTCACCAAAATGTAAGATAGAAAATTGTCATCACTAGGGTTTAGGAAATAGGACAATAATTTTCTATACTCCACATTCAAGGATGCCCTAGAGATCTCAATCCTATGAAGAAAAGAGAAAGAGATTTGACAATAGGGTTTCCTAGGGTCTAATTATAAACTAATGAGGGGTTCACCACCAAGCTAGGGCTTGGAAAGACTAGTGAAATATAAGATCTAATGGCAACCTAGTTATGCATGAAACTTGAATGAATGGCCTAGAAATGCATATAAATCAGAATAAAAAGCTATAAAATTAGAGGCATGCACCTAGAAACTTGAAGAGGCCTGAATGAGGACTAAAAACTTTGAAAACACTAATTTTGAGGTTGATTAGGACTCATACGACAGTTTGGGCGATTTAGTCCCAAACTGGGGATTTTGTGCCAAAACTGGAATCTAATTGTGCTAATTCTGAATCTTCAGAAATCTTGAAGATTTTATGTACTAGGACTCATATGCCCAAGGTGGTGTATCAATCCCTGTGATCTTTTTTAGAGGATTAAGATCGTATTCCTCTCTAATCTCTTCTCTTTCTACCACACTTTGTTTTTGGATCTAAAACCCTGATTTCAGACGTGTAGAAGACTTTCCATGAAGATGAAAATTTGAAAACTTCTCTCAACCTTGAAACCTTATCCTCAAAGGATGTTTAAGCTTTAAATCCACCTAGATCTACAATCACACATGTAGAGAGAGAAAAACTTGTTGATTGTTAGTGAATTTGGGTTTTCCTTAGTCAAACCCCTTTGAGGTAATTAAACCAAATGATGAGATAATAAAATAAGGACATGAAACATGAAGCATGGACAAAGATACCTTGAAAGATGTATTGTAAATCTACAATCTAACATGTAATGGCCATGAAGGATGTAGATCTGGATCTTGAGATAAGTGTAAAACAATGATTGACCTTAGATCATGGATGCAACATCAAAACACTAGCTTAATAACATGCTTGATGCTTATTCACCTTGACTTAATGATGGATCTTGAATTTTTGCAATAATTGATGAAGAATTCTGCTCTCAAATGCCTTTGAAGTGATCTTGTAAACTCTCTTGATGCTCTTGTGAAGTCTTTAAATGCTTAACTTGATATCATGAAGGCTTATGTGAAATAATGATTTGAGACCTTGTTTATATAGGTAACACATCCAAATTATCATTTATTAGATCCTAGAGGCTGACATTCATAAATTTTGAATTTAAAACCTTGATTTCTCGCTCAAAACTAAAAAAGGAGCCAAATAGGACTCATACACTATCTTTGGTGTATGGGTTCCACTTGTGTGGGACCCATATTCCCAAGGTGGTGTATAGGTCCCAAAAGGCCTTTCTAAAGAGAGAAAGTGTTGAGGATTTGAGAAATAAAGTTTATTTGAGGTGTATGTTAGGATTTTTAGTAAAATATGCCTCAAGATGCCTAATAAAGGGTCCTAATGGCCTCTTAATGATGATATAAAGGTCATAAATACAAGAGAGCCCAACATTCAATGCGAAAGTGTAAATAAATACACTTTACAACATTAAATTAAGGAAAAATTGGGTCTATTCAACTAAAAAGGGGCCCAAATCCAATGTGAAAGTGTACAACACATTACAACACTAGATTAGTTTCTTTTAGTTTACAAGCCTCCTAAATTTAATGTGAAGTTGTAAATAAATACACTTTGTAACATTAAATTAAGGAAAAGTTAGGTTTATTAAGCTTTAAAGGGGCCTAAAACCTAATATGAATGTGTAAAACACATTACAACACTAGTTCAAGGAAACATTAAATCCAATTTATCATTAATTATGAAACCAAATCAAGCAAGGAAGAGGCGTACAATTTCTATCATTATAGATTATTACAAACCAAGAGACTCCTACCTCACAAATGCTTGGAATAAGGAAGCGACCTCAAGAAGAGGAAACCGATGGAGGAACTCTACCTATGACACAAGGGGAATTTCTCCAATGGTCAAGCAATTCCTAAAGGTCATCCACCTCTAGGGAAACATTCTTGGATTGCACTTGGATCTATAGCAACACATTAGAATGGATAGTAGCTTTACAAAAGTGTGAAACATTCTTGTCAATTGAACAATGAGAAAAAATAGTAAGGTTTCTATTTTTCCAAATGTTGAGAAGAATCCCCACCCTAAAAGCATGTCAAATCTAATTGAATTCACAAGTAATGTTAGGCTAATCTCCCAAAAGAACCATATGCCAAAAAATGATGGATTTGATTTCAAAAGGGTCGAAAGAAATCATGAATCCAATTCCAAAGCTATTGAGCTTTAGTATAAAACTAGAAAAGGTGTTTAAAAGACTCCAACTATCTACAAAAATAACAATTAGGGTCATGAGTTCCCAAATGAATTAGTCATAGCAGTACTAGTAAGCCTTGGAGGAGAGTACACCAAGAAAAGTGAGCTAATTCAGGCTCCAAAAATAGTAGACCAAACATTGAGAAATTTGTGTTTCCAAACTTAGATCGATGATTGAAAATTTCATCTCATATTTAAACTAAGGATTATGTGTAAATGTAGAGAAAGCCAACAGTAGCCAAAATGTTTCTTGGAAGTGTGGAAGGAAGCTTTTAGACCTTAATTCCAATATTTCTATTTCCACCACATTTCAGAAGGATGAATAATACTCTTATGAACCATATAAAAAAGAACCACTCCTTTGATAGTTGTAAAAGTCTCATTGTCCTAAAAAGAATAACTTATGTCATAAAATTGTTATTTATAATTTTTAAAATAAATAAAATTTAAAATTATATTTAATTATTTAATCATTAAACTATTCAATATTTAAAGAAGACAATAAAAAAATAGTCAATTATAAAAATTAATACAAATATATATATTACGATTTTATAATTAAAAAATTGATGCAACCTGAATTCCTATTATGTACTACAAATGTGTATTGATCATCTAATGATAAAGATTTATACTGATAACCAAAATATTAATATTAATAATCAAACTGGATCTACCGATAGCTCAAGATTGTATACCCCATCAAACATCATCAATGAATTATTCCAATATTTCGAAATCAGATGTTAATTTTCACGTTGATAGTACATAAGGAACTGCGAAACCGCTATCTATCCTCTCCTTAATATTAATGGTTCCCTTGTTACTTTTAGCATTAGAGCTGTTGTTTAAGGAAGTCAAGGACAAGCTTATTCACCTCTTCGGGAAACTGCTCTTGAACAAAATGGCTTCCTTCTGATAAGAATTTGATCTCCAGATTGGGCACGTCAGCCTTTAGCATCTCACTTTCTATATAATACTCTATCCCTGGAAATTTTATAAAAAAATCCTTTCTTCCCATCACTAGAAGGGTCGGGGCCTCAATCATATAATTTGTGATGGACTCTAATTTGCCCCAGCTCCTGTTAATGAACATTTACAAAATCAATACCCATTAACTTTTTATATGTGAATGAGGAAAAAATCGATTTCAAGCTTTTACCTTGTGGCACAAATGTAGGGAACTTGCAGAGGAAAAGCAAAGCCTGATTTCTCGTACAGGCTTGTGTACATTTTTAGGTCATTCTCAGAGAGCCAAGGTGGCAATGGAGTTGCAGGATCGTAGAGATCCATGATCTCTTTACCCTCTTCTGCTACTGGTAATTCACTTCCTGAGAAAAGTGTGTATAGATTCCTTATCACTGTTTCTACATCAAAACGCTTGAAATCTGCCAAACCTCTTCCAGGCATCTACATGAAGAAATAGGCTTCTTAAGAAACAAGGTAACAAATTTAAGAACTAATAAGGTGCAGAAGAAGTGTTTAAGAGAGAAACCTGCCAGTGAATGACATATAAGTCTTTAGGAAGAAGGTCAAATGCAACGATTTGTGGACCAGGTCTCAAATAGGGTATACCCAACGTTATAATGCCTCTCACTCTGTCAGGATACAGGAGGTTCAGACTATATGCTACAGTTGCCCCAAGATCCTTGCCAACAAGAAATACCTGAAAGTTCATCGAGCAGACATCTTGTATATAAGATAAATATCGATTTTGGGTTCCTCTAAACTCATGGAATGGTTTTGTGGTCTAAAAATTAACAGCCCACTTGCTGTTTGTTATTTGGGACTTGAGATTGTCAAGTAATAAAGAAAGTGTGCCCTGTTTAAGCCTTACAGATCTTGTGGGTACTTACTTTCTCAATGACAAGGCCATCAAGAAGGCCGGCCATGTCTTCTACAATGTCCACAACCTTGCCTTTTTCTATTTCAGAAGGCTGGTCAGAGAGTCCATAGCCTCTCAAGTCTGGAGCAATTGCATGAAAGCCTGCATTTGCTAGGGCAATCATCTGATGGCGCCATGAATACCATATTTCAAGAAAACCGTGAACCAGCAACACATCTGGACCTGTCAAGCGTAGAAGCTCATAAACTTATATTTCAAAAAACTTGAACCACAAAACAAAAGAAGGCTTGTATAAAGGATGAGAAATACCTGATCCAATCTCTGCGACATGTAATTTCAGTTCCCCCACATCAACATACTTGTGTTGTATTTCCTCCATGGGTGATAAAAACCAGAACAGAGGACAAAAACTTCTGACCTTAGAGAAACTCTCTTAAGAAAAGTGTTTTATAGAGTTCAATGTTAGAAAGAAGTGTAAGACTCTAAAAGAATAGACAATTTTATTTATGCTAAATGATTAATCTGTTCCAATTCTTAAATTGGCAAAAGAAGAATGTCCAAAACTTTACTATTTTACCAGTCATCTTTATTTTATAATAAAATAAAAAAATTCATTAAACCATCATTCTTTAAACAATTCCAATATTCTTTACCATGTTAGCCCTAACCATATAAAAAATTAGACTATTGAATACGATGCCAAGCAATATTATTATAGGGAAAGATGAAACAACTGATGGGAAAGGAGGCTTGAAACCAAGAAGACAAAACCAGCAATAAAACTAAACTTGGACGAGGCCACTTACTTTGTTCCCCTTTCTGTCTATAAATGTGGCTGAAAGACATGTTTCATGTGGCCGGCCTTGCTTCACCACTTTGTCCACACCCATTTGTAAACAAGAAACTGAAAAAAACAACAGCAAGTCTACAAATTTTCTGAGAACGACTCTATCTATGCTGTAGGTGGGGAATATGAGACATTCATAATTTGCTATTAACTTGGAGTGTGCATCTCTTTGGCCTATTCATTTTTTTTCAAAGCTGGGTATATTCTTTTCTTCTGGACACACCTCCAACAGGAAAATAACAACAGTGATTGTTGTTAGCTAAGGGAATAACCTAAATTCGCTACATCAATAGATACACTTTCAAAGCTTGTTAAACTAATGTGTATGTTTTTTAGTCAATTTTATATCTATACAGAGATATATATGATTTTTAAAATTGATAAAGTATAAATATAAATAATTATTATAAAAAAATTATGCATTTTAATGGATTATAGATATAATAGATTATAAAACTTGTATTCATTAACAATAAATATGTATTTTATAAAAAATTATACATTTTGGATGATTGGTGTTCACAATTATTCCTTGTGAATCACTAATAATGTTGTCATCATGTTGATTCTTTATCTCATTTTCATCCCTTAGTCTTTTGTCTTGTTTTGGTCCTCCCTTCAATTATGATTTTGGCTTCTTCTAACTAAGTGTAGTGCTTTGTATCATATGCATACCCACATTGAAGAGTTATTTTTTTCACCTCATTGTGTATAAAATCATTTTTACATTTTCATAACTTAATAATCTTTTTTGTTTCACCTCTAAAAGAAAAATATAGAGAAATAAAAATTCTCTAAACTAAAGGTGTTGTGTAAACTAATTAATTAATTCAAATAACAATGTTCTAAGTATAGATATTAAAAATAGTAAAATATTAAACTATGTTCAATATTAAACATGTAAAGGAGAAAAGATATTTACTTATGGATATAAAGATGATGAATAAATATATTGTAGTTGTTGAAATCCACCTACCTTGGGATTGAAAAGAATCTTATCTATTTATATTATATCTCAAATCTAGAATAATCTATGTACTCCATGTCAAATTGAATCCATTAATCTAGATCATATCCATAGGTATCATGTAACAATCCCAACAAAAGTTGCTAGAATTTGTTTACTCAATTTAGCAATAGTACATTACATATCCCATACTATGCATGTCATTCATAATAATAACCAATAATGAAGATAACAAAATTACATAATCAAGTTATACAAGGGTTCAAGTATTACAAACCTTGAGCATCAATAATAATCAATACAATAGGCCATGAACTCAACGATCACATGTATAAAGTGATGATTTACAATGTGCATCATAAATATATCCAAAGGACTCCAATATCAACTCTACAAGATAATCCCTCCAAGTTCATAAGCTCCTATTGCCTATTAAGGAAGGCACTAGACCCACCATTATGGGAAGTCGTTTAGTGCATTTAAAACTAGATGTTATATTGAATGATTCATTTATTCATTAACTCACATGCATACATAAGAGACTATAGATCCAAAGCACCCATTTATATATAATCAAAATCACCACATGGATGCTCAAAACATACACATTCAAATCAATTATTCTAAGTCAACCATGATCAAACAATACTTTATAACCAATAATTTTTAGCAATAAAGACTCATGTAACCCAAATACATAAAACAAGCCAACTACAAAAGTTCTTATATTTGACAAGATTTACTACCATACTACATACAATACATCCAAGATCATATGTAACATTCAAATAAAGTAATATTCTAATACCATAATATGAAATTTCTAATAATTTAATCCCATTTCTTCTTTAGAAATAAATAGTCAAGGCAGGATAACATGCATTCCATGGTACATGTATCCTTGTGTACCACAACACTATTACTTACCATGTAGACCAATTTCAATATGAATAATAGAAATACATTGATATAGGATATATAAGAATAATATACTTCAAACAATCAAACATGAATACACACAAGCATGAATATACATAAATACAAGAAACAAAACAACATGAATATAAGATTATCATGACAAAGATTGAATATCCTCAAAAACCCATCATATTGTATCTCTCAACTATGTAGTTTGTCCATGAACCACTTCCTTATATAAGATAAGAATCTTGACTATACCAACCATAGAGCACTCTACCACAATTTTGAATAGCATGCATGTTAATATAAGAATCCATATATTTTAATGAATAGAATCTCTTATTTTCTAGTGATGGAAAGAAGTCAATAAGTGTATCGCATGTCCTATGGACCTTCTATAAATGAGAGGCCTAAGGGTCATGCATGATATGGTGCCTAAAGTGAGAAGATAAATCTTGAATTCTAAGCTAGCTTACCCAAGGGGATTATTCACTAAAGTGTTCTTAGATGGAAGTAGAGAAGATGATACTAGGATGCACTCATCTTGAATGGAGACATCCAACTTATCCTACTCCTAGAATCCTATCACTTTCAATAAAAAAAAGGATATCAATCAATCCTATCCCATAGAGAAATTAGGTGTAAAGAAGCTTGAGGTAACTTATATAAACCATTTACTCATGTGAGAACCCTACAACTTGATGTAGGGGCATCAAAATATTTTGTTTGGTTCCTTTATTTCCTTTACCCACCACCATTTTGAGCCATTAATTTTAAATTTTAAATCTGATTTTTATTTGTTTTGGGGGTAGGAAATACCCACTCATAAGCTTATTTAATAAGCAAGAACAATGAAGAATTGTTGAGAGAAAATATGGGTGGGGGTTTTGAAAGAAAAATGGATAGTTGAACAATAATAACATAGTTTGTGTGTTGTGCACCTAATTTTGGGCAAGATTTTAGAGAAGGCTCCAAAAAAATTTGGGAAGATTGAGCATATCTAAAAAATAAGAACAACAAAGGGTAGAAGGAGAGAAAAAGGGAACAAAACAGAGGAAAAATAATAAAAGAAGAGAAGGGATCAAAAAAAATGGTACTACAAAGAGAGAGAGTGAATAGCAGAGAACTGTTGCAATTTTGTTGTCATTGATGTCAAAAGTTCATTGGAGTGAGATGCAATCTAGTTGTTTGGTTGCCAATGTCTTTGAGAAAAGCACTCCATTTCTTCATTGGTGATTTTTTTCCCCATTGGTTTGGAAGATAGCTTCATGATGTGTAAGGGCATATGTGATCAAAGTTTTAGTTCATTTATGTTAATGAAAGGGTGTTTTTGAAAGTGATAGTTTCAAGACTATATTAATTCTATGAGCATGTTGACACAGGTAAAAGATTGGCTCTGCATTTCTCCACATTTGTAGATATGGTTATGTAGTTCAAAATTTAAGTTTATTGAGATATAAAGGTGTTATACCTAAAGTTTCATGTCACTAATCCTTTCATAGAGAAAGTTATAAGTGGCATAGTTCAGGACTGTATTGTTTGGTGACTAGTTTCATGTTTGTTAGCTTGCACTAACCTGTTGTTGTATGAAGTTTTGAAAGAGTTGCATGAGAATGTTCCTAAATATCATGTGATGCCTTTTGTTTCTCCAAAAGGTATTTTCTAGTTTCTCTGATATAGACTATTTCCCAAAATGAATGTCCTATTGGATTATGCTTTTTCCTAGCCAACTAAGGTATGTTGTTGGTGTGTGCTATAAGTTAATGTTTGTGTGCAACTTATGAAGTGTTTGAATTTTTTGTATGGGTCATGCCTGTAGTCACCCTAAAATCAACATCACTTCCTCTTAATTAATCAAATAGCATGGGGTGGGGGCCCTAGCTCAGTTAGCTAAATCTTTCCTATTGCAAGAGGTTGGTCATGAGGTCTAGTCTCCCCCACCCCCGTGGTACTGGAGGGTGTGTCGTGCCAGTGTTTCCAGTCACATTACAAAGTTTACTAGGCACACTACAATTTATAGGGGGTTGTGCTACCCAATTCCTATAGTCTAAAAAAAAATAGCATTATTTAATTAATTTACCCATTCCTCCCCTTTTAATTAATTAAATATATTTATTTAATTAATTAATCCATTTTCCTCTTATAATTAATTAAATATTTTTATTTAATTAATTATATCACTCTTTACAACTATAGTTCTTCTAATCAATTAAATAGTTCTTATTATTTAATTGATCCCGTTAAAAATCCCCTATGCCTCCAATCTCAATTGTGTTAATTAATCATTGATTAATTAACCCACTAACCCTCATTATCCCATTCTCCAACTATTAACTCCGCCAAATTTAATAAACTCATGGTTTATTAACTCCACCTATACTATTAATTAGGCTAATTAATCACTAATTATCCATTCTAACCCCCATCATTACCATTATTTTCTAATTTAAAAATCATCCTCAACCCCCTAATCTTGTCTCATTAATGCCACAAATCTCACCTACCTCCATTATCTTACACCTAGCCTCCAAAATTAAATGAGGTGTCATTCCAAGGTATTCTCACACATGTGTGAGCATACCTCATCCCCTCTCCTACACTCAATTGTGGCACTTTTCATGATTCTAATTAGCCATAACCTTGATCCATGCATCACATTCTCAAGCATTCCTAGCCCTCCATCAACTTTCAATCTTAGCCCTCCATTTTACCCTCCAATTTTCTATAAATTGAGCCTTCATCCTCTCATTTCTCCTTCTTGAATTTTTGTTAATATTATGCTGGTACAATCTTGTGAGCAATCCACACACATTTGGGAAAATCCAACAAGAATAGGGTGCTTCTTGAGCTCAATCTTGAGGACCACCAAAGGTATAAGGTTGTTCTTTCAATTTCATACTATTTCCTTATGTTTTATTCTTTTTGTGTTAAGTTCTAACCCCTCTACATTTGGAACACCTAGTGGGACCCACGTCCCTACTAACATTTGTTGTCAATGTTGTGTGATTTCATAGTTTGTAGGTTTCAAACACTATAGAATCACACTTCCATGATGACTTTTGATGCCTTTGTTATTACCTATGGAGCCTCATGTGGCACCTCCATTAAAAATTAATGCACCTGTGTTCAATCTTGCGACACCTTCATAGTGACTCTTCAAGCCTGCATCCCAGGATTTAGTGCCTGCATTCTTAGACTTTGGTTTAACCATTTTTTTTAACAAGTTTTGAGCTTTATGCAGGATTCTTTAGTGTTCCAAGGTTGTTTTCGGCTCTACATTAGGATTTTAAGCTTGTTTATTTATGTCCACTAACTAATATATTTAATATTTCCTTTTTTTATTACAAATACAATCATCACACTAAAGGGAAAGATATAAAGAACCGCCATCTAAAATCAACCTAAAAGTCTACCTAGGCTAAACAAGATCACTAGATATCACATCACATTTTGCTTTGGTTTTTTTAAATTTACCTAAAGGTCAAAGAACTCACATTCTTGCTCATTTTTTATTTCTTGGGTAATTCTTTGGTTTTCTATGCTCCCATAGAAACCTATTGCATTTGTGTCGCGACTCATAGCATCTACACTATTGTGCCTGCGTAGCAATGTTCTATGCTTCTGTTACAAGAAACGATGCTCCTATTTGTAGCTAGGATGAGACAGTTTAATTGGTATTAAATTTGTTCTTACTTATTTTGTACCCTTCTCCATTCAGTAAAGTCTCAAGAATTGACATCTTTTAATTAGAATAAAATAGTATTTTGCATCATTTAACTTAAAATTGAATTAACTAGAATTTTGAATGTAGACGCTATTTTGTTCACATCTCAGTGCTTCCATTTAAGATAGGTAGTTTAATTTTATTTTTTTTGTGATATCTCGATATTTTTTGCTATTTTTGTTAATCAATCATTTAGGAATATATCAACACTTGGAATATTTTCATCACATATAGTTAAGATCATTAGTAGTTAATTGTAGAGTACATAATTTCACCTAGCCTAATGAAAGTGCAGTTTTAGCGTAATACTGCACTTTTATTTTCTATTCTAAATCTTGTGATTTTGGAATTTTGCACCTCCATTTCTATTTTCTACAAAGTTGTGCATTCATAAAATCCTAGCTTTTTTATCCTTTTTGAGCTAACATTTGGACTAATGAGTGGTGAAACTGTTTGATCATCAAAGACAAATATAATCAACTACTAATCAATGGTTTTGTAGGACACTTGACCAAGACCTTTTATTTTTCCACTAATCTAGGCACTAAATTATAGTGGATTAAGTAAAAAAAATTTCATGCTTGGAAGGGTGCAATAGATGTATGCTCTCCCCTCACACTTAGTGTGATCTCGAGGATCATAAATCTTTGCATCTCTTTATTTTTTTAGGTAAACATAAAGTTTCTAGTTTTGTGTGTATGTTCTCCCCTTGCGCTTCGTACGATCTTGGGGATCAAAAAAACCTATCATACCTTCCTCTTTAGGAGGCCTACCTAGGGATTTCATCACCCTAGGGGATGATCTCAACCATGTGTATTGGTGGAGTATATAGAGGGGGGAGAACTAAAGTTCTACCCAAATCTAGTTGTGTCATAATTGGCAAAGCTCTAATTTCTTAAGGTGATTCTAAGCTAGGAGTGAAGGACTATTCGGAGTTCTTATTACCTCACTAAATTTCTCAGCACATGCTTGTGATGGACTACTTTTTAGTTTGAGCCTCATGTACCTTGTGTATGTAGAGGACTCACTAGAAAAACATTATAAACCTAGAAATCTATTTGAACATAGATTAATGTGGTGCAAGGGATGTGGATATTACCCTGAAGTTACTCACCACATACTCCCTTAGGTTGAGATAGAAATCCTTGTGGTGAACTATGACAGTTCCCAAGGAGAGATAAAAGATGACCCCATGGCATTTGTTGAGGGCCTTGTGCCATTGGATCTCTACCTATCCACCTTCACAAGAAAGGGTGCTCTAGTGAACCACCCAAGTATAAAGGAGTATTAACCCAATCTTGCTTGGGTGGTGGTTCTACACTTATCTATAATCCTACTTGAGTTTTGAGCTTGTAATCAAGTGATTGAAGTGTCTTTTTTGTGTCAAACCCATGAAAGATGAATCAGAAAAAGGGCTAAGGATTTTGGGTATACCCTTTCAAAACACCAAAATCTTCCAAATTTAGTTGTGTTTTATTATTTATCAAATCTCTTGCCAAAACACCTAATAATATAGAACTGTACCTATGACCAAACCTATTGTGCCTGTCATTTTGTGCCCCTAAGAAAAAAAATTGTGCCTACATCCTATCACAGGACTTGAGTCTTTGATCTTGACCTCCTAGGGATCCTTGGTTAGTCTAACATATTCTACAACTTTTTCATCATCAATCTCCATCTTCATACCTAAAATTTACCATAATTAATCCCCCATGTTCTCCATCATTTAAATCCTCCCCTTTGGACCTAGGAAAAACCTTAGAATCACTCATCTTTTTGACACCTTGGACTTGGTATCACCCCCTCTTTTTATTCATATCACCACCTTTCCTATCTCATTAATCATCATCATCCAAATCCAACCTTAGGATACATCCTCTAAACCCTCAAAAAAATCAGTATTTAGTCCTATCATCATCCTTTTTCAAACCAAATTTATCATTATGATTTAATCTAGATCCTCCATCATCCTCATTAATCTAGGGGTAGCTTAATAACTTTCCTATCTTAAGTTTCATCTATGGTTATACCATCCTTTTTTGAATAATTTAGCTAAACGAGTGGCTCCCTTTTGCTAAGTTTTTCAAGATCATCCCCATCTAGCCTTTCTTAGGAACTTTCTTATCCTAAATAAGAAAATCCTAAAATCATCTCATCCCAAGTATCTAGGTTTCAACTTTTGATCACAACCTTTGGTTGCTTACCATCAAATTAATTCAATCATCCTAAACCAATCTAATCAAACCATCCTTAATCACATCAGAAAATCAATCATCTCAAATCCAATCCTTCAAAATCAATCCTGAGGACATCCTAATCAACCTTATTATCATAAATCCAAGTCCAAACCGAGTCCAAATTTCACATCCTTAAAACCTTAAAGAATCCTTCTGTTGCATGCCAATCACTAGATCACAAGAAAGAAAATTAATGGATTCTCAAGGAGAAGCATTTTTCAACACCGCTTCATCTCAACCACAAACCCCTCATGAAGAAATGTATATGCTCCAAAAGAGTCCCCTAGATAGGGAATTCACCACTAATCCTTATAACCAAGAAATGATGGAGAAAATCATTCTCCTTGACAAATACCACCTCATTATTAACCTCATAGTAGAAGGGGCTGCAATACCCTCCATGGTCAAAATACTACAAGCAAGGGGTAGTGACCTTTCAAACAATCCCTCATCATCAAATATTTTTTTGATCACCTCATTGGTCCACAACTTAACACCTATATCCCCTCTTCCACCAACACAAATAAACCTAATATACCCCCATTAACAAACACAACTTCTTCCATAAAATACAATCTCATCTAATGTTAGCCCACCACCTTCCTCAAATACCACAACACCTATATCATCATAAACACAAATATCCCTCTCTCCACAAATGTAGTGAAACCCCTCAATAATATACCCCCACTTTCATCACCCCTTCCAACCCAGCTATACCAACATAACCTCTCCCCACTTCATCTATTCATTCCAATTACATTGCCTCACAAACTATATCCCAACCACTTAACAACAACATCCCTCCCCCACCCCATAATAATCCATTAAACCTTGATCCACAACAAAAAATCATTCATAACCAACCTCCACATAATACATTCACTTCTAATTCCCAAATTTGTTCACTACCCATACCCAACACAATAATCCTCCACCCCCACCTCCTCAAAATCCCCCATATATCAATAATCAAGTCCCAACCCCTAATTGTCAACAATATAACCTCAACAACAATAATCCCCCATAACACCCTTCTATCAATACACATATAACCAACCACCCCAAAATCATCCACATGATTAGTACCTTGCCCAATAGTTGCAAAAAATGAAAGACATGATCCAAGGAATCCAAACTGATCAAACTAGGAAGACCTTTAGATATGAATACATATGTCCTTATCCATTTGACCAATCTATACTAGAAATCCCCTTCCCTAAATGCTATGAAATCCCAAATTTTGACAAATACAAATGGAAGAGTAACCCCATCAAACACAAAAGAATTTAAATTCCAATGCCAAGAAGTGGCCTATAATGACATATACTTCATGAGGTTATTTCCTAAGAGCCTTAGTGGCACAGCTTTGGAATGGTTTACACAATTACCCCATGGATCCATTAAGTCCTTTGTAGACTTAGCCGAATGTTTTGTGACACACTTTTCATACAACATTGATTAAGAAATAACTTTAGCTAAGTTATGCACAACAAAACAAAACAATAGGGAGAGCTTTTCCAAATTCTTTCAAATATGGTGACACCTTGCAAGAAGATTCCCCTTACAGGTACTAGAAAAACAAATGGTTAACATCTTCATTGAAAATTTACACCCTAAAATTGCTCTACACTTAAGACTACAATGTGTCACAAAATTTGATGATGTCATCAAAAAAGGGTTAACCATTGAAAAAGTTTTAATTACAGAAGGTGTAATCAAAATCTATAAGGAACAAAAAGACAATAACTAGACCTTGAATGATAAACCCAAATATTAGTCCAAAAATAAAAATATTGTAAATGATGGTGTAACTGATAGTAAAGGTGTTCGAAACATACATAACACATCATCTCACAACACACAACAAAAAGGTTCCTAGAAGACGATCACTATTCCCCAAGGAAAAGGTAAACAAAATAACCAATCCAAACATAAATACACTCCTCTAGGGGAACCTCTTGATGTCATATTTCATAGAGTAGCACAAGAAAACATGATCAAATTCCCTATCACTACACCTCTTGATGAAAGTAAATCCAAACCCAAATGGTATAGGGAAGACGAATATTGTGAATACCACCACATTAAAAAAACATAATACCATCAAATGTATGAGATTAAAGAATTACATTCAAGATCTCATTGATAAGGGAGAAATTAAAATTCAAAATTACAACTCCTCAAATGAGAAACTAGGAATTTATACATAACCCTTCCCACAACATAATGATGGGAATCATCAAATAATAATGTTTCATATACATACACCAATAATTCTAATCCATCTGCACATGACACAATGAGTAGATGAATTGAACAATGTAATACCATAACTATAAAAGCATTTGATTCACTGTCACCACCCATTGTTGTTGAGTGACAATACAAGGAGCATAATCCTCCTTAGCCATTCCAACCAACACTAATAAATATAATATCATTGAACAGCTTCACAAAACTCCATCCCAAATTTCCATCTTGGAACTCCTCTGTACATCACCTATCCTAAAAGAAGCACTTGAGAAAGCTCTTCAAGTATCCTGAGTGCCAAGTGATATTAATGTTAATCAATTCCAAGCTATAATTGGACACCTTTCATCCTCACACCAACTATCATTGACTAATAAAGGCCTTCATACCAAAACACCTCATAATAAACCATTATGTACACATTGAAGCCATTGTCCACAATCATAACATCAAAATGGTCCTAATAGATGGTGGATCCAGTATAAACCTATGTACATTAAATTTAATAAAACAATTGGATTAATCAGATGATGTCATTGATCCCCATAAAAAGATAACCATAAATGCATATTACGATGCTGAAAGGGAATCGGAAGGTACTATCAAACTACCTATTCAAGTTGGACTAGCCATTATGGATACAACATGTCATATAATCGACCTTGACTTACCATATAACATTCTTCTCAAAATACCTTGGATAAACACCATGCAAGCCATCCCTTCCACCTACCATCAATGCCTAAAGTTCTCTAATAACAAAAAAGGAATCACCATTCACACCAACCCACAACCTTTCCAATATTGTAAAGCATTGGAAGGAAAGTACAAAATCTACCACAATTTCCCCATACATGAAGAAGCCTCCACCTCATCCACTTACATCAATCCATCTGCATTACAACCATTCTCAACACCACCCTCCATAGATCTGAGGACAAGGTCAAGATAACTGACAAAGGATGTGGAAAATATAAAATTCAAAATTCCTTTTGCATAGGGAAACTCCCTACATCTCCAAACTAATATGGTCAAACACTCAACTTGAAACCAAAAGAAACCTTCAAAAACTTCAATAAATGGGGATTACTAGACAAAGTAGATTTGGGCCTAGAATTGGATGTTTCACCTTGGATGTACAAAGAAGAAAATGAGATTCCTACTTTGGAAATCCATAGATATTCTAAAGGACGTGACTTATGCAAAAATTGGGGCTACAAAATCAAAGGATTGGGAGCACAATAATAAGGAATCATGGAACCCATTCAGCTTTAAAAATATAAGAACCATCAAGGACTTGGCTTCTTGGCCACTAATTTGGTAACCATAAAACTTCAATGTACTCATGATAAAGGTGGTAAGACTTCTACTAATAAGAACTATCAGGGGGAAGCCATTGAGGAATCCCTCAACACCATCACTGGACTTTTTGACATCGACCACATCTACACCATTTTGTCCCCTATTGACCTTCAACTCATATATCCTGAATTAATTGATTGGGACCAACAAGGACCTCCAACCTTGGACACATTTCAAAATGATGAAGCAATTTTAAAAATCATGTGAGCTCGAGAACACCTCCCCTTAGGTGACATAAGTGAGACAATCAAATCATACTACACAAAGATGCCTACTTTGGAGATTAAATCATGTGCTTCGTTCATAAAAATAAAAAAAGATAAAAATAAGAAAGAAAGATCCCTTAGTGAAAACCTCGATGAGGAACTTTTGGATTGTGAAAAAGTAAAAATAAAAGATGCATCCTCTGATGAAAACCTTTCTGGGGAATTTGAGGATGGGAACCATGATTCAATCCCCAACTATGATTAAACATCTACTGTAGTGATTGAAGACATCATGGACATCAACTTGGCAATAAATGATGAACCAAAAATTACTTATATTGCCAAAGAGCTAGAAGAGACATTTAATGAAAAACTAGGAGAGTTCCTCAAAAGAAGATCCATTAACTTTGCTTGGACATACAAGGACATGCCAGGGTTGGATCCATCCCTCATAGTACATCATTTGGAAGTTTATCCAGATGCAAAACCTATCAAGAAAAAGTTGCACAAAATGCACAGGCACAAGTAGCTCTCTTGGTAAAAGCAGAAATATAGAAACTCTTGGAAGCTAGATTTATCAAACCTTTTGACTATCTTGAATGGGTTTCCAACATTGTACCAGTTTCCAAACCTATTGGGGGCATCCGCATATGTACAAATTTTAGAGTTCTTAATAAAGCATGTCCAAAAGATGACTTTCCATTGCCCAACATTGATATGATTATAGATCTTATAGCTGGACACAAAATGCTATCCCTCATGGATGAATTTTTAGGCTATAACCAAATCCGCATTGTCGAGGAAGATCAACATAAAATAGTTTTCATAACTCCATGGGGAACCTTTTGCTATCAATTCATGCCCTCTAGAGTTAAAAATGCAAGAGAAATATATCAAAGATCAATGACTATCATTTTCCATGACATGCTACATGACATTATGAAAGACTATGTGGATGATCTCCTAGGAAAATAAGAAAAAAAGATGGACACATTGAAGTGTTGGAAAGAATATTTGATCAACTGGAAAAATATAAACTACAGCTTAATCCCAAGAAATGTGTATTCAGAGTCTCATCCAAAAAAATATTAGGCTTTATTGTTTTCCACTGAGGAATTGAAGTAGATCCCACCAAAATAAAAGTAATAAGAGAAATGTCTCCACCAAAGAACATCAAATAGCTTAGAAGTATGCAAGGAAAGCTACAAGCACTCTGAAGATTCATCACATAGTTGGCTAATAAACGTCAACCTTTTTCCCACCTACTCTACAAAAGCATCATGTTCAAATGGGATGACAATTTTCAATAAGAATTCTAGCAACTGAAAGATTATCTTGCAACACCACTAGTCCTCATTCCTCCACAACCAAACAAACCACTCCTATTGTATATATCAGCTACTCAAGTGGCACTAGGGGCATTATTAGCTCAACATAATGACAAGGGGAAAGAAAGAGCCATATACTACATATCTCACACATTAGCTAGAAGTGAGTTGAACTTCACATCAATAGAAAGAGCATGTTTGGATATGGTCTTTTGTGCTAAGAAACTACAACATTATATGCTCAATCATAAGACTCAGCTCATCTAAAAAGTGGAACCATTAAAGTACCTACTTTCAAATGCAAAACTCCAAGGACAAATAGCTAAATGGATCATGGTTCTTAGTGAATTTGGCATCAAGTATGTAGACAAAAAATCTATTAAAGGATAGGTGATTGTCGATCAGCTAACTGAAGCTCCATTACAGGATAATCACCCATTATTGTTAGAATTCCTAGATGAACACATCTTGACTACAGAAGAAGGAACATGGTGGGATTTATACTTTGATGGATCTTTTACACAACATGGCTCCGGGGTAGGAATACTTTTTTTAATAGCTCAAGGAGACTATATCCCTAAGCCATATCAAATTGCATTCCCTTGCACAAATAGCATAGAATAATATGAGGTACTAATAATAGGACTTAATCTTGTCATCCAATCAAAGATTGCAAAATTACAAGTGTACGATGACTCTCAATTAGTCATCAAACAAGTAAATTATCAATATCAAACACAGGATGACAAAATATTGCCCTACAAATTCATGGTGGATGGCTTAAACTATTTCTTCACACAAATCCAGTTTGATCATATACCAAGGGTAAATAATAAAGTAGAAGATGTTATGGCTACCATTGGTTCCTCATTTATGTCCTATAAAATAGCTAGCAATATGAGTTCCTCATAGAACAACTTTTGGTCCCTATTTATGAAATTCTTGAATTTGAAATGGTTGTTGAAATTATTGGCCCTAACTCACCATGGTATCAAGGTATATACGAGTACCTACGCAACAACACTATTCCACTTAACCTCTCAACTTCACAATGTTAATCCTTCATATGAAAAACATCCCACTTCATTATTCTTGGAGACATTCTTTACATTCATTCCTTTGATGGAACCTTCTGAGATGTTTAGACTCGATATAAGCTCAAACTTCCCTAAATGAAGTTCATCAAGGTATTTTTGGGGCCCATTCTAGTGGACCAATGTTAGCTAAGAATTTGTTTTGCACAAGATATTATTGGCCTACAATGGAACAAGATGCTATCAATTTGGTGAAAGTGTGCAAACCTTGTCAACAACATGATGACTTGATTCATGCACCATCACAAAAATTTCATCCTATTGTTACTACATGGCCTTTCTCACAATGGGGGTTAGACCTTGTTCACAAGATACAACATACATTTTCAAACAGTCACAAATTCATAATCACTTCCATTGAATATTTCACCAAATGGGTTGAAGCCATACCGATGACCTACATTATAGGGAAACAAATTTCCAAATTCATACTCCATTACATCATTTGTCACTTTGGAATTCCCACTTCCATAATCACTTACAATGAACGTCCTTTCAAAAATCAAGAAGTTCGTAATCTATGTCAACTTTTCCACATTCAATATCATTTTTCCACTCCATATTATCCACAAGGAAATGACCAAGATGAGGCTACAAAAAAAAATCCTAAGAATCCTAAAGAAAATGATCAATTAAGCAAGTTGTTATTGGCACTTACAATTTAATCCTGCCCCATGGGCATATCATACTAGCATTCACAAACCTACTGGAGTCACTCACTATTCCCTGGTATATGGTGTTGAAGCTATCTTTCCAATAGAGGTTGAGCTCCCATCATTGAGAATCTCCTTACAAAATCTCATTGATGATGAATAATACCATGTAGAATTCCTTCAATAGCTAGAGCTTCTATATGAGAAACATTTAAATACCCTCAATAATCTCAAAATATATCAAAATAAGCTTCACAGATCATAAACCAAGAAGATAAATCCTAGATAATTTTCCATTGGAGATTTGGTCCTTAAGGAAAATTAGTGAAACCTATGCAAGAATGAGAAAAGAAGGGAAATTTTGAACCCAATTAGCTAGGACCTTACATTATTACATAAAAATATGGATTTGGGGCATATCCATTAGCTACCATGGAAGGAGAACCCTTGGAAGAACCCATGAATATCATACATCTCAAAAATTTCTTCGCATAAGAAGAACCAAAAAAATACAAAAAAATACCAAAAAAAGAAAAAAAATCTTAGAATAGTAAAGAGAAATAATTCATCCAATGGTCAAAACCACTTTGTGGTGCCTTGGGGAAGTACCATGGTGAAAACTTGGAAAATAGGCACCATTTGTAGGGAAATATCCACCATCTATTAGGTCACCCTTTCCTTCACAAATAATTAATCCATCCACTCACAACAAATTCATCCATAATAAATACACCCACCTTGTTAACTATGGCTTGGAAGTACAACATTTGATTCTGTAGATATTTTCCCAATACATGTTCATACCATTCACCCCCTTGATGCTACTTGATCTGAACCATCCTAGTACTATTCCATCAACCTTACTTTATAGTTGGTATTCAGGATTTGCACTACTAAGTCCACCATACCCATCCTAGTACCATGCCATCAACCTTTCTTTATAGTTGGTATCAAGCATTTGCAATGCTAATCCCACCATACCCATCCTAGTACCAAGCCATCAACCTTTCTTTATAGTTGGTATGAAGTATTTTCACTACTAATCCCACCATGCCACCTACCTATCTTTATAGTTGGTAAGAAGTATTTTCACTATAAAGCCAGCCATACACACTCATACCATACCCTATCATATGTAGTGGGAGGATTTCTTCAGCATGCCTAGTTTCTCATACATTTATCCCATAATAACACTTTGTCCCATAATAAAATCTCATTCCGTAATAAAATATCACCCATAATAAACACTTCACCATAATCCCAAGACAAACAACATAAAAACAAAAAGCAACATGCCTACATAGACCTTAGCTCTAAACCATCATAATCCCCAAAATCATCCCACCACTTCTCTTTCCTACCATCACCCAATCTTTTCTCGATAGGATGCATCTTTCCCTGGTTCGGTAACATCTATCAATCTTACCTTTTGGAAAGAGATTTGGATTTTTCTTTTTTGGATTTATTGTTGTGATCTACAAAGTTACCAAGTTGAGGCCACCTAGATCTCTTCATATCTTGGTGTGTTAATAACAAGGTATGGAGTAAAAATGGATCACCTTGTATGGTGTGTTTTTTATTAGCCTGATTTACTAATAATTTCTCACACCTTAGCTAGAGGGGTTCAAAATTTTGGTCTGCTATATAATCCCTCTATGATCCACTAAAGTGTCAGGAATTATTTAGTGATTAGGTATAATATTTTGTTTGTTTGCACTTGTTTGTGAGTCTCAAATTCCATGTAAGATACATGATAGTTCCTTTAGTCATTTATACCATTGGGGCATAATGTTTCTCACTATATCAAATTAAGGATTTATCACCACATTTTCCTAGCATAATCCCCCCATCCACTTTTCCTTTCCTGACAACTAACCATTCCCCCTCCCCTCCCTGTGCTTTCTAATCCCCCTATCCCCTCCTACACACCTAGACTAGAGTACATGGTGTATCATGACACAAAAACAAGAACACTTACATCCCACATGATTTTAATAAAGGAATTTTGAGTACATAACCGACAAAATCCATTAAAACAACATCAGATTCATGGATGTACAAATGACTAAGAGAGAGAGAAAACTATCGGAAGGAACCTGTCACCATCTTGATTCCTCATAATTATTTTATCATGATGAAAATTGGTCATTTCCAATTCGCTACAAAAACTACCATAAGAGGCAAAGTAAATGTAAACAAGTTGGCATCTAAGTTACAGACTAGGTATTATTAATGGCATGAAATTCATACACATCCCATAAACACATCATATAGGAAATATTCATAAGAAATTTTGTCACATCATTATCTTAACATAGATACATAAACATCAACATTTTTACATTCATCATAAAAATCCATTTCCACAGAAAAATTTAACCTAAATTTTATAAAATTTCTAGCTGTATACTCTACAAATAAAACCATCTACCCATCATAGAAAAAAGTGAAGAAAACATATGGTATTTATTGTATTGTTATCATAGGATTAAAAGCTAAATCATAAACAACAATCAAAGGAAAACTCTAGTACAAGGGTCCTTGTCCTCTCACATATAAGTGCACCTCAACTTGTGCACCTATTTTTCTCCTAGCTTCTTTTATTGATTTTCATATTTGAAATCATTGCGGTAAAGTGTCATTAGCTCTTGATTTTGGTTTTGTAATCAAGAGGTATGGAAGACAATAAAATTACAGAAGAGGTTAAATCTAAACAAAATTTGGACATGAGAAAAATAGTTCCATGGGAGTTTAATCTTGCCATACAATCTATTAATGGACTAGGGCTTATATCAACTTTAGATGGGTAGTCTTCTACAAGCACTATCATCCATCCATCAAGTAATGAACACACAAATCCTTCATTGTCAAACCTACATCACAAAGTTTTGGTAAATGCTTCAAATGTCATCAATTTTATTTATCCATCATATCTCATGCACATCTTAATAAACATCATAAAATCCATGTATAGCCCATCACATTATCATCATAAAGAACAAATAAATACACATCATCATCATCATAATCATAAACATAAATCATATCACATGAATAATTAATCCACATCACATAATAAAAAGCCATATATAACACATCTGCATAAACCATATAACACTAAGTCCATCATATCATATATATCAAAATATAATGTCATGACAAAAAATGTATGACAGTCTCTAGCGTGTACAAAAATTTGAACCCAACCTAGGAAAAATTCTAAAAAGTCATGATCAACATCTGCTACCTTGTACTCCTAGCATTTGACTTCCTATCAAGTGACCTTTGTGGTGGACCCCTCTATGGTGCCTATGGTGGACCCATAGTAACTAACGGGCTTGAGTGAGCTAGCCCTTGTGATCAAATAGTCATTGTAACACTGGCAGTCCTCTACTCTGGTGGCACTACATCCTCATATGCTCTCCTCCACTGCTCAGCCTCTTGGGTGGCTTGACCACACTCTGCAAACCCAATAGAAAATCCACCCTCCCCTAACATGTTGTGGGCTACACCTCATTCCCTCCAAATTCTATTCACCTCCCTTTGCAACTAATCTCGCTTTGTTGTGATCACTGCTAATTGCCCACCATCCCCTCCATCACCACCAGCTCCCCGATCTAACAATCCTTGTAATCTAGCTGCCTCTACCCTAGCCACATCCCTCTCACTAACCAAGGTCACCACCTCACCTCTAGCTACATCCCTCTCACTCACTAATACATGTGAAATAGCTCATTCTGCATCCCTCTCTATAGTTAGTGTACCAACTTGCCCATCCATCTATAATTGCAAACAGACCACATTAGTTTGTTCCATATCTCTCTCACCGAAAACCTGTAGGTGGTCCTATTAGGACTAATCATACTCTTGTCAAAGCTGGTCCCTCTCTATTGTCATGGCATCTTTTTGAGCCTGTAGGTATCCACCTCTCTGCCACACACAACAACCCTCCTCATCTCCACCTCCACTATTCTTCCCTCCAATGTCCTCCCCACCAAGACCCTAATCTCCATCATCTACATCATCATCATCCTCACTCCCATCACAATCCTCATCATCTGAGCTATTTTTTTCCTTTGAACCGCTACTACTTCTCTCATCCCCACTACCCTAGACTATCACTAACTAATCATGAGGCACGGTAAGCCAAATTGGTTTGTGCCTTCCCCACCAGGTGTCATACTCTATCATGGTACCGGCATGTGCCACTCCATGTCAGGGATCCCAAACCACTATTAGAGTATTTCTCCAACTCTAATATGTTGTGTCATACTCAATAAAACCACCCCACTACCACCTCTCATGCACCACCCATCCAAACACTACCTCAATCTAAAAAACACCCTGTTGTTGACCAAATTGTTGAAGCACCCATATTGGAAAATGCCTCTAAATTATGGCTAGAGTCTACCCTATCAAATAGTGTACATGTTGGATGTAGGGAATATAGCATTCATCATCTCCCATTCCTCATAATCAATATATTCCCACCAAATGAATAAATCCATCTCATCAATGATCCTATGCCAGTGCTCCAACTCACCCAGATGTTGTTGTCATTGAAACCTCACATACATAAAAACATAGGGTATATCTAGCCCTTGTCATTTATCACAAGTTGGATGTAGTATAAAAATGTGCTCAAATGTCCATATATGCAAGAGACTCACCCCCGTATCCAAACTCTGCCCTCCCCTATACAAATCCTCCAACATAGTCGCACCTCATGCATATGTTGTCCCCTCCTTAAACATACTCTCCATCACCCCTACCTAGCCTATCAAAAATCCTCATGACCTCCTATCTAGCATCAAGGTGCTTGTAAGAAGTGTGGCTACAAATAAACAAAGATCTAGCCACCCACCCAACTCTGCATCCAAGTCTAGCTCTACCCCATAGAATGACAAATCTCAGCATACAAATATCCTCTGTAGTGCAGGTCTCACTCCGTAAAGCAGATATACCACTAACTCTCCTTGGATTAGAATCTAAATGATCTATCACACATCCTCTAATGTGACTATAGCCTCACTCAAGGGTAGGTGAAAAATTCTCATATCATTGTACCACCACTATACTAGTGATGTCACCAGTGATCTGTGTGCTTGAATCTAGGGCATGCGGGAAACAAAGTATAGCCCTATCAGGTGTAACTATTCATTGTCCTCAGGCATCAACTTCTCTCTCACAGTGTCCCCATGATAGCCATCTATCACTCCCTTGATTGTAGGACCTTTAGGTCCTCCTACATCATTCCAAGCACTAACATCAGCCTTCTCATCCAAACCATAAATCCACTTCTAGCCTAACTAAACCACCCTTGTAGTTTCTATAAAACTGCACGCTTTTGTTTTAGGCATAGGCATCATTTTATCAAATGTGCATGCATGTCAATTTTACACCCAAGTGCCACTTTATGCAAGTGCATCAATTTTTCACCTAAGCACGTCAATTTTTTACTAAGGCATCACATTACACATGTGTCATTTCCTAGTCCCCCCTATGCACGTTAAACACATTTGCATCAAACGCATGCATTCCAAATGTAGGCACCATGATTTTTAACACGGGCACTAAAATCAATAGTAGGCACCACATAAATTTATGCTCAATTTTTTTTCATGCGGGTGTCACAATCATGCCCTTAGCCACCATTTCATGAAATGGTGCATCCGCTTCTCAAACTTCGTCTCCTAATTAGACCTACTCTAGACCCCCCTATCCTAACCTAAACCTAAGGGATAGATGACATACTGTCTTGCCTGTGTCCTCCAATTGCTAGTACTCCCAAACTTGCTCCACACGGTTTGTATGTCAAGGAATCTCCTCCATTTCTCTGCTCTATCACCTAAGCTTCACACCACTAATTAAATGTTGAAAATGAATTTTTGGGCCCCTCAAAGCCTATTTAGACGTTGTTTAACCCTAATCATCCCCTAATCACATCCCCAACCCTAATTTATTCTATATTGGATGCATCAAATGTCTTGTTCTCCCTCCTTGTTCCACCTAATCTCTTTGTTTCTTCTCCTGCATTTTGCTAACTTTTTCTTCCTCGCCATCCCACATCATTTTAGCTTTCCTTTTTCAAGACATTGACAACAATTTTTAAAAAAAAAAATTGGTCAGCCTCTCAAGGGGCCATCACCTCCTAACTAACTTTTCAACTCATCTTGGGGTAAAATTTTAAACTTCTTTGATGCAATATCACTTCAGACACTGCATCAAAGAGGGACAAAATGTAGTCACTCTAAAATTGACATCACTTCCTCTTAATTAATTAGATAGCATTATTTAATTAATTTACCTTTTCCTCCTATTTTAATTAATTAAATATATTTATTTAATTAATTGATTTGTTTTCCTCTTATAATTAATTAAATATTTTTATTTAATTAATTATATCACTCTTTACAACTATAGTTCTTCTAATCAATTAAATAGTTATTATTATTTAATTGATCCCATTAAAAATCCCCTATGCATCCAATCTCAATTGTGTTGATTAATCCTTGATTAATTAACCCACTAACCCTCATTATCCCATTCTCCAACTATTAACTCCACCAAGGTTAATAAGCTCATGGTTTATTAACTCCACCTATACTATTAGGATAATTAATCACTAATTATCCATCCTAACCCCCATCATTACCATTATTTTCTAATTTAAAAATCATTCTCAACCCCCTAATCTTGTCTCATTAATGCCACAAATCTCATACCTCCACTATCTTACACCTAGCCTTCAAAATTAAATAAGGTGTCATTCCAAGGTGTGATCACACATGTGTAAGCACACCTCATCCCCTCTCCTACACTCAATTGTGACACTTTTCATAATTCTAATTAGCCACAACCTTGATCCATTCATCACATTCTCAAGCAATCCTAGACCTCCATTAACTTTCAATCTTAGCCCTTCATTTTACCCTCCAATTTTCTATAAATCGATTCTTCATCCTCTCATTTCTCCATCTTGAATTTGTGCTAATATTATGCTAGTTCAATCTTGTGATCAATCCACATACATATTTGAGCAAATCCGACAAGAATAGGGTGCTTCTTGATCTCAATCTTGAGGGCCACCAAAGGTATAAGGTTTTTCTTTCAATTTCATGCTATTGCATTTGTTTTATGATTTTGGTGTTAAGTTCTAACTCCTCTACAATGCCAACTCATCTAGAAGAAGTGTAAGTAATGTTTTATATTTTATGTATATTGCAAGTGTTGTGAAGTGTGGCATGCTACAAGTTTCATATTTTCTTGCTTATGGCTTAAATAACTTGAATTTGAGAAGTGTGCAGATGATTTCTATTGAAGATAAAAGGTGTGAAGATTTTTTAGGACTAGGTTAAGTGTGTGATTGGAATCTACAAAGCCCATTCATCTTCCTAGTGTTGTGTGTAGTCCTTTTGGGTTTTTCCCTCTACATGTGTCATGTGTATTGTTTTATCATTGGACAACTTGAAAATGTAATATTTTCTATTGTAGGACAACATGTGAATTATAATCAATGTACTATCATGTATAAATTATGGGCCTAGATGATCTAGGTCAATATACAAGGATATAATGATGAAAATTGTGTGACTAAAAGAGAAAGAGTAGTTGTAGTAGATCCTATCTAGTTTCATCTTGAACATACTTTTGTGATAGAAGGTGCGTGAATAAGGTGCTTAATTGTTTGTTGGAGGTAGTGATCCAAATGAAAAGCTTCTTGAATGTTGAAATAAGTGAGCTAGTAGGTAGTAGAGAAGAAATTTGCAGAAGTGATAAAGCAAAATTACAATCATCAAAAGGATTGAGCCTAATTGTCAGTTTCAAATAGTGAAAGGACTATCATCTATAATCATTCTTGAGTTTGTACTCAGATTAGGGAGTTGTATCTTCCGTGGGTTTTAGCTCAAAATAAAAGTTATTAGGGAGTTGTAGCTTCCTTGGGAGTGACTCTAAAACTTGTATTCAAGGAGTAGTAGCTTGCTTGGGTTGTATCCCTAAAACAAAGTTGTAACAATTTATCATTTTTGAGACTAGATTAGGAAAATAGCTCCTAGTAGCATTTCTCACTGTGGTTTTTCCCCTTTGGGGTTTTCCACGTACATCTAGTGTTGTGTTATGATTTTCTTTGTTTTCATCTCTTATTTTCATGTTTATATGGTAGAGTTTTAAGTACTTAATTATTTTGAATGGTTTGAGATTTCATAGAATATTGACTCACCCTCTCTCAGTATGTTGGTGTGTTCAAAAATAATAACAAGAAGAAACATAGTAAAGTGGAAATTTATTCCAATGATTGTAAATGTGTAGAATGTTTGTAGTTTTTTGTATTTTCTATGTTAATGAAAACTAAAATTTACTTATTTGAAAGATATTGACTTTTGAATCTATGTGTGATTGTGAGTAATATTTGTGGTGAATTTTATATTCTAAAATTATTGATTTCTATGTGCAAGTTTGGAATATTTTATGATTCTAGAATTGTGAACTATCACCTCCAGCCATATAGCTTCTACTACCTACAACAACAGTCTATTTTGAACAACAACATAGCTATTTATCTTGCAATTTATTTTATGCCCATTAAATATTTTATTTTACTTACAACCCATGTTTAGACCTTTGTAGAGATTGTGTGATTTGCTTGCAACAACACAATCTCTCCTTTTACACCTAATAGCTCTCATTTGAGTGGGTTTTTTGGAACTTGCAAGGAGGTGGGTGCCATTAGCATGGTATCACAAAATAGCTATAGCTCTAGGAAGGAAGATAGTGGCTTTGATTTTGGTTTGTAAGAAGCTTTGTGAGTTGAAATTGTGGGTATATTTGTAAAATGAGGGATATTGCATCCAGGAAGACTATAGTAAAAGGAAAAAGAAAGAAAAGAGATTTAGAGTAGCAAGATGCCACTAAGGAGAAGGATGGATGATGTTGCATTTTCAGAAGTAGCAAGAAGAATACATGAAGCACTAGAAGATCTAAGTGGAGTGAAAATAAGAATGGATGCAATAGAAAGTGGAATGAGAAGAAGAGAATATGAAGATACTGATAGTGAAGATTATGAAGAAGGGGAACATATGGCTAAAGAGAAGGTGAGAATGTAGATGGAGATATTGATGTAGTAGAAAGAAGTCCTATAAGAGCTATTTCTAACATTGGGAAAGGAACAAGGCTAGAGTTACCAACCTTCTCAAGAAGTTTAGAACTAGATGAATTAATTGATTAGATAAAAAATATATGGAGGAATACTTTGAATATGATCAATTGGATGATCCTCAAAGAGTGAAGGTTGCTCAAGAAAAATTGAAAGGTCACGCAACACTTTGGTGGAAAGAGGTGCAGGATGAAAGAAGAAGAAATGATAGAAATAAGATAACATGATTGGATCAAATGGTAAAAAGGATGAAGGTTAAATTTCTACCTAGTGATTATCAATTTCAACTTCTCAAGAAATTGTAGAATTTAAGACAAAGAGAGTTAATTATGAATTCCTATATAAACAAGGTTTACAAAATTTCCATAAGATCTAACCATAATGAATTAGACCATGAAAAGGTAGCAAGACATGTTAATTGATTAATGTTGAATATTCAAGATGAACTAAGTATAATAAGGCTACAAAATGTGAAAGAAGAATATCAGTATGCTCTAAAAGTAGAAGAGAAATTGGCAATAAAGCAAGGAACAAACAAAGGAAAAGGTGGATTCAACAAAGAAAAAGGGTAGTTACAGAAAAGCTATAGCCATGGTAAGGAGGCTAGCCCTTTCAAAATTTCAAAAGGAGAAATATGAAACAAGATCAATACCATACCCTATTAGAGGCAGATGTGGATATGGAAGAGGCCAAGGTAGATACTTTCAAGGAACATTCTACATTTATGGATAGTCAGGACATAGATTTTATGAATTCCTACAATGCAAACTAGAAGGATGAAGGAGATCAAGGGATACAGGTGCACACATGGCCAAAGGATATATTGAGTCTACAAGGTTTTTTAGTCAACCAAATGGAGCCTAAGAGAGGAGAATCACTTATGATGAAGAGGACATTATTGAATCTAGCCAAAAGAGAAGATGAACCTATCCAAACAAAAAAATTATTTAGGAAAAAATGTAAGTTGGGTGGAAAATGCTACAAGGTCATAATTTAGATAGTGAAATAATTGATAATTTAGTTTAAGTTGAAATGGTGGATAAGTTATGGCTAAAAGGGATATTTTACCCTACCCCTTACAAAGTATCATGGTTATAGAAATGGCACCAAGTATTGGTTGATCAACAATTCCTAGTAAATTTTTAAATAGGCACATATAAAGATGAGGTGTGGCGTGATATCATACCTATGGATCTATATGTCACTTAGTCCTAGGGAGGCCATGGTAGTTTTATAGGAAGGCGATCCATAATGGAAGAGAAAACACTTACACTTAGGACAAAAATAGAAGAAAGCATACTCTTACATCATTGGTAACTATGGAAGAAGAGGTGGAAAGTGGTCCAAGAACATTACTAGTGGTAGGAAAATAATTTTCGAAAGAGATTAAGGGGGGGAAACTATGTTTTGCATTAGTTCCCATGGAGCTACAAGTAGATCCAACAACAAACAATAGTGACATGCCTATAGAAGTAAAGGGGATGTTGAAATAATATGAGGAAATTGTGTCCAAGGAATTACAATAAGGATTACCACCTATGAGGATAATTAGCCATCATTTTGACTTGATTCTAAGGGTAAGTTTACCCAACAAGGATTTCTATAGGTTAGTACTTGCAAAAAATGAAGAGGTGAACAAACAAGTGAAACAACTATTTGGAAGATGACTAGTTAGAGAAAGTTTTAGCCCATGTGAATTACTAGTTGTGTTGGCACAAAATTTAAGGATTTTGAATGGAGGATGTACATAGAATCAAGTTCCATAAACAAAATAACAATTAGGTATCATTTTCGTTTACCAAGAATGATTGATTGCATGGACTTTTTAGGGAAGGCTAGTTATTTTACAAAAGTTGATTTAAAGAGTGGATACCACCAAATTAAGATAAGATATGGTGATGAGTGGAAAATTGATTCTAAGACAAAAGAGGGGTTGTATGAGTGGTTATTAATTTCCTTTAGATTAACAGATGCAACCAACATGTTTATGTGGTTTATGAATGAAGTGTTGAAACCATTTTTTAGGAAATTTTGTCATTGTTTATCTTGATGACATTTTGATTTTTAGTGATAGTAAAGAAGAAAATTTATTGCATATTAGACAAGTCTTACAAAGGCTTAAGGAACAAAGGTTATTAGTGAATTTAAAAAATAAAATAGTTTTATGAAGAATAAATTGGTTTATTTGGGATATGTTATATCACCACAAGGGCTACAAATGGATTTGGAAAATGGTGTGTTCTATCATTGAATCGTCAATGCATAGGATTCTACATGAGGTTCGAAGTTTCCATATTTTTTATAGTTTCTATCACACATTTATTCAAAATTTTAGTGGGATATGTGCACCCATAACCAAAACCATAAGGGGAGGCAAGAAGAAGTTTATGTGGATACTAGGAGTAAATAAAATTTTTGAGATTTTGAAGAAGGTCTCCAAGGAACAAGTGTTAGAATTGTTGGGTTTTGCAAAGGTGCTTCAAGTGATTTGTGATGCAAGTGTGATAACCATAGGAGTGGTTCTTATTCAAGGGGGTAGACCTATTACATATTTTAGTAAAAATATCAAGAAGAGGTATTAATTTTATGATCAATAACTTTATTCCTTTGTGTAATATTTAAAGAAGTAGCATCATTATTTTCTACCAAAGGATTTTATTCTTTACATGAATTATTATCATTTGTAATTTATTAATAGCCAAACCAAGCTTAACTAGTGACACATGAAGTGAGTTGAATTCCTAAAAGGATATATACTTTTGTTCTCAATCATTGAAGTGGAAGTTCAAACAAAGTATTTGTAAACATCTAAATTTAGACACTTACATTAGTCCAAATTTATCCCTTTTTGTCTAAACATCCTCTTATTTGCATTAATTAAGTAATATTGCTATTATTTGATCAATACCTCTAAATTTATTCTAATCCCTAAGGTATCTAGTTAAATAATTAGATACCTTACTCTTTAATCCCCCTTTCATCAAATGAATTAAATAAATATGATATGTATTTAATTCCTCATATATCACATCCTCCATCATTTTCATCTAATCCTAATCCACCTCCTAATCTCATCATTACGGATGTGCACATGGCTAATCAATGATTAGGATGTGTCATATTCTCCAAATTTTGCAAGTTGGCTCTTAATCGTTGTTAGCCACTAATTATCTTCTAATCACTGATTAGTTAAGCCTAATCAATACCTTGATCAACACTCTCCATCCCCCAAGGAATTTTTAATTCCTTTTTATTCATCCAAGATTCTCTAATCCCCCAAGGAATTTTTAATTCCTTTTTATCCTTCCAAGACTCTCCTTATTCCCATGCAAGTTCTAGAATCTTTGACTTGTCACATCACTTGCATGTGTCAAAGTCTTCTAGAATCTTTGACTTGTCACATCAGTCACATGTGGGTAAGTACTTACCTTTTTAAAGAACTTTATCTTATCCAAGGTACTTCACACCTCTCTTTTTGGGAACATTGTCTTATCCTTAAGATCTCTCAATCATGTGAATTTTAAATTCACTTTTATTTATCCAAGATTCTCCGCTTCCCCATGTGATCATTGAGATGTCACATCATCCTCATTCCAAGGTACTTACAAGAACCTTCCCATCATTTGTGCTTATTCCACCTCACTTACACCTCATCACATCCTTGGTCACTTCACCCTCCACATGTCAATATGTGAGGGATTGTGAGTCCTCAACTCACCATAGCCCTTCATTTTGGCCATGGTGGCACAATCTTGACCGTTGAATTCTCTAGAAAATTAAAATTCTTCTATAAATACCCCCTCTTCTAATGCATACTTAGATTAGGATAAAAACACTCTAGCATCACATTTATGGCATGCTCGGTGGGTCCCACAAATGGGTCCCTATATTTTACGTTTGTTGTTGTTTCATTTTTGTAGGTTCAGGTTGCAGAAGGGCGTACCTCCCTTTGTAGAGGGGAAAACCTACCCAGGAGGGGTGAACCTGCCCTTGCAGAGGAGCAAACCTACTTAGGAGGGGAAAACCTGCCCCTACAAAAGGGTGAACTTGTCCAAAAACTTAGCTTTCTGTAAATCTATTTTTTGACTATTTGTTGCAGAGGGTTGAACTTTCCTAGGTGGGGTGAACCTACCCAAAAACTAAGTTTTCTATAAGTATGTTTGCTAACTGTCTGTTGCAGAGGGGTGAACCTTCCTAGGAGGGGCGAACCTACCCCTACAGAAGGGCGAACCTACCTAAAACTTAGCCTTTTGTAAAAAAAATTATAATTGTTTGTTGTAGAGGGGTGAACTTGCCCAGGTGGGGTGAACCTATCCCTACAGAAGGGCGAACCTACCCAAAAAATGAGTTTTTTGTAAGTTTATTTGCTAACTGTCTACTATAGAGGGGAAAACTTTCCCATGAGGGATGAACCTTCCATGCAAAAGGGTGAACTTTCCTAGGAGGAGAAAACTTTCCCCTATAGAGGGCCAAACCTGCCCTAAACAGAGCACTTTGGGAGATAAAAAAGTCATTTTTGCTTCATTTTTTATCATTTTTGGATTCTAACCCCCTAATATTGTCTATTTTTTAGTGCATTTGTGCTTTTTGCTAACATTTATGCAGCTTATTTCATGATTGATGAAGAATTTAGGACAAAACAACTAACATTTTCTTGCAAGGAAATTTGTTTATTTAGTTGTTTAACATTTTCCTTCTTGTTTTTGTCGATTAATCTAGGCACGTAGTTTAACTAGGGGGGAGTAAAATTTATTGTTTTTTATGTCTGTAAGTCCCTTGTGTCACCCAAGGGGGCACTACTTTTTTCACACTTTCCCCTTGCACTTTGTGTGAGGTTGGGGAGTAGCTAAAAATGATTAGTGTCATCTTTCTAGTGGGACCTACTTAGGGATTTCATCACTCCAAGGGACAATCTCAACCACATGTACTAACAGGATATACAAAGGGGGGAAGTGAAATTTATACCTCAATCCAGTCACACTATGTCTAGAAAAGCGTCAAAGCTAGGGTGATACCTAGCTAGAGGTGAAGAGTTGGTCTGAGCCTTTCAATATCTCACTAGGGTTCTCAACTCATGCTTATGACAGGCTAGTGTTCACAATTGTGCCTATGTACCAAGAGTATATTGAGGACTCCCTAGAATCCTTGTGCATCCTAGATTAAGGACTGTGTTGGCCATACCCTTAACACTAATCATAGGATTATGCTATTTGAAGTGTCTTCTTGTGTGAAACCAATAAAATATTTATCAAGTTAGCCTTATTGCTTATCATATTCTAAGTCCTTTCCATAGTCATTTATGTTCAAGTCAAGTCCCCTTTTTCTGCAAAAGGGCGAACCTACCCTATAGAAAGGTGAACCTACCTTACAAAAGGGAAAACCTGCCCTATAGAAGGGTGAACCTGCCTTGCAGAGGGGTGAACCCGCCCTACCTAGAGCGAACCTTCCCCTCAAATAGTTGATTTTACCCTTTGTTCAGTCCTTTCAAGCACCTTTCTTCGCATTTAGAATACCATTCACTTCATTTCAAGCCATTGTTTCCCCATTACGAGTAAATTGTCATACATTCTAAGAGTCAATCTCCTCATCTAAGCATTCCTTCATCCATTTTGATCAATCATTTACTTGTTATGAGCAATAGTTTACCAATTTTGAGTATTTTTTCATCCACTTCTATCATTTTTTTCCCCAATCCAATCATCTATTTCCCCAATCTAATTATCCAACATCCTATTATGATCACCCTTCTCTTCATTTTGATAGCACGTTTACTTGTTGAGATTTTGAAAGTAGAGGGATGTACCTACCCTATAAAATGATGAAATTTCCCTACAAAAGTGTGAACCTACCCTACAAAAGGGTGAACCTAACCCCCAACAGTTATTTTCAACCTCTGTACAGTCATTTTGACCATCTGTTCGCCTGATTTGACCAATTGTTCCCTCATTCTAAGTATTTGTTTGGTAATTTCAAGCATTCTTTCAATCATTCCAAACATCCATCCCCTACTATGAGCATTCATCCCCTCAATCTAAGTCTTCATCCTATCATTTCAAGCATTCGTTTTCCTATTTCGAGCATCCATCTACCTATTTTAAACATCTATTTTCCTTTTCTAAGGGATTGTTTCCTCATTCCAACCATCGGTCTTCTCATTCCAAGTAGTTGTCTCCCCTTCCTAGCACTAGTCTCCTCATTTTAAGCATCCATTCCTTCATTTTGAGCATCTTTTTTCTCGTTCCAATACCATGTTTCCTTATTTCAATACACCGTTCACTTGTGGTTTTCATCTAAATCCATCTACATTCTGTCAAACTCATTCATCATCCAAATTATATTGATACATCATCCCCAAACATCTCTAGGTTGTGTATCCATCATCGTGTCCCCATACAAATCCTTTGAATTTTTTTTCAAGTGGTTATCTAAATTGACCTAGGAGTTTGAATCTGATTGTTATCATCCATAGTTGCTTAGGACCGTCACTTGTCCTAAGTTAATCATCATCGTAGGCCTAATCATTCCATCTTTAATCTTAAGGTGGATTATGTGTTGGAATCACCTATCCATCATTTGATCCTATCAATTAGCATTCTAAGTCACCTAGGGTAATCTCTGAATGGGATTTAGAATCCCTCACATAACCTTATCTGATTGATCATTTGATCTTATCCAATCTAATCCAATCACATCTCTATCCAAATCATCTCTGACCCAATCAATCTGCTTCCATCTCAAGGTAGATTTAGTGTCGTAATCATCCTTTGATCTGACTAGTAGAACCAATCCCATCATATCCTTCAATCCAATCCTAATCTAAGCTTCAATCCAATCCTAATATGAGCTTAACCTAAATCCCAATCTAAGCTTTAATTTCATCTTCATCCAAGATCTTTTGATATTGAAACAAATATTAAGATCCCTTCCTCCATCTTCCAATCCATCCTATTTATCATTTGTCCCCATCTTTCTAATACATATTGATCTAATCCAACATCATGAATCCTTATCCTTCATCAATTCTACCAAACATAGTAGTCAAGGGAAACCCTAATTATGTTGATGATGATAACTCAGACACTTAAAAATGTCCTAGGCCTGCAAGTTCTAATCTTACCACTTTCATCCTAGCATAATTAAGACATTTAATTATGTCCTGGATCTACGTCTGACTATTAATTAAATAATTCATTATTGTTTAATTAATTCATGGCCTTTTATTCTTCATGATTATTAAATAAATAAATCTTGTTTATTTATTTAATACGTTGTTAATTGTCTTAAGTCTTCCTTCGTTAATTCTTCCTCCTCACTAAATAAATGAATTTCATTTATCTAGTTAATATGTCACTAATTATCACAATTAAATAAATTCATTGATTTATTTAATTTCTAAATCCATATCTTCTAAATTGAATAATTATGTTTAATTATTTAATTGTCTAAATTAATATTCCTCTCATTTTAAATAAATGAAATTATTTAAAATGTCATCACATTCTTAATTAATTGTCCATTTTGGATAAATAATCTAAAAAGGGATTATTTATGGTTTTTAAAATCCACATTTTGGATAAACTTATTTGTTTATCCCATTTATGAATTAAATCATTATTTAATTCATAAATGGACATTCCACCTTGAATTTATTAATTTGCATTATTTCCACTATGAATCTAATAATGTGAATTATTTCCACTAACTTATTTATATATTCTCACTAATTATTTATTAATCCCACTTCCCTTTCCACTAAAATAAATAATTATGACAATTATTTATTAATCCCCCACTTATGAATTAGATCATTATGTAATTTATAAGTGGACATTCAGCATTCCATCTTTGTGATTTTTAAAATCTCACAAAGTGGGTCACCTTATCTTTTAATTTTAAAAATCTTTATTTTTAAAATTAATTATCTCACATATTTTCTCCACCACTGATCTGTTTCTCTTTAGATTGCATCTTGACCCTTCATTTAAGGATTTATCCCTAACCCTAATTAGGGATGGTTAGATTTAATCTTGGCCCTTCATTTTAGGTTTTTGTCAAGATTCAATCTGATCTATCCATTCAAAATTGGGTTTTCTATAAAATGACAGGCTTGCTCATAAGGAGGGGATTCATGATTCTTAGCACTCTTGGAAGTAGGAGAGACATTATAGTCCAATTGGCATAGACATAGGCATTTAGGAAAAATCCTTCCAAGCTTGTTTAGGACATTGGCATAGGCAAGGATTGCCCACACACTCAATTTGAGGGCAACACAATCAGCAAGTTAGAAGGTGTAATGGAGGTCAGCCATGGAGATTGAAGACATTGGGTGAGATCTTTCCATTTTTCATGTTTTCATTTACGTTTCCTTTGCTCTTTATTACTTGTTTGGGTTTATGATTTCAATTCCTTTGATAGTATTAATTCCGTAAATTTAACCTATAGACATAATAACAAGAGTCATAAGCCGACACATATATATGACATCAATCCCCTTTGATGCTAATATTACTAGTAAGCTTTTCCCCAACTTACTTCTTCTCAAAATCCAATCTCTCCTCTAAGATATATTGTTACTTCTATATCCACACCCACAATGCTCCCTATGCTTCTTTTGATAAGGGATATCCATTATCTCACTTGCATCGCTACTTCTATATCATTCCTCTACATCATCTTCCTACTCCAATATCCATGTCTTCTTATCCTAATCCACTCATCCCAACATTCCTATTCTAATCTTCCATCCCAATGCTCCTATTACAATCCTTCATCCACATATCCACACTATCCTAATTAGTCTACCCATCCTAATCCTACATTCACACCTTCCTATCCTAATCCAACATCCAAATTTTATTATCCTTACCCTACATCCACACCATATTATCCTAATCAAACATCCACATCCTCCTATCCTAATCCACCATCCCAATATTCCTATCTTAATTCCTCATCTACTTTCTCAAACATCAACCAACCACCTGCAACTTCCTATTCTAGTCTTTTATCACGATATTCTTACCTTAACCTCCATCTAACCCCAATCCCCCCTCCAATCCTAATCCTCCATCTACTATTAGTCTCCCATCCAATCCCATTCCTCAATCTAATCCTACTTCACCAATCTGTAATACTAGTCCTCCACTAATGTCTAATCCTTTTTCTATCCCTATCACCCCAACTAAGACTAGAGTATGCACAATCCTCACACCAGAAGTTCTCCAAGGACTTATCACAAAGAAGACATCCCCAACTCCACCACTTGAAATCGTGGAACCATGCCATCCCAATTCATCATCCATGGTCACTAATGATGAGACCCCTCTCTAGCCCACACCTATCATTGATGCTACCACCCCTAGCACCACTCAAACTAGTGAAACCATCACATCCTTCGAATCCACTGAGCCCCCATCTCCTACTCTGAGATCTATTGATCCGATTGAAGATAACCAAATCCAATCCACTCCTTCCACTCCTAGTATCACCACAATCCCTCCTCTTGAACTTCATGAATCCTCCATCCTTCCATCGCACCCACTTGGGGAGTCCATCCAACATTCCTCCATTATCATGCCTCCCACACACGTTGAGTCATGCCAAGAGCTTGATCCAAAGCATGCCATATCCCCTTCTCCACATCAAGATCCTATCATCCCATCTAGCCCATCTCAAGATCATAGTCCCCCATCCATTCCATCCCATGATCCCCTTGATTCCACCACTCCATCTCATGAGCCCTATATCCATCTCCATCACATGAGCCCTTATCACCTAATACCACAAATCTAGATCCTATCATGTCACCTAATCCCTCTCTTGATCTCACTCTTCCTAATCAAGACACTAATATCCCATCATCTCCATCTCATGGTCCTCCCCCATCACATAACTTTACCATCCCAACACCATGTGTACATCCCCTTGGTACCCTCACATTCTTCCATGGTGATCTCCTTCCAAAACAAAAACAAATCATATATACCATCCCTTCTCCTCTGCCTAATAGTGGGCTCACATCATTCTTCGAGAATAACAAGAATCCTATCATGGATCAAATGTTCAAGAACATGAACTGTCAAGGAAAAGGTTTAGGCCTTCATGAGCAAGGTATTTTAGAGCCCATCTAGATCAAGGAACAAATTTATAAACAAGGTCTTAGACATACTTCTCAAGACTCGCACTCTAAATATGTTAGTACAACCTCTATATGTCCTCAACGAACCTCTTCCAAAAAAATATATGCTCTTCCCATCGCTCCTCCAAATCATTTGTTGTCATCCCCCCTCCTCCATCATATCACCTCAAAACAACCATCCATATTCCTCCTTCATCTACTCCATCCATTTTAGGCCCTTACATCCCTCCATCCACCATCTCCCACCCTTCCTCTACTCCATCCATTTTGGTTTCTTATGTCCCTCCACCCACCATCACACATCCTCCAAGTACTATGTCTATTTTGGGCCCTTATATCCCACAATCACCTCCTCCATCTCATCCTATTCATCCTCTCATCCATCCATCACCCATCCATGTCACCCATCATAAACATCCCACTCTCATGTCCCCTAATTAGGATCAACAAAGACACATATCTACACATCCGTCATCCACATATCATCCCCAAAATCCTACCTCCATCACTCCATTTGTATTTCCTCACATCATCCATCTACTCACACCCATCCCATTGCTATTAAAATAACTTTGGATTTTAATGTGAAAATGCATAAATATAAATATCCTCATGAATCTAAAGCTCCTCATGTCCCCTTGAAACAACATGTTGAAGAAAATAAAAATCAAATCCACGGGCTGCAAAAGCCCACTAAAGCAAAGACCAAAACCATGTGGATCCCAAAGAAAAAAGATGCAATACCTTCAAATGAAAAATTTGTAACAACATCCAAAGTTGTTAATCCAAAAACTAATCATACACCCCTTTCATCTCCTAAATCCGTTTTGGGTCCTTATGTCCCAAAATTCACTATCACATCTCCTCCATTATCCCCACATTCTCCATCCATTAATCCTCCTAACATTTCACATCCACCACCCTATGTGCCAATGTTGGTTTTGAACTCATCACCCCATCACACACCTACCTCATCATTTCTTCCATACACTTTCTAGCATGCCATCCATTATCCCCCATATCTCCCCCATCCAATCCCTTTAATTCATTCTCTCGCATAATCCATTTATCATAATAGGGTTGTACCAACCTCAAATTGTCGATTCACACATGGGCTCTTAATACCTCAGCTAGAATTTGATGCTTGAGTGCTTCATCCATCTCCTTATCACATGTCTTCTAAATCCACTTATCCACATCCCTATCTTTATCCATATCCATCTACCTATCCAAAAAATTTTAAAAAAAAGAAGAGAGAAATAATTCATCCAATGGTGAAAACTTGGCAAACAAGTTCCTTGGATAAGTACCATGATGAAAAACTGGAAAATAGGTGTAATGCGTAAATCCCCATCCATCCTTTTTTGCACTTGGGGATAGCTTCTTGATATGCATTCCCTCCATCTTCTATGCTTCTGACTATGCACCCATCTTCCTGCTATACATCCTCTTCATTCATCCCCTCCATCCCACCTATCTTCCACATCCTACCATCATATCCCATTTATCTTGTGATCTTGATCAAATCAAGGGCACCTATCTATTCATGCTTTGTACACCTCTTGGTATACATTCCCTTCATCCATTCTCTATCATATTCCTTAGTCACCCATTATATCCTTCTCTAGTTATATCCTTTATCTTCCCACCCACTCATCTTTCATCCCTCTTGCCTCATGACACACGACATATTTAGAGTGGGGGCACTTATCTCCCTTTGTGACATAGTCCTTGGAGACATCATCCATCATAACAATCTCTTCCATCTACCCATCATTATCTTCCTATCCATTCAAACAATCCCCTCCATCTCCCCATTCTTATCTTTCTATCCAAACAATCCCTTCCATCTCCCAATCCTTATCTTCCTATCCATCTATCATGACATCCATGTCATCTCCCCATCCTTATCTTCATATCCATCCAAACAATTATTTCCATCTCCTCAATCTTATCCCTCTATTCATCCATCATAGCATCCCTTTCATCTCCCCATCCTTACCTCCCTATCCTTCTATTATAAATCCCTTCCATCCCTTGTCCTTATCTTCCCATCCAAACAATATCTTCCTCTCCAAAAAAATCCCCCATCCTTATCTCTCTATCCATTCTTTCATCTTTATCCTCATCCCATCTCACAATCCCTTGTCATTGGTATCTAGCTATAGGCTCCTCCATCATGCAACACAATTCCTTGATCAAATCATCATCATCATCATCATCATTGGGATGTATCCTTCTCTCATCAACAACCCTTTCATCGTGATGTATCCTTCCCTATCATCAATCATCTTTCCAATCTCCTATCACTTCTCATCACTCATTTCTCCACCATACCATCCTCTCAATTCATCTTTTGCTAATCCCTAAGCTTTGTGTAATTTCCATCAACAATCCTATCCAGTCCAATAGGTCTATCCTATCTCATTGTACATCAATTTCATCTTTTTATCCACTTATCCTAGTCATCTCATCATCCTTTATCCACCATTTGTCTTTGGTCTTTGGTTGAACTACATTGCCTGTACGCTTTCACATAGGCAAGTTTGATCATTTGATCCATCCCTAGGGCTCCTTTATCATCTATTATCAATCTCCATTGTCCTCTTTCCACTTTTATCCATGGTCAGTCATCAGTCTTTTATCAAACTATGAGGGCTCTACACTTTCACTTAGGCAAGGCTAATCTTTGATCAGCCCCTAAGCCCCTAGGCCATTAGGTTGTGTCGGTCACGTGTTTCTTTCTTGTTTTGTCTCTTGTGTCATGTTGTCAAGAATGCCCTTATCTAGCTGGTTCTTTACAAATGAGACCCTCTAGTATCAAAAGATCTTATTAATGTAAAAAATATTGCATCAAGTGGGTCACCTTAGTTTAGTATCCATCTTCGGTCTCAATAGGATGTATCCTTCCTAACACACCTCATCAACGCCATCCATCCTCTCGATCCTATGGCAAAGGATGTTTGAATTTGATTATGATCTTTTGATGATTTTGGATTTTGTTTATTGTTTGAGCTCCCTCTTGCAACTCGTCAAGATCACCATAATCTATCATATTATGGTATGTTTTGATCGGTTGACATAGAGGAATATCTTGATTCTTTTTCTTTTTGTTGGTGTCTTCTTGGTTGTCTCTACGTAGTACCCACCAAGATCCCCCTGGTCTTGTGTTACACTGGGGCATCCTCTTGTGCTTGTGGTTATTCCAATACCTGGCCTGACTAAATTCCTTGTGACTTTGGGGTGTTGGGATATCCTTCTTGTCTATTATGTTCACCTTATGCAGTAGACACTAATCAGCCTTGGTTCTTCATACCCTAGAATCTTGTGTCTTATGCTATAGCAAAAATCAATGCTCCAAAAATGGAAAATTGCATTAAGATTTCATTTCATCCCCCCCATTCATCCTTCATCACTCTCCCTCCTCTATCCATCCAATCTCTTATCATCATCTCTTCCATCATATTCCAAGTGCATCTTGTCCCCCATCCTTTTTATTCCTTTCATTCATCTCACATCTCAATCCTACCCTCATCCTTGGTCTTGTCCCTAGCCTTGTTAAAAGCCTTCATCCTCATCATCATCATCATCATCAGGATATATCCTTCCCTATCCTTTCATGTTGTTTCAAGATGCATCCTCCCCTTATCAACAACCCTTTTTATCGATATGTGTCCTTCCCTATCCTCGTGTTTTTTTGGGATTTATCCTTCCCTCATCAACAACATTGTCAGCATCATTAGGATATATCCTTCCCTATCCTTTTGTGTTGTCTTGTGATATATCCTTCCCTCAACGATGACACTCCATCCCTCATCAACCCATTTTGGCTTATATCTTGACTAGGGAAACACCACCTCTTGTCCTTAAATCCATTTGTTCTTCTCATCATCTCCCATCACTTATCATCCTTTCTTATCCATCACTTTGCATCA
>VDFB02000013.1:28440262-28467139 GCA_007258455.2 Sequoia sempervirens
AGGCTGGGGTTTGCTTTGGTATTTGGTTAGGAGATGTCAATCCTAAAATGTCAACACAAAAAGCGTGTTTAATAGCTTACTTTATTTTTCCGGACTTCGCCCATGATGTGGCTGATGACTTTATTTTTAGCCAAAATTGATAAAATGAAAAGGGTTTGTAGAGGAGATTCTCATCTTTTTTCCAATATAAATTATGTTTTATTTTGAATTTAATAGATTATTATTATTTATTTTCTACTAGAATTATGACAAAAGTCCTGATTGATACGCTGATTGTAAAACATTTATAACTTTCAAATGGTATCATATTTTTTGAATCCAAAACATGCATCACATTCTATGCTTTGCATACTATAGGATTAAAAAAAAAAAATTGAATTTCATGAAATTTTTACCAAGTTAAGGTGGTCAGACATACGAGTTTTTATATTTTTAAAAAGATGTAATAAAAAATTCATAATTAATTATTTACATGTAAAAGAATTACAAAAGAAATGCATCACATCAGGACATGAATCCTCTACTTACATCTAAAATCTCATAAAAAAATATTATCATTTTATTATGGTTAGGGTGGTCAGACAGACACCTACTTCTTATTTTTTCCTGAAATTTAAGTAATACTACATTGAAATTTTAAATTTTCACCAAATAGATTTTGTTTTAAAAAATAAACCTAGTAGTTTAGAAACTACATTCAATTTCCCACAGAATCTATTCTTACATGTTTTTGAAATAATATAGATAACTTATTCAAATTTTTACATCAAGTTGCCTAACTCTAATTGTTCTGAATTTTCATTGCCACTTAAGGGCTTGTTTGGCATACCATGATCCTGCACATACCCATAACTAATTTCTATAGTAGTAGTGACAACGAGGATCCCATAACCAACCTACCTAGAATTTTTTAGGATACCACTCTTTTCATGATTGGCACCTTATCCTTTCAATTAGACCATAAAAATCATGAAAGCCACCTAGTATATCCCCAAATCATCAATTACGACCAATGAGGAGCACCAATTCTTGATACATTTGAAAACTATGAGGCTCTCTCAGAATTCATGGGACTATGGGATAACATTTTGTGTGAGGATCACAAAGTAGGGTTCATCATTGAGCTAGATACACAAGCCTGTTATGGGGAAACGATTGAATCCCTCAGTCACAAAAGTGAGAAATTAAGAATAATATCTAAGTCCTTGAGTGAAAACCACACTGTGGCACTCTTCGACAAGAAAACGGTAAAAATAAAGGATGCATCCAACGATGAAAACCTCTATGAGGTACCCAAGGATGGGGGATTCAATCTTCCTTTTAGAGCTCTTCATCAAGAAAAAACAATAGTCCTGATAGAAAATGCAATCCAGTCAATCTAGGAACAGAGGAAACCCTACACATTGCATTCTATGCAGAGTTATTACTATCAGAGGAACAAGAGCTCCTAGCAACTTTCCTAAAAGAGAGACAAATAAACTTCACATGGAGCTATTCTGACATGCTAAGGCTTGATCCAAAAATTTTGGTTCACCACTTAGCAGTATACCCAAAAGCAAAGCCTGTTAAACAAAAGTTCAGAAAAATGCACCCTTAGATCACCCTGCTAGTCAAAATGGAATTAAAAAAGCTATTAGATTCAGGATTCATTCAAGTGATAGATTATCAAGAATGGGTGTCAAACTTGGTGCTTGTCTCAAAACCCAAAGGGGACATCAGAATCTACACAGAATTTAGACACTTGAACAAAGCATGTCCGAAAGATGATTTCCAGTTGCCCAATATTGACATGATCATAGACATGATGGCAAGACATGAAATTATTTCCTTGATGGATGGTTTCTCAGGTTATAACAAGATAATGATTGCTAAAAAAGACCAACACAAAATGGGCTTCACTTGTCCTTAGGGGACTTACTATAGAAATATGATGCCATTTGGTTTAAAGAATGCAAGAGCAACATACCAAAGAGCCGTGACATTAATATTCCACGACATGATCCATAAATTGGTCGAAGATTATGTTGATGGCATTCTAGCCAAATATAGAAAGAGAAAGGATCACATAGCAACCCTAAGTGTCATTTTTGATAGACTAGAGGAATAGAAGGTTAGATTAAACCCAAAGAAGTGCATCTTCAGTGTACAATTAGGAAAATTGCTAGGATATATAGTGTGAATGAGAGGTATTGAGGTAGATCCAACAAAATTAAAAGCAATCCTCAAGATGGAGGCACCAAAAACATTAAATAAATTGAGAGTTCTCCAAGGAAAGCTTCAATCCATTCGAAGGTTCATAGTGCAGCTAGTAATAAAAAAAAAACATACTCTCACCTACTTCACAAGGGAGTAACGTAAAAATGGGATAACAAGTTTGAAGAGGCATTCAATAAAATCAAAGAATATCTACTGACACCATTGGTCCTAATGCCACTAATCCCAATAAAGCCATTAATTCTCTATGTGTTAGTAATAGCAACAACCCTTGGATCTCTCCTAGCTTTGCATGATGAAAATGGAACAAAAAGGGCCATTTGTTACATTAGTAGAACAATGGTTGGGAATGAGCTAAACTAATCATTCATAGAGAAAGCACGCCTAGTGGTAGTGTTTGCATCACATAAATTTAGACATTACATGCTAGCACACAAAATAGAACTCAGTGCCAAAATCAACCCTCTCAAGTACTTACTGTCAAAAGCAATGCTCACTAGAAGAATGGCCAAATGGGTGATGATACTATCATAATACGACATTGAATATGTGGAGTGGAAAGAAATAAAATGCCAAGTCATTGCAGATCGGCTGGAAGAAGCACCAATCTATTCAGAGAAACCTCTCATCTCAAAGTTTCCAAATGAATCCATTTTCAATCTCAACATAGCCAACCACTAGAAAATTTACTTTGATTGCTCATACACACAACATGGATCAAGAGTTAGTGTCTTCTTTATCACCCCACAAGGGGATTGCATACCAAGGTCTTATAAATTGGCATTTCCCTACACCAATAACATTGTAGAATATGAGGCTTTAACCATAAGTCTTAGAATAGTAGTGCAATGGCACATTATAGCCCTCAGAGTGTACAAATATTCTCAATTGATAATAAACCAAGTCAACAATGAGTACCAGAATAAGGATGATAAGCTCACTCCATACAACAAACTGGTAGAGACTCTCAAGGAATCCTTCATCGAAATCACATTTGAGCAGATTCCCAGAGCCAAAAATAGAGTAGTAAATGCCATGGCAACAATTAGATCCTTATTGGACATCCCTCATAATGTCCCAAAATATGAATTCCTGATAGAGCAGCTTCTCGTGCCTACATTTGAGGTACTAAAGTCAGAATTCATGTGTGAAATCATTGGTCCCAGTGATCCTTGGTACCATGAAATTTATACATACCTTCGAATAGGTGTCATACCTATTGACTTACCCTCAACCCTAAAATGAACCTTTATAAAATAGACATCCCGATTTGTCATCCTAGGAGATACCCTGTATTATAGGAGCATAGAATGAACCTTACTGTGTTGCCTAAATGCTAAGGATGCATTGACCATTCTAACTAAAGTACATAACAATATCTGTGGTTTGCACTCAAATGGAATGACCATAGCCAAGAAATTATTGAGGATGGAGTATTATTGGCCTACAATGGAAAGAGAAGCACATCACTATGTCAGAAGGTGTCTACAATGTCAACAACATGGAGATCTCATCCATGCTCTAGTTGAAGGACTTCATACCATCATCACACCATGGCCCTTTTCATAGTGGGGACTCGATCTCAATGGAAAAATCACTCCCACTTCATCTAACAACCAAAAATTCATCATAACTGCCACAAAGTACTTTACTAAGTGTGGGGACTCGATCTCAATGGAAAAATCACTCCCACTTCATCTAACAACCAAAAATTCATCATAACTGCCACAAAGTACTTTACTAAGTGGGTGGAAGCCATACCCATGACTTATATAACTCAGAAGTAGATATCAAAGTTCATCTTGAACTATCTCATTTTCCTCTACGGTGTCCCACAATCCATTACCTCAAATAATGGGACACAATTCAAGAATTAGGATGTCCGCGACTTATGTGAAAAATTCAAGATCCAACATCGCTTCTCCACCCCATACTATCCCCAAGGAAATGGCCATGTAGAAGCCACTAATAAAACCATTTTAAAAATTCTCAAGAAAATAGTCAATGATGCAGGTCATGACTAGCATCTGCAGCTCAATCCCATCCTTTGGGCCTACCGAACCAGCATCCGTACACCCATCAGGGCCACCCCTTTCTCCCTGGACTACGGATCAGAAGCGGTACTCCCCATTAAGATTGAGCTCCCATCACTTAGGATATCACTGTAAAACCTCATCATGGATGAAGAGTATTGAGCATCAAGACTAAATGAGCTAGAGCTAGTAGAGGAGTGATGTATAGATGCTTTAAATCATTTATAGGTTTATCAAAATAAACTCAAAAGGAGCTATAATAAGAAAATTAGAAGCAGGACTTTCCAAGTTAGAGAACTGGTATTAAAGGAGAAATAAAAGAATGTCCCAAATCCAAAAAAAAGGCCAATTTGAACCCAATTGGTTGGGACCATTCATTATCACAACAAGTTATAAGTCAGGGGCATATCAGTTATCAACACCCGAAGGGGAACCTCTGCAAGAGGCCATGAATAACTCTCATCTCAAAAAGTTTTATGCCTAATCTTTCAAGGTATAGAACCAAAAAAATTTTTAAAAAAAAAATGTCATGAAGAAATAGTTACCTTGGTGACAACAAAAAAATCTGAAAAAGGATTGAAAACAGTAAGGAGAAAAAATGTCCTCTAGTGAAAACCACTTCAGTGGCACTTTGGATGGGTACCTTGGTGAAAACATAGAAAATAGGCTCCTTGAGTAAATAAGTACCTTTCATCCACTAGGACCTTCACGGCTTGTTCTACATCATCCATCCATTATGTTTCCATCATCCATCACATTCGAATCTCCATCCATCACTCATCCAACCACATCCACACCATAGTTTGGTCCTCTGTTCATATCATAATTCCTCCTAGTACTACTCAGCCCATCCTCAAGGTTATTTTGTCCTACTTTTATCAAAGTAGTCTATTGTATCATGTTGTGGGCATGTTATCATCAAATCAGATTCGTGTATATTCTTGAAGTCCTAAAATCATAAAATCCAAAAAAAACATTCAAAACATATCAAAATCCAAAAATAGGTCAAGAGTCAATCAGAAAGTCAAAAAAAAAGTTGTCTTCTCAAACTATGGGTCTCTGAGCCTTGAACGTAGGAAGGTTGATCTTTGATCATCCCCTGAGACACTTAGGTCAATCCTTTAGGAATTTTTCATAATAAACTGACATTCCATCATGTATATCTTCATCTGTAAATCAGTCAAGTCGTCAGTCAAACTACATGGTCTAAAGTTGCATGTATAATGTAGGAAAGGCTAATCTATTGATCAACCCCCAAGGCCCCTACAATAGGTCCTAAGGTTAGTCTCTTGGTCAAAATCTCAGAAAACCCCAAAACATTCAAAAATTTGGAAAATCAAAACATTGAAAACTCTCAAAATAACAAGAACATCCAAATATTTGAAAAAGTCCATTTGCCTCATCTCTATTTCACCTGCAATAACATCACTCATAATAAATGATCCTCATCCTCAAAATTTGGCAAGATAATCAGAAGCAAGTCTAGCTAGTAAAATGTGAAAACTCAAAAACGTCAAGTCTCAAGTCTAAGATAGTACGTAAGCAAGTTGGTCATCTCTTGGTGTCGATAGCCCACCATCCAATGGGTCCCATACCAATCATTTGAAAGAACACTTAAGATAAATTAAATGACATGCCACCATCCACTAACATGTCCTAGGATGTATCCTTCCTACAATGGGCATTATGTTTTGGCAATAGTTTTGATTCCTATCCTTAAAAACATATCCCCTTTTGGTTAGCGGTATTGAAGAGCATCGACTTGTTTGTTTACTTTATCTTTATATTTTTGACTTATCTTATTATGCTCATTTCAAGGAACTCTTGATGATATCTGAACATAGGATTTAGAGAAATAGGAATGGGGCAACAATCATTATCTTTTTATCTACTCTACTTGTTGAACATGTTTGTAATATAACCTTGGAAAATACTTGCTTTGATAGGTATGTATGAAGGGTGTTTTGGGAAACTTGTTGACTATTGCATTGATAGGTTATACCTTTCTATGTTTTGGTCTGAGGTGTTTGAAACTTATGAAGTGCATCCTAGTAAGGCTTTCATATGTCAGGTGTGAAAAAGGATACTCCTATCTTATTGTCAAGTCAAAGTCCATCACATTAGGTACAACACCATCTTGGTTCTCTATACCTTGATGCATCGTACCACATGTGTTATCAAACATAAGAAAATTGGCCCTTTGAAAATCCTGACTCCTTGGCAAGTAGTCATCATCACTTGCATATTCATCATCTTATTTCTCATTGAAATTTCTTCTTCTCTTTCATCTCTTCTTGCTCATCACGCTAACAAAGAACTATGACAGTTAATCATCATCACTATCATTAGCATCGTCATCGATCCTACATCCATAAAATCATTAGCATATTGCATCAACATATCATATAGGAAACATATGCATTGCATTTCCATCATCATATAAATATATTATTATAAGCATTTTCCATAAATAAGCACATCTATTTTTTTATCACATTACATCCATTTTTTCCATCACATTGAATTCATCACATGAACCATTGCATAACATTCATTTGCATAAACATTTCATAACCATTTCACGTTACCACCTATTGCATAATCATACATAATAGGTACAAGATCATTATAGATAATGCATTGCATTATAAACATACATTCTCGTATAACATCAAAAGTCATCTCCCACATTACGTTTATTTTGCATTAAACATCATTATACCACTTTACACTAGTATATCATTTCATATATTACATTGCATCACATTAAATGCATCACATACAATAAATTATCATTTAGCATGTTTAAGTTAATATATTTGTTATTCTAAGCATCTTAAAACCTTCTCATTTACATCATCAATACACATCATATAAAACACAACCATTACATTTACATAGCACACTTCATAAATAACATCACAATCATTTCTTACATTTCATTGCATAAATCATTCCATACCATTATAAGCATAAATAGGAACATAAAAATCCATTACATGCAAAGCGTACATCCATCCATAATCATTTTATAAGAATGGTTCACATATCATTTCACGTATACACCATAGATCATCTCCATATAATTTTGTATATTACACTTCATATCACACCATTTGCATCAACATATATAGATCATCATATAAATCATCCTTAGTATCCATTCATATTGCATATAATACAAATCCATCTACATATCATGAATAAGCACCATAATATAAGATATATTTGTAAAGCATACATCATCAGAAAGAAATGCATCTATATATACATCACATCACACCATAACATCATTGTATAACATATAGAAATAGAACCATCCATAAATGCATTAAATAAATGATACACATCACATCATATCAAAATCATCATCTCATATATATCATCATTGGGTAATAGTCATTGTACAAAATAATCAGATCACTATACATGTGTGTCAATAAGTACAAAAAATCTCATCGAGCTATCAAAAAGGAGTTTATAAGGCATGAAAAATATCATCTCAATCAAAACAAGGTCTACCCATCGTACCTGCTATGCTCACCCTTGTCACCATGACCCTCTACTAGTCTATGGCTCATCTGCTACAAGTAATTTGGGGACCACTCTGCTCTAGGTATGGCCTGATGATAATGTATACGATAGTAGTCTACCTCTCAGATGACCTCCTTGTAAGATCAAAGGGACATTGTGCTCTGAGAGGAGGAGGCTGCCATTCTCCCCAACTGTTATCTCTAACCCATCTCTATGGCTACTTGTAGCTCTATAGCCCACCTCTAGCAAATAGCACTGTCTCTCTCATTCCTGGCTTGGTCTCTCTCGGTCCTGGCCTGATCCCTCGCTACTATCAGGGTTTGAACTTGGGCTTGCAGTTGCGCAATCAATGCATCTCGAGGATCCACCTACCCTATTGGCTTCCCTACAATTTGTGCTCATGGAGGTTGTCCCTAAGGCTAATCCTCACCCTTAGCTCATGGTGATGCATCTGCCTGATCCTGCTGCTTGCCTAGCATCTGCTCTTGATCTTGCATCTGAACATCAGCCTGAGGCAGTTGAACTAGTTGAACTGGAGGCCTGTGGCTGATCCTACCAAGCCCCATCTCTCCATCCTCAGCCTCCCCATATGTCCCTCGTCTTCTATCGAACAACAAGTGTTCCTAGGACTATCAACCATAGGGGTGGCCGAAACCAATCTCTGTAAGCCTATGTAACACCTGGATCCATAGGCCCCTAATCGTATACCCATGGCTGAGCCACCAACTATCCAAAGTTGTCAACAGCCTCAGAGGAAAGAATATATCATCCCCATGAAGCATGTGATATAGTGCGAGAAAATATAGCAACGTAATCATCATCATGTCAGTCCTATATCTCACCGAACTAACACTAAACATGCTCGGGTAGGTATCTCTCAACCATGGTATGCTCTTGTCCCTACATGAAGTGGTCTTGGTGAGCAAAGAAAATATACTCTACATCATTAGCCTATCTAGGCTGACCAAGGTATGGTTGCCATGTAAAAGCCTGCATCTCATCTAGGACTCTCCTCCAATAGGGAATCATGTGCTCACCCATGTGTGTGAAGGAAACACCACCTCTCTAATGCCACACGAGGGGATCATCAAGCCCCATCAGTACTACAACGACTCATAGTTTAAGAATAGCAATGTGCTCCCATGCCCATACATGGAGAAGTGCAACACCTGCTCTGAGTGCTCTACCATCGAGGTAGACGTACTCGTGTAAATATTTGTAGAGTGAAGCAAGAAGAATAGGCCCCCAAGAAAAATGAGTATGTCTGTTGCACATCACCATGCACTCCCAATAGAGTCCCCAACTAGGACTAAAGTACTGGCCTCATATATATGGGGAAATGAGACCCAAAATGATGGCCACAACAACCAGTAGAAGGGAGAAGCCAAAGCTCTATGAGGCTCAAGCTCAATCTGACCCTCATAGTAGATAACATCCTTTATAGCAAGGATTGTGTGACAAGCATCCTGCCTGGAATTCATATCAAAAATAACATGCTTACCATGAATCAACAATCTCAAGATGTGCCACACATCCTCTAAGGTGATGGTGGCCTTGCCGGTAGGAAGTTGGAAAGATAAGGTCTCGATGTACCATCTCTCGGCAAGTGATGACATCATCCCAAGGTGGGTACACATAGGCACTGCATATGTGATGTTCCACAACCCCATGTCCCGTAATCAATTCTTCTCTTTGTCACTGAGGTCTTGCAAGTAACCAAAGAGCTCTTGTGACCTGTGCTCTCAAGAATAGAGCTCCCTTGCCTCATCCTACATCAAGAAGGGTCAACATGTTCAAAACTTTGAAAAATTTCATTCCAGGCATCCAAAAAATCACTCCTGTGTCACTATCCATGAAGGTGTCGCAGTTTGAATTTTTTTCAAACTATGACGCTAGGACACAAAATACTGAAAGTGCACCACCATGGTGCACTTTTCTACTGAGTGGTGTAGTTTGGGAAGATTTCAACCTAAAAGGGCACCACCACGTCACACTTTGAAACGACCCTGTTGGTGGGGGTGTGAGTGTCAGAGTTTGAAATTTGTTTTCAAACTCTAAACTCCACTACCACAGCACAATGTGACACCGAGCAACACAATTTTGTTTTTGATTGGTGCTATATAGCACCGCTACAGAATAACTAACTTTAAACACATTAAATGAGCACGAAAAATGAGAAATAAAGCTCAAGTAAGGATCACTTATCGGTATTTCTAGACTTGGTCGGAAATGTGCATTGGGAGCCGTCGTTGCGCCATATCACAGGAGGTCAGAGCTCAAGTCTCAAATTTTCTAGAGGGTTGTATGTTAAAATGAATTGAAAGTGAAAGCCTTTTTAAGCTTGAAAATTAGGGTTTTTTCACCCTAATTGGCTATTTTGCTAGGGTTTTGGACTCTTAAACCTATTTTTGTCCAGTTGAGGCTTGTTTTACATCATTTTATTGTGTTTAGACACATTTTTTTCCTCTTGGAGCCTTTTTGAACCTGTTGGGCACCTTGTCCTCTTTTTTTGCGAGATCACCCAAAAATCAAATTTTTTGACCAATCTCTTGAGGGGGTAATATATTGGCATGCTTTCTCTCGTTGGGCAGTAGTGGGGTAATATTTTGAAACTGGGATTTTTTTTGGCTTTGATCAAGACCATTTATTCTTTGAACCAATGCAACGAGTGCATTGCTTCAAAGAGGGGAAAAATGTAGACACGTAAAATATACCGATTGACATTGGACACTTGATCCTCACCACTAACATCATTTCGTCTTGAATCATCCTTCAGTCTAACCATTTAATTAAATATCATTATCTAATTAAATTCATAAATATTCCTCTCTTAATTAAATAAATCTATTATCTAATTAAGTCCTTTCTAGATAATTAAATTAACCATTTTGATCTAATTATCCTATTTAATTAAATAATTAATTTTATTCGATTAAATCTCCAAATTCTATCTATTAAATTAAATAAATTAAAACCTTATTTAGTTTAATGTAACATCATCTCTTTTAATTAAATAAATCAAAGTCCTTATTTAATTAAATCCCTTATCACATTCTTCTCATATTTGATTTAAATAAATCCACAAATTTAAGTCAAATAGGTCACATCATTTAATCCCTTCGTTATATTAATCAACTTGGATTAATTTAATCTCTCCTCATGTCCCATCCTCCATCTTTTACCACTTGCACATGAGAATAGATTTAATTGATTTATTAAATTTCTATTTTCCTTCAACAAGGCCTCCTTTAAGGAATATTCCCCAAGTTTTAATTCAAAATCCAAGTGGGATGAGTCCTTCCAACAAGGCATTTACTCTCTCTTACATTTCCTTTTCCTTGAGCCAAGTGGCATTCAATGCATTCTTCCTTCCATCTTGCATGTCATTTCAACAATTTCAAAACTCCAAAATATGCATTTATTGACACATTCTTCAAAACTTGCACATCCTCCATCCACTCATAAATTAACTAGTGGCACTTTTCCATTGGCTACATCTTAGTTCAGTATTGCTCTATTTTGGACATTCATCCATCAATCTCATCTATAAATAAAAGGCTAATCTCCTCATTTGATCATCCACAATTTGAGTAGACTTACTATGCTCAAATCATTAGCAATTTTTATCCATTATTATTGAGTTCATAGATAGGTTATGTATATTTTTCTATTGGAGCACTCATCAAGTGTCAACAAAGGGGATCACTCTTCATCACACATCAATCTTGCATCATAGAAATTGGGGAAGGGCCAATTTTCACATCAAATTGGCACCAATTCCCCCATGGGATCAAGACTTTGCATTTGTTTTCAATAGGATTTAGCTTACTCTATTGTTCTTTCATCTCATTCTTGCTTTATTTCTTATTTGAATCTTTGCTAATGGATTTCATGGGGAATCCTTGTTCTTGCTTGTATTTCACCTTCTAATTTGTTTGTTCGTGTTGTTTTGCAGGCATTTGTATTAGGGTTCGACAAAAGTGCATATTTTAGACCCTATACTCGACCAACGACTATAATTCGATCAGTTTCCATCTAATCCATCTCTACTCATGCCTCTACCAGATTTGCACGTAATCTCTCTATGGTTACCAAGGTCTATTCTAACTGTATTACACTCTTAGCTCGACGGAGTCACCTACTCACGCACTCGAATGCTACTCGTAATCTCACAAAAGGTCTAATGACTCTGGCTCTTCCTCCATGATTAGTGGGGGCATGCAGTTAGGATCCATCTCTTCCTCATTGATGGATGCAATAACTACCTCTGTGGTATCCTCATGATAGAACTCTCACCAGTCTCTCATCGCTCCTACAAGATAGAAAATGTACACAATCAGTAACACATCATCATGATATACATATATAAAAATAAAGCATAAAACATAAAGGACATGCATAAAATCAAATATCATCACCTATGTCTCTAGATGCATGAGGAATGTCAACCTCATCCTCTCTGGGCAGCATCGAGGATGTGCTAGCCTCTCTCTGACTCTGGGTGTTGATTTTTGTTGTAGCTATTTCCCATGATCTGGTCCTGTAAGTGTGTGAGGACTCTCCATGCTCATATTGATCCTCAATAGCTACCTCATCACCCTCATTCAAGGGTAGATCCTCCTTGTAGTAATCATCCTCATAATCCTCCTCCTCCTCATCTTCTCCTCCATCCTGGTCCTCATAATCAAGATCAGCCTCAAACTGGTACTCATCATCAATAACATCTGTAAAAATATATGTTGGCCTATATTGTACTTCCTCTACTCTCTCCTCTAGCTCATCACCCTAATTTGTTGTTAGCTCTACATTACCTATAGGGAAATCCATGGGGAACATAGGAGTTGGTCCTGCATATGACCACCACTCCTCATGCTCATCTATGTTGCTAACATCATCAGTGTTAGATGTTGGTGTTTGGTCATGATCTGAATCATCAAAATCACTCTCACTCTCATGATCTATAGTTATCCAAATAGCATCACCTGATCTCTGGGAACTCTGCACTGATCACCTAATGAAGGGGAATTCCCTCAGTGGTTTCTTCACCTATCTAAACAATCGCATGACTTTCCCATAATAGAACGGTCATACAACATAGTCATGCCTCCCAGTTAGATACCTATCTATCTGCATCCTTTGTAACTATCTAGTGGGATCTGGCTACTATAAAGTGAGTAGATAAAGCCTCTATAGGATCTTGTCCTCCTCCAATCGGTCAAATCGCACCCTCGAAAAGTGTAAATCCCCATACTACCATAAGTATCACAAAGGATAGCTAAATTCTCGTGGATATCCTACAGCTATAGCATAAGGGAATCCAACAGGCCTAGTAAATGTGATATGCTCAAGGCACCACACCTATAAAAGTGTACAATGGACCATATTGTTGATCTCTTGAAATAAAAATTAACCAAGATCATAATATAAGTGTGCTAGAATGTAGCGGTCACAAGCATAAACTATTCTCTACTCATACATCCCTCATATCAAGTGTACCATTTCCCCATCCTAGTGTGTCACTCATCTATTTGGATTGAGAACCAGTGCCACTTTGTGCATCATAATCCCTCTAACCACAAGATCTCATGAATACAACAACATGGGTAGCTCAATCTGTACTCTAAACTTCTCATCATGTATCGGTCCACCTATACAATAATGCATGTTTCTCTTCTTCTCTCAAAATGACTGATCCCCCCATAAATATACCCACTCTCCCCAAATGGGAAGTCAAAGAATTTGGTGTACATCCTCAAGAGCGATAGGAATTTCCTTGGTGGGAAGATGAAAGGAACAAGTATCGACATCCCAATGCTCATACAAAGCCATAAGCATGGTGTCATGGTATCTCATAGGTGGCATAAGATATGCCCAATATAGATACCCACTAACTATAAATGATCTACCTCTTTCGGTGATAGCGTTAGTGCATGATCTCTTAGAAATGTGAGCTATCTTCCCCTAGGTGGGAAGATAGATCACATTTCCCCAGTGGAAAGATGAAAGGTACAAGTATTGACATCCCAACGCTTACATAGATCCATAAGCATGGCATCATGGTATCCCATAGGTGGCATAAGATATGCCTAATAGATACCAACTGACTAGAAATTATCTACCTCTGCCGGTAATAGCAATAGTGCATGATCTCTTAGAAATGTGAGCTATCTTCCCCCCAGCTATTGTCATGATTGGGCAAGGACCTATTAAGATCATCACAAAATGCTCTAAATTTCATCTAATATCTTGAATTTTCTCATTATTCATCAAACAAGTGTGCTAAAGGAAATCTATTGTGCTTTTCTAATGGCCCTAGACACTTTAGAACCCTTTTAAGACATTTCACAAAGAAATGGGGACACTTCACAAATAAATAGGACACTTCATGAAGAAACATGACACTTTGCAAACAAAAGGGACACTTTGTGAACAAATGGGGACACTTTGCAAAAAAAAATTCCAAGACCCTAAATTAAACTATCAATGCATAAAAATAATTAAATTATTATAAAATTACAAGGCAAAAGTTGCAGAATTGACTTACCTCATGATACAACTCGTCATGTCCCACCTATCCACAAAGATCATCTAGCCACGAAGATGTGTAATCCCATCTACTCAACATCTTCTTCTCTCACTTATCACTCTCAAGCTACATGAAGGTAAAATGAATATTAAGTGACAAGTTACTTTCTTCTCTTCTTTTAATCACTTTTTATCTCTTTTTACCTTTATAAATTAACACACAGTTATCATCTTTTCAAGAAGTCAGAATGTAGCCATTATTCAAATCAACATAATGAGAGCTAGGGTAATCCATTTTCAATGCTATTTGATGCATTGGAATCATGATTTCACACTCGACATCATCATCCATCTATTGTTATGTAGCATGGTACTTGGAAATTCTCTATGATATGATGTTTCTTATTCGATGTGGCTAGATTGCTACCTTGATTCCACCTCTGTAAAGCAAGCAAAATCAAGGGAGGCATTCATCTACCCTATAATTGGATTTTGAAGAGTTAGATAAAAGGAGTTTTGAACAATTAACGAATGTATGTTGCAGGATGCAGTTCCTAATGTTGTGGTTGTATAGATAACTACATTGGGAGCTTCGCTCTCCCATCTTTTTAATGAGTATCCTTTTATGTAATTAGGTGCATCGTTTAGAGTCCTTTAGCTTACATATGCACATAGAGTCATATGGGCGCTAAAGTGGTGGCTAAATGTGCCATAGAAAATTGGACACTCTTGAGAAAATAGACAATTTCATGCATAATTGAACCCACTTTTAAGTCCGTTTACATCATTTACCCTTCAAAACAATATTTATAGGCCCCTTAGACCCATTAATTTTGGTCTAGAGGCTCGTTTTACTTGAGAGAACACATAAAACCCAACAAACAACATCTAATTATCTCATACCCCAAAAACCCACCTTCAAACAACAATAGTGGGACCCATTTGCCACATTGGGCGAATGAGTCCCCTCTGGTGGGACCCATTTTTCAAGGGTAGCGAATGAGTCCCCTTTGAGGGAAAATTAAAATTTAAGCGGGAATTTAATCAATTTAACTTTAATTTATGGTGAATGTTGGCCTCTTAGGTCCAATTAATGGGAAAATAAGGTGTTGTTGCTTATAAATACTCATTTTCAAGTCATTTCACACATATTTTTATCATCTCTTATCTTTTTATCATTCCTCAAGGGAAATTCATATATTCAAGTCTTCCACAACAAGTTTCATTAGCAAAAGTTGAAGTTTTAGGGTAGAAAACTAGGGTTTTTGTAGGTCTTGAAGCTCACTTCTCTTGTCAAGATCCAATATTGCAAAGGATTGATGATGGATGCCTATGGTGAGTCATGAAGAAATCTAGGGTGAAGAGGTGCAACTAGCCCCCAAATCACACCTAAGGACTTTGTTTCCTATTGATTCCATATTCCATTTTATTGTATCTTTAGATTAAGGTATGCACCTTCTTTGTTTATCATTTGTATGTCATTTCATTGGACTATTTTTCATGTGTTGTATGGTTTCTAGGGTTGATATTTTGCATCATGTAGATCATTCTTGCATGTCTTATTCTAGAGCAATAAGATAGGATCTTTGTCATATCTCAACTTTCTGTAGTATTTAACACATCTAAGGCTAAGTTTTATGTAGAATTTTCTACATTCAAGGTTTAATTACCCAACTAAGGGTTTGACTAAGGAAAAAACCCCATTTGACAAACAATTTGAGTTGTTTTGTAGGAATTTTTTGAGATCTAAAGTTGGGTTTCCATGAGAAATTGTTATGCAGGTGTCAAGGTGTAGGGGAAAACACTGAAATTGCAGAAATATGAAAGTGGACTAATTCACCATGCATGGTGAATGAGTCCCTCCTGAGGTGCATATTTGATTTATATGCAGATCTAGGTCCTCAATTGTTAGAAAATAGCTTATGTGCAGAAAATTCCTTATCTGGGACTCATTCACCCAAGGTGGTGAATGAGTCCCAATCAGCTCAAATTCAAGTTTCATCAATTTTCCAGATTGTTTTCCAATCTTCTCCAATTTTCCAGGTGCATTCATTCTAAGAAGTAGCCTTCTATTTAGTTTAATTTGCATTTTTTTCATTCTTTAAAGCATTTTTGCAAACAATATTGTGTTTCCAGAAATAGTATAGATCTTATATTTTCATTCATAATCTATTATATAGATCACTCAATTGCATTAATTTTACTTCATTTAGCTTAAACAACATCAGGATATGTGCAAGATAATGATGAACCAAAAAGTGGCAATATGATGGGTATGTGGCTGACAACTTTTTTTTACCCAAAATTGATGAAACAAAATGGGTTTCTAAAGGAGATTCTCAGCTTTCCACCAATATAAATTATGCTTTACTTTGAATTTAATAAGTAATTATTATTCATTTTCTATTCAAATTACAACTAAAGTCTTGATTGGTAAACTAATTGAAAAACATCTATAGCTTTCAAATAGTATCACATTTTTTGAATCCAAAACATGTGTCACATTCTATGCTTCACATATTATAGGATTAAATAAAAATAAAAATCAAATTTCATGAAGTTTTGACCAAGTTAAGGTTGTCACATACAAATATTTTATATTTTTTAAAATTTGTAATAAAAAATTCATAAATAATTATTTACTTGGAAAAAAATTACAAAAAAATATGCATCACATCGGGACATAAGTCCTCGACTTATATCTAAAATATTATAAAAAAATATTATCATTTTATTGTGGTTAGGGTGGTCACACAAACACCTACTTTTTTTTCCCTGAAATTTAAGTACTACTGCATTGGAATTTCAAATTTTCACCAAATAGATTTTTTTTTTTAAACAAACCTAGTAGTTTAGAAACTACATTCAATTTTCTACATATTCTATTCTTACATATTTTTAAAATAATATAGATAACTTATTGAAATTTTGACATTAAGTTTCCGAAGTCTGATTTTTCTAATTTTTTTGCCACTTAAGGGCCTATTTTTTTCATGATGATCTTGCACATACCTATCCTACATAACATAAATTTGAGTGAACCCTTACAATTTTTTTCCTAATTCTCTCCTTTTAGGTGAAAAACCTTAGAAGAGTAAGATAAGTCTTAAGAGCGAAAAATCAAAGGTTCACATACACTAGTTGGTATGAACTCAAACACATAGGTGGCTATGGGGAAAGTTGTGCCTTGAAATGGGTTTCCCACTTAACCATACCAAAGTTATACCTCTTGATAATTTTAATAAGGTTCCACAAAGGAAAATTATTTTCTAGGTCTATGAGGTAAGACAAACTTCATATGTGTGTATGTGTAGGATCATGATGGGTCAAAAAGTGGTGATAAGATGGGTATCTAGCTGACAATTTTTTTTAACCCAAAATTGATGAAACGAAAAGGATTTTTAAAGGATATTCTCATCTTTCCACCTATATAAATTATTCTTTACTTTGAATTTAATTAATTATAATTATTATTCATTTTTTATTTCAATTATGATTAAAGTCATGATTGATAAGCTAGTTGAAAAACAACTATAGCTTTCAAACAATATCACATCTTTTGAATCCAAAACATGTGTCGCATTATATGCTTTACATACTATAGGATTAAAAAAATAGCAATTTCATGAACTTTTGACCAAGTTAAGGTGGTTAGACATACGAGTTTTTATATTTTTTTAAAGTTGTAATAAAAAAATCATAACTAATTATTTACTTGGGGAAAAATTACAAAAAAATATGCATGGGTAAAAGCACAAAGCTGTGTCACACTTTATAAAGGAAACGGCCAACGCTGATCCTATTTTTAAACTTGAATCACTAAAAAGTGGCATATATGTTTTGAATTTTGAAATGATGTAAACTAGTGAAATATCTATTTTTTAGTATATTTTATGTTTGTATTTTTTAAGAAAATATAAAAAATTATTCTAAACTAGTTTTTAATAAATTAAAACTATAATTTAGTTGCTGATAAAATGCTGAAAAATGAAGTTGCATGGGACGTCAAACTTTTTATAGTAAATTTTACTATTTTTCTTTCAAATTTTTTGTGTGTATTTATAACTTGAAATTTTAGTGCATGGATATATTTTTTTCCATTTTGATAAATATATATTTTTAAATAAATATTAAAATGTGCGTGAATCAAAAAACAACTTTTTCATCGGACGTCAACTTTCATATTAAATATTTATCTAAAATGGAAACAAAATTATACCATCTTAAAATAGATTCTTTTATCTAGTGCATCATATTTTTTTCAATTTTTTTTAATAAGTTTTAGTATTTTTCCTTGGCATATTAATCAACCTAATATTTTGTGCTGAAAACCTACTTTTAGTAAAAATAAAATATAAAATATAAAAAATAATTAAACTATTAAAATAAATATATTTTTAAAACTACACTTATGGATCTACAAAAGGGTATTTTTATATTTTTTAAAAATGTTGTTTACATTAGGAGGAGTTATTGAAACTTCAAGTTTTTCAAATAATTTATTTTTTTTGGTAAATTGGACTTAAAGTGGTGCTCCATACATTTTTAGCCAACAATTTTAGTTGAAAAAGTTGTTGAAGCATCTAACTTAGCTAGAATGAATCTTACTAGATCATATGTTTCACCAAAATTGATTTTTAGTTAGAAATACTTAAATTCAGTTGTGATAAGTTGGCTGAAAGTGTGTGACAACTTTGTGCTTTTACCCGCATCACATCCACATGAGTCCTCTACTTATATCTAAAATATTATAAAAAAATATTAGCATTTTATTGTGGTTAGGGTGGTTAGACAGACACCTACTTCTTATTTTTTCCCTAAAATTTAAGTACTACTACATTGAAATTTCAAGTTTTCAGTAAATAGATTTAAAAAATAAATAAATAAACCTCGTATTTTAGAAACTACATTCAATTTTCTATATATTTTATTGTTACAAATTTTTGAAATAATATAGATAACTTGTTCAAATTTTTACATCAATTTTTCTAACTCTGATTTTTCTAATTTTTTTGCCACTTAATGGCATGTTTTTTCCATGATGATCTTGCACATACCCATGCTTGACACTCATAGACATTGTTAATGTAGAATAGTGTACGGATTGTTCAAAGGAATTTTTTTTTTGTGTGTGCAATGTCTCATCTTAGTGATCATACCCAATGTCTCCAAGAGAGCTTACTCAGAAACCCCTATGCCAAGTCATATGTTTCTAATAAGCTACGTCATGAAAAGGGTAATATGTCATATGTGATCCAACTTAAGGAATTTCATCCACATCCAAAGCTTGATCTTATGTATTCATGAAAGGTTAACAACTAGCTATTAAAGGAGGAAACCACAAGTGACATACAAGAAAAAGGTTACTTAACCCCTTGCCCCCACTGAGTGCAGGACAAAGGTGAGCTAAAATGATTGATGGAATGTAGGTGAGAGTGAAAATTGGTATCAATTAGAGGAATTAGATTCTCCCAAAAAGGGAAGCGTACCAAACTCCTTAAAATGTTGGATTTTGCAACTCAAAGCTTTACATTCATTAGTGGAGTGACCATGAACTATGATAGCACATAATGAAGTTTTGTCATAGCATTTCTTATGAGTTTTGGGAGGGAGGGTGATCAAGTGATCTTGGAGGAGTCTCAAAAAAATACCTTCTTGATCTATGGTAGGAGGTGGTCTTGTGGTTTGTCACAAAGATACCCCTTTCCTAGTATTAGTTGTCATATCTACACAAGTTTCTCTAGATTGCGAGATTTTCTTCTCTTCTTTATAGGAGGGTGTAAAATCTAACGAATTCAATTCATGAATGCTTTGTGTGATGACATTGACATTAAGCGAAGATCCATTGGTTTGTTTCATATTTTGTAAAGCATAATTTTCAAGACCACTAGTGTTGATGAGTTGAGGATGGATGATTGTTAACGATAATGCAAGAGTGTGTTGTATGAGATTATTGATGTTGAGTGAAGGCTTGGTTATCTCAATCAAGGAACAATAACCAAGACCATGAGTTGTTTGTTGTGTGTTAAGCTCTATAGGGTTGCATATATTGTGTTCTCGAGCACCACATCCTTTGCCACTATATCCAAGTTGTTGAAACCTTTTCCATAAAGCTTCCTCATTATTGTTGGATTGGGTGGTGGTTGTTGATAAGTGTTGTCGAAATTGACTATGTAGTTTTCTTCTTTGTCTAAAGTGGTTGAGGAAGATGCTTTCGAAAGGTCATTTGAATCTTTTGTTGACATTATTTTTGTTTGTTCTTGTTTCTCATCTTTCTTTTGTGTGATTATGTATTCGCCCATAAATTGCGATGTGATTTCTAAGGATCCCCAATCATCACCAAATAATTTAGACACTGATTCCTCATTGTTTTGTTCTATTTCAAGTGGGTCGATATTGGATGTTGGAATTAATGTTTTTAGAGGACTTGTATCTCCCTTTCAAGGTGCAAGAAACTTTCAAGCTCAGGGTCTATTTCAACTTGATAAATGTTATTGTTATAGACATATTTCAATATATGATGAAGGGTTGAAGGCACACCATTCATCTCATGAATCCATGGTCTACCTAAAAGAAGATTATACGAAAGGTCATAAGGCATGACATGAATAGTAGTTTTCAAAGTATCCACCCCAACTATAATAGGAATAGTGATTACACCAAGCGATTTCTTTGTTGTATTATCAAATCCTCAAATAGATACAAAATCAGGTATTATTTGTGACTTGTCAACATGAAATCTATCAAGGAGATTCACACAACACACATTAAGGTAAGAACCATTATCAATAAGGGTTTGCTATATCCCTATCTGATTGTATTGATCAATGATCATGAAAACTTCATTTTGGTTTTGCACTTCCAAAGTGGGGAGTTCACATTGGTGGAAAACAATGTTATAATTTATTCCTTGGATCATGGTGGTGATGTTAGTTGGTTGTGCATTAGAAGGGACGTGAAATTGTTGCAAGGCTGATTGTATCATGTTATGATAGTGAGGGGAGGCTTGAATAAGGTCCCATAATGAGATTTATGTAGGATTATTCTTTAGTTGTTCAACAAGATTGTACTCCTTTCCACTAGGAAAACCTAGTAAGATAGGTCTAGGTAGGATAGGATTAGGAAGAGGTAAGGATGTTGGGGTTGGTTGTGGAAGTTATGGATTATTTTGAGTGTTATATGTATGAGCAATGGTATTATAACTCAATTGTTGTGATACATTATCCTTAGGTGGGTAAAGGACAAGTTCGGGTTTGTTTTGAGGTGGAGGTTCATGTGAAGGGGGGTAAAGGATGAGTTGAGGTTGAATAATTTTAACATCCCTTAGAAAGTGAGAGTCTATATCATTATTGTGGTTCTTGTCTTGCATCATGATATCCTTCTTAGGAGGAGGGTTTTTAGGAGAACTACAAACTAAATTTTCTTAACATTCTAAGGTTGGTTGTTTAAAAAGGACTTCATCACAAGTAGGGGAATGGTCAATGGTTGAATTTTATTTCCCAAGAAGGTTTTTTTGAGGTGAAGAGGGAAAATGAAGAGTCTCATGACTGTTATCATTTTTGTTTTCTAAAAACAAAGTATCTTCTTCACAACTAGGAGAGATACTAGGAGAAGAGAAAATGTTGTTGTCGTGATTACCTACATGGTTGTATTGTCTTGTTTAAGAATAATTTTGTGAGGTAAAGGGGGGAAACTAATATTCTCATGATCTTCACAAAATAGGCTTTCTAACATCAAAGTATCATCTTCACAACAAGGAGAGATACTAGGAGAAAAAGAAATTGTAATGTCATGTTCATCTAAGGTTGTGTTATGTTGGTTGTGAATGTTTTGTCCACTAAGAGAGGTAAAAGGAGAGAAACAACTAGTCTTGATTCTCAAAACTCTCATTAATTGATTTTTCTACTAAAATATCTTTGTCACCAAGAGGAGAGATATTATGAGAAGAACAAGTATGATCATTAGGAATGGCCCAAGTTGTAGTCTCTTTCATTAAAATACTCTCATAGGGAGGGAATAGGAAATGTTTCTTAACATTTTTACATATGTAAGGTACTAGGATTGTTTGAATAAAAATGAAAAGCGCATGTAACCATTCCATGCAATGTTTCGGCAATATGAACAATGTATATGCAAAGATACAAAACACTCTTATCCAATGTATGCAACCCCTTAAGAATGTAAAAATTTTATATGCAAGAATGAAAAGTACTTTTACCAAACTAATAAAAGGGTGATCCCACAAAGTTGGTTTATAATTTTGGGATATTCTATTTTTTGTTGAAATCATATATTTTTAGAAAATATGTTGATTTAAGCCTTTAAAAGTTCCATTTAAAGCATTCCAATTGAAGAGGTTTTGATCAAACTACCTTAGATCAAACCCCCTTGGATAGAACCTCACTATTTTTAAAGCATACCTATAATAGAGTCTCCTTTACACATATCAAAATGTTGATAAAAACCCACTTTTGATTTACCTTTTGGGGGATCAAATGAATTCATTTAAAAAAAAAATTGTATGTAATCCTTATTATAAGCTTCCCAAAAAGTATAATTTTAAATAAATTTAATTTTATTATTATATTAATTTTTTATTTCTTGTGAATGTAGGTTTTCACCAAAATTCAGGCTCTTTTGTTCTACACATGTGGAAAAAATAAAATAATATAAATTTTTTTTTGAAAATATGAGTGCACTAGATATTGAAGTCCTTGATCCAACAAAATAAATAAATCGATATATACAAAAAAAAGGTATGTGTATGTGGTTACCTATGTTTGAATTGTAATTGGTTTGACTTTGAAACTTGACTAAGGAAAAAAATATTCAATAAAACACTATGAAACCAATTGGAAGCACTAGATATTGTAGTTAAAAATATAAATTAAAAAAAAAAGGAATTTTATTCTTCATGGAAAAAAGGTTATGTGTTTTACAGTGAGTGTCACTCCTTAAAAATGGTGTTTACTGAAAGAAACTAGTTTTCAAAGGAGATGGAAAAAGAAGTGCAATCTAATTACAAATTTTTTGAAAAAACTATATTTAGAATCTATAGAAAAAAATTCACAAATCACTAGTTTGCATCATCTTCAAATTCCTTACGGTTTAGTTGTTATAGGTGCTCGAAAGTGAAGATTTAGTTAGAAAAAATCAGTTCAGTGTCTAGTTTGGCCAAAAATTGTAAACTAGTATTGTGAGATCACTCGCAAAGCTGTATGAATAGAAATATTGTATATGCAAAAGTGAAAAGTACTTTTATCAATGTTATACAAAATTGTAGAAATGGAAGTATTTTTAGATGTAAGAATGTGTGCAAATGAAGTGATTTGAAGAATGAGTAATCTAAAATAATTTTTTTGAGCTAGATGCATAAAAAAAACATTCAAAAAACTTTCCAAACTTATAATATATGATACTAGGAGGCTTAAAAAGCACATAAATAATGTTTTTGATGCTATAACAGTCAATCACAAATCTAGATAGGGATTGATTCGCCCAAACATGGTGAATGAATCCCAGTACAATTTTTTGCAAAATTTTCAAAAAATTTGAATTATTTTGGATGTGTTTAATGTTGTATGATGCAGACCTAAGATGGAGATGTAGAATTTGAGAAATTTTTAAGGAAACTAGATGCAAAATGTAAGCTAAATGACCTTTTCATTAATCCAATATTTTGAACCCCTAAAATGCAAAACAATGAAAAATCTAATGCATCCAAGCTATTCCTAGGATGATGATGGATGCAAAATAAAAAGGTTGCATGTTTGATTCATGTTAGGTTCACCAAAATGTAACATAGATTTTGGCACCCACTTGCTTTCTAATGCTTCTAGGGTTTTCAACCTAAAAGGAGAAAGAAGGGCCAAAATGCTCATGTCTATATTCAAAGTCAATGTGATATGGATGCAATATGAATGTAATATTCCTAGATGTCATAAACTAAATGAAAGTAACTAAAGAAAGATGTTGTTTATTTAATGAAAATTAAAGAAATGTAGGTTGTTTGAAAACACATTGTATAATGCAAGAACACCCGGAGAAATGAATGTAAATTGAAACAGAACTTAACAAAATTGAAAGTGTACACATGGAATATGGATGGAGACCAGAAATGAGCTCTATAATTCTATTGATGCTAATTTTTAGGTTTGGTGGGACTCATTCGCCATTATGGGTGTATTAGTCCCAGTTTTTCAAAATTGTGTTGGAACCTATTTCTGAAAAAAGGGTATCCAAAAATGTAGAAAACTAAAAACTAACCATGGAGTGGGACTCACCACCCATGGTGAATGAGTCTAATTTTGAATTTTTGAATATTCAAAAGTGGAATCTAAAGCATTCGTTCTGCACTTTGATTCTCTATAGGTGTCTGATTCCAAAAATCTGATTTCTGAACCCAAAAGTGATTTTTTGTTGATATTTTTACTTGTTGAATGATGAGAAGACTAGACAAACCTTGAAAATTCACCTCCAATTATTTCGAAGCTTCCAAAATGCTTAAATCTACAAACACACAAGAAGAGAAGAAGAAATTTTAAATGTTAGGGCATGGGGGTTTGCCTTGGTCAAACTCCTTTTAGGTAATTAAACCAAAATAATGAAAGAATGGAATGAAATATACAATAAAGGAGTTTATTACCTTTCCATGATGTTTGATCTTGAAATTCTACAGCAAAACATGTAGAATATGCCCTTGAATGTTTGAAAATTGATCTTGAATGGCTTGTAATGTTAAAACCCTAGCTTGCTTGAGAAGATAAATGATGAATGAGTTGGAAAAATGTGTTGAGAGATGTAAATTAGGGCTTAGAATTTTTTATTTATAGGAAATCCACCTTAGTATCCTGTAAATTGGATCCCTAATTTTGACATGTAAAAATAATAAACTTAAATTTCACTTTTTCTCACTCAGAGCTTAAAATTGGGCCAAATGGGACTTAGGGCTTAGAATTTTTTATTTATGGGAAATCCACCTTAGTATCCTGTAAATTGGATCCCTAATTTTGACATGTAAAAATAATAAACTTCAATTTCACTTTTTCTCACTTAGAGCTTAAAATTGGGCCAAATGGGACTCAGGGCTTAGAATTTTTTATTTATGGGAAATCCACCTTAGTATCCTGTAAATTGGATCCCTAATTTTGACATGTAAAAATAATAAACTTCAATTTCACTTTTTCTCACTTAGAGCTTAAAATTGGGCCAAATGGGACTCATTCACCACCCATGGTGAATGTGTCTGACTTGGATGGGACTAATTCTCCATTCATGGAGAATGAGTCCCACATGAGCCATTTTGATAGCTACGATGCTAGGATATAAAGAAATAAGGAAAAAATTATAACTTTGTTGGGTATTTGATCAATTTAAGCCTCAGAATGCACAATATGGGCTAGGAGGGGCCTATTAGTGATGATGTAAAGGTTAATTATGGTTTGGGAAACATAATTCAATGTGAAAGTGTGATTAAAAATACACTTTACAACACTTAAATGAGGTCCACATAGCCTAGGAAGGCACAAGAACCAATTTGAATGTGCAAGACACATTGAAACACTAGTTTAACATTAAGTTTAAGTTTAAGTTAAATAATCCTTATATATTGATGTGATAATGTTATTAAACACATTTTATAATGTTGAATTAGGGAGAAATGGGTTCATTAAGTCTAGAAAAACATGAAAGTCCATTACAACACTTTACGACACCTTTACAAGATATTGTTAAATGCATTTGGAAGGGTCCAAGACCTAGTGTGGATGCATAAAACACTTCACAACACTAGATTAAGACCTCATAAAGTCCATTTTATCATGAATTAATCCCATGTCAAGCAAGAGGTCCTTTTTTCTACGTTACAATACAAACATTAATAAACCAACACATTGCAAACACATTTCATTTAAACAATCATTTCTATAAATTAAGAAACCATCACCTCTAATGCATGAAAATGAATCTAACAAGTACATGGATGACTTGGGAAGTTTCATTGCATGATGCTCCTACAATATTTCATTAGTATTCATAGTAGAATGGCATAATAATTCATGATGCATTGAAAGCTTAGCATGGTATTTACATGTATTACAAACATTAATATGAACACAATAAAATGGCTTGCAAAACTCAAAATCCCTTTGTGAGATTTGCAAATTTGGATGTTCTTGACAAAAAAAAAATTGCAATTTTTTTTGGATACATTCCAAGAAATGTTTAGGATGTGGTGTGTGATATCGATTACCAATTCATAACTTTAAAATTTTTTTTGCATTCGGTAATACTCTAAAGTGAGATTTCAAAAATTGTTCAATTTGCATTTTTACATTATCATTTAGCTTCTTATCAACATGTGGAAGCCTCTCACTAAATTCCTATGTATCATTTTGAAGAGGACTATTGAGTCTTCCTCTTCTTGAGAATGCTCTATTCAATGTTTTATGATCTAGATTTAAATCAATACAAGTTTTTCACATTAAATGAGCCTTTTTTTAAAATGATGGCTTACTAGTGATGTCGTGATTACTCTACAAGCAGCCCTTTTATCTTTTTCCTTACTAGTCTT
>VDFB02000013.1:28467239-28477239 GCA_007258455.2 Sequoia sempervirens
TGGTGAGTCATGAAGAAATCTAGGGTGAAGAGGTGCAACTAGCCCCCAAATCACACCTAAGAACTTTGTTTCCTATTGATTCCATATTCCATTTTATTGTATCTTTAGATTAAGGTATGCACCTTCTTTGTTTGTCATTTGTATGTCATTTCATTCCTATTTTTCATGTGTTGTATGGTTTCTAGGGTTGATATTTTGCATCATGTAGATCATTCTTGCATGTCTTATTCTAGAGCAGTAAGATAGGATCTTTGTCATATCTCAACTTTCTGTAGTCTTTAACACATCTAAGGCTAAGGTTTATGTAGAATTTTCTGCATTCAAGGTTTAATTACCCAACTAAGGGTTTGACTAAGGAAAAAACCCCATTAGACAAACAATTTGAGTTGTTTTGTAGGAATTTTTTGAGATCTAAAGTCGGGTTTCCATGAGAAATTGTTATGCAGGTGTCAAGGTGCAGGGGAAAACACTGAAATTGCAAAAATATGAAAGTGGACTAATTCACCATGCATGGTGAATGAGTCCCTCCTAAGGTGCAGATTTGATTTAGATGCAGATCTAGGTCCTCAATTATTAGAAAATAGCTTATGTGCAAAAAATTCCTTATCTGGGACTCATTCACCCAAGGTGGTGAATGAGTCCCAATTAGCTCAAATTCAAGTTTCATCAATTTTCCAGATTGTTTTCCAATCTTCTCCAATTTTCCAGGTGCATTCATTCTAAGTAGCCTTCTATTTAGTTTAATTTGCATTTTTTTCATTCTTTAAAGCATTTTTGCAAACAATACTGTGTTTCCAGAAATAGTATAGATCTTATATTTTCATTCATAATATATTATATAGATCACTCAATTGCATTAATTTTACTTCATTTAGCTTAAACAACATCAGGATATGTGCAAGATAATGATGGACCAAAAAGTGGCAATATGATGGGTATGTGGCTGACAACTTTTTTTTACCCAAAATTGATGAAACAAAATGGGTTTCTAAAGGAGATTCTCAGCTTTCCACCAATATAAATTATGCTTTACTTTGAATTTAATAAGTAATTATTATTCATTTTCTATTCAAATTACAACTAAAGTCTTGATTGATAAACTAATTGAAAAACATCTATAGCTTTCAAATAGTATCACATTTTTTGAATCCAAAACATGTGTCACATTCTATGCTTCACATATTATAGGATTAAATAAAAATAAAAATCAAATTTCATGAAGTTTTGACCAAGTTAAGGTTGTCAGACGTACAAATATTTTATATTTTTTAAAATTTGTAATAAAAACTTCATAAATAATTATTTACTTGGAAAAAAATTACAAAAAAATATGCATCACATCGGGACATAAGTCCTCTACTTATATCTAAAATATTATAAAAAATATTATCATTTTATTGTGGTTAGGGTGGTCACACAAACCTCTTTTCCACATGAAATTTAAGTACTCTTGCATTGGAATTTCAAATTTTCACCAAATAGATTTTTTTAAACAAAGGCTGTGGTGGTTTAGAAACTACATTCAATTTTCTACATATTCTATTCTTACATATTTTTAAAATAATATAGATAACTTATTGAAATTTTGACATTAAGTTTCCAAAGTCTGATTTTTCTAATTTTTTTGCCACTTAAGGGCCTATTTTTTTCATGATGATCCTGCACATACCTATCCTACATAACATAAATTTGAGTGAACCCTTACAATTTTTTTCCTAATTCTCTCCTTTTAGGTGAAAAACCTTAGAAGAGTAAGATAAGTCTTAAGAGCCAAAAATCAAAGGTTCACATACACTAGTTGGTATGAACTCAAACACATAGGTGGCTATGGGGAAAGTTGTGCCTTGAAATGGGTTTCCCACTTAACCATACCAAAGTTATACCTCTTGATAACTTTAATAAGGTTCCACAAAGGAAAATTATTTTCTAGGTCTATGAGGTAAGACAAACTTCATATGTGTGTATGTGTAGGATCATGATGGGCCAAAAAGTGGTGATAAGATGGGTATCTAGCTGACAATTTTTTTTAACCCAAAATTGATGAAATGAAAAGGGTTTTTAAAGGATATTCTCGTATTTCCACCTATATAAATTATTCTTTACTTTGAATTTAATTAATTATAATTATTATTCATTTTTTATTTCAATTATGACTAAAGTCCTGATTGATAAGCTGGTTGAAAAACATCTATAGCTTTCAAACAATATCACATCTTTTGAATCCAAAACATGTGTTGCATTATATGCTTTACATACAATAGGATTAAAAAAATAGTAATTTCATGAACTTTTGACCAAGTTAAGGTGGTTAGACATACGAGTTTTATATTTTTTAAAAGTTGTAATAAAAAAAATCATAATTAATTATTTACTTGGGGAAAAATTACAAAAAAATATGCATCACATCTAGAGATGAGTCCTCTACTTATATCTAAAATATTATAAAAAAATATTAGCATTTTATTGTGGTTAGGGTGGTTAGACAGACACCTACTTCTTATTTTTTCCCTAAAATTTAAGTACTACTACATTGAAATTTCAAGTTTTCAGTAAATAGATTTAAAAAATAAATAAATAAACCTCATATTTTAGAAACTACATTCAATTTTCTATGTATTTTATTGTTACAAATTTTTGAAATAATATAGATAACTTGTTCAAATTTTTACATCATTTTTTATAACTCTGATTTTTCTAATTTTTTTGCCACTTAATGGCATGTTTTTTCCATGATGATCTTGCACATACCCATGCTTGACACTCATAGACATTGTTAATGTAGAATAGTGTACGGATTGTTCAAAGGGATTTTTTTTTGTGTGTGCAATGTCTCATCTTAGCGAACATCATACCCAATGTCTCCAAGAGAGCTTACTCGGAAACCCCTATGCCAAGTCATATGTTTCTAATAAGCTACGTCATGAAAAGGGTAGTATGTCATATGTGATCCAACTTAAGGCATTTCATCCACATCCAAAGCTTGATCTTATGTATTCATGAAAGGTTAACAACTAGCTATTAAAGGAGGAAACCACAAGTGACATACAAGAAAAAGGTTACTTAACCCCTTGCCCCCACTGAGTGCAGGACAAAGGTGAGCTAAAATGATTGATGGAATGTAGGTGAGAGTGAAAATCGGTATCAATTAGAGGAGTTAGATTCTCCCAAAAAGGAAAGCATACCAAACTCCTTAAAATTTTGGATTTTTCAACTCAAAGCTTTACATTCATTAGTGAAGTGACCATGAAATCTATGATAGGCACATAATGAAGTTTTTTCATAGCATTTCTTATGAGTTCTAGGAGGGAGGGTAATCAAGTGATCTTGGAGGAGTCTCAAAAAAATACCTTCTTGATCTATGGTAGAAGGTGGTCTTGTGGTTTTTCACAAAGATACCCCTTTCCTAGTATTAGTTGTCATATCTACACAAGTTTCTCTAGATTGCGAGATTTTCTTCTCTCTTTTATAGGAGGGTGTAAAATCTAACAAATTCAATTCATGAATGTTTTGTATGATGACATTGACATTAAGTGAAGATCCATTGGTTTGTTTCATATTTTGTAAAGCATAATTTTCAAGACCACTAGTGTTGATGAGTTGAGGATGGATGATTGTTAACAATAATGCAAGAGTGTGTTGTATGAGATTATTGATGTTGAGTGAAGGCTTGGTTATCTCAATTAAGGAACAATAACCAAGACCATGAGTTGTTTGTTGTGTGTTAAGCTCTATAGAGTTGCATATATCGTGTTCTCGAGCACCACATCCTTTGCCACTATATCCAAGTTGTTGAAACCTTTTCCATAAAGCTTCCTCATTATTGTTGGATTGGGTGGTGGTTGTTGATAAGTGTTGTCGAAATTGACTATGTAGTTTTCTTCTTTGTCTAAAGTGGTTGAGGAAGATGCTTTCGAAAGGTCATTTGAATCTTTTGTTGACATTATTTTTGTTTGTTCTTGTTTCTCATATTTCTTTTGTGTGATTATGTATTCGCCCATAAATGACGTGTGATTTCTAAGGATCCCCAATCGTCACCAAATGATTTAGACATTGATTCCTCATTGTTTTGTTCTATTTCAAGTGGGTCGATATTGGATGTTGGAATTAATGTTTTTAGAGGACTTGTATCTCCCTTTCAAGGTGCAAGAAAGGGTCTATTTCAACTTGATAAATGTTATTGTTATAGACATATTTCAATATATGACGAAGGGTTGAAGGCACTCCATTCATCTCATGAATCCATGGTCTACCTAAAAGAAGATTATACGAAAGGTCATAAGGCATGACATGAATAGTAGTTTGCAAAGTATCCACCCCAACTATAATAGGAAAAGTGATTACACCGAGCGATTGCTTTGTTGTATTATCAAACCCTCAAATAGATATAGAATCAGGTATTATTTGTGACTTGTCAACATGAAATCTATCAAGGAGATTCACACAACACACATTAAGGTAAGAACCATTATCAATAAGGGTTTGCTATATCCCTATCTAATTGTATTGATGAATGATCATAAAAGCTTCATTTTGGTTTTGCACTTCCAAAGTGGGGAGTTCACATTGGTGGAAAACAATGTTATAATTTATTCCTTGGATCATGGTGGTGATGTTAGTTGGTTGTGCATTAGAAGGGATGTGAAATTGTTGCAAGGCTGATTGTATCATGTTATGATAGTGAGGGGAGGCTTGAATAAGGTCCCATAATGAGATTTATGTAGGATTATTCTTTAGTTGTTCAATAAGATTGTACTCCTTTCCACTAGGAAAACCTAGTAAGATAGGTCTAGATAGGATAGGATTAGGAAGAGGTAAGGATGTTGGGGTTGGTTGTGGAAGTTATGGATTATTTTGAGTGTTATATGTATGAGCAATGGTATTATAACTTAATTGTTGTGATACATTAGCCTTAGGTGGGTAAAGGACAAGTTCGGGTTTGTTTTGAGGTGGAGGTTCATGTGAAGGGGGGTAAAGGATGAGTTGAGGTTGAATAATTTTAACATCCCTTAGAAAGTGAGAGTCTATATCATTATTGTGGTTCTTGTCTTGCATCATTAAATCCTTCTTAGGAGGAGGGTTTTTAGGAGAACTACAAACTAAATTTTCTTAACATTCTAAGGTTGGTTGTTTAAAAAGGACTTCATCACAAGTAGGGGAATGGTCAATGGTTGAATTTTATTTCCCAAGAAGGGTTTTTTGAGGTGAAGAGGGACAATGAAGAGTCTCATGACTGTCATCATTTGCGTTTTCTAAAAACAAAGTATCTTCTTCACAAATAGGAGAAGAGAAAATGTTGTTGTCATGATTACCTATGGTTGTATTGTCTTGTTTAAGAATAATTTTGTGAGGTAAAGGGGGGAAACTAATATTCTCATGATCTTCACAAAATAGGCTTTCTAACATCAAAGTATCATCTTCACAACAAGGCAAGATACTAGGAGAAAAAGAAATTGTAATGTCATGTTCATCTAAGGTTGTGTTATGTTGGTTGTGAATGTTTTGTCCACTAAGAGAGGTAAAAGGAGAGAAACAACTAGTCTTGATTCTCAAAACTCTCATTAATTGATTCTTCTACCAAAATATCTTTGTCACCAAGAGGAGAGATATTATGAGAAGAACAAGTATGATCATTAGGAATGGCCCAAGTTGTAGTCTCTTTCACTAAAATACTCTCATAGGGAGGGAATAGGAAATGTTTCTTAACATTTTTACATATGTAAGGTACTAGGATTGTTTGAATAAAAATGAAAAGCACGTGTATCCATTCCATGCAATGTTTCAACAATATGAACAATGTATATGCAAAGATACAAAACACTCTTATCCAATGTATGCAACACCTTAAGAATGTAAAAATTTTATATGCAAGAATGAAAAGTACTTTTACCAAACTAATAAAAGGGTGATCCCACAAAGCTGGTTTATAATTTCTGGGAGATTCTATTTTTTGCTGAAATCATATATTTTTAGAAAATATGTTGATTTAAGCCTTAAAAAGTTCCATTTAAAGCATTCCAATTGAAGAGGTTTTGATCAAACTACCTTAGATCAAACCCCCTTGGATAGAATCTCACTATTTTTAAAGCATACCTATAATAGAGTCTCCTTTACACATATCAAAATGTTGATAAAAACCCACTTTTGATTTACCTTTTGGGGGATCAAATGAATTCATTTAAAAAAAAATTGTAAGTATGTAATCCTTATTATAAGCTTCCCAAAAAGTATAATTTTAAATAAATTTAATTTTATTATTATATTTATTTTTTATTTCTTGTGAATGTAGGTTTTCACCAAAATTCAAGCTCTTTGTTCTACACATGTGGAAAAATAAAATAATATAAAAAAATAAATTGAAAAATATGAGTGCACTAGATATTGAAGTCCTTGATCCAACAAAAAAAAATTGATATATACAAAAAAAGGTATGTGTTATGTGGTTGGCCTATGTTTGAATTGTAATTGGTTTGACTTTGAAACTTGATTAAGGAAAAAAATATTCAATAAAACACTATGAAACCAATTGGAAGCACTAGATATCGTAGTTAAAAATCTAAATTAAAAAAAAATGGAATTTTATTCTTCATGGAAAAAAGGTTATGTGTTTTACAGTGAATGTCACTCCTTAAAAATGGTGTTTACTGAAAGAAACTAGTTTTCAAAGGAGATGGAAAAAGAAGTGCAATCTAATTACAATTTTTTTGAAAAAACTATATTTAGAATCTATAGAAAAAATTCACAAATCACTAGTTTGCATCATCTTCAAATTCCTTACGGTTTAGTTGTTATAGGTGCTCGAAAGTGAATATTTAGTTAGAAAAAATTAGTTTAGTGTCTAGTTTGGCCAAAAATTGTAAACTAGTATTGTGAGATCACCCATAAAGATGTATGAATAGAAATATTGTATATGCAAAAGTGAAAAGTACTTTTATCAATGTTATACAAAATTGCAGAAATGGAAGTATTTTTAGATGTAAGAATGTGTGCAAATGAAGTGATTTGAAGAATGAGTAATCTAAAATAATTTTTTTGAGCTAGATGCATAAAAAAAACATTCAAAAAACTTTCCAAACATATAATATATGATACTAGGAGGCTTAAAAAGCACATAAATAATGTTTTTGATGCTATAACAGTCAATCAAAAATCTAGACAGGGATTGATTCGCCCAAACATGGCAAATGAATCCCAGTACAATTTTTTGCAAAATTTTCAAAAATTTTGAATTATTTTGGATGTGTTTAATGTTGTATGATGCAGACCTAAGATGGAGATGTAGAATTTGAGAAATTTTTAAGGAAATTATATGCAAAAATGTAAGCTAAATGACCTTTTCATTAATCCAATATTTTGAACCCCTAAAATGCAAAACAATGCAAAATCTAATGCATCCAAGCTATTCCTAGGATGATGATGGATGCCAAATAAAAAGGTTGCATGCTTGATTCATGTTAGGTTCACCAAAATGTAACACAGATTTTGGCACCCACTTGCTTTCTAACGCTTCTAGGGTTTTCAACCTAAAAGGAGAAAGAAGGGCCAAAATGCTCGTGTCTATATTCAAAGTCAATGTGATATGGATGCAATATGAATGTAATATGCCTAGATGTCCTAAACTAAATGCAAGTAACTAAAGAAAGATGTTGTTTATTGAATGAAAATTAAAGAAATGTAGGTTGTTTGAAAACACATTGTATAATGCAAGAACACCCAGAGAAATGAATGTAAATTGAAACAGAACTTAATGAAATTGAAAGTGTACACATGGAATATGGATGGAGACTAGAAATGAGCTCTATAATTCTACTAATGCTAATTTTTAGGTTTGGTGGGACTCATTCACCATTATGGGTGTATTAGTCCCAGTTTTTCAAAATTGTGTTCGAACCTATTTCTGAAAAAAGGGTATCCAAAAATGTAGAAAACTAAAAACTAACCATGGAGTGGGACTCATTCGCCACCCATGGTGAATGAGTCCAATTTTGAATTTTTGAATATTCAAAAGTGGAATCTGAAGCATTTGGTCTGCACTTTGATTCTCTATAGCTGTTTGATTCCAAAACTCTGATTTTTGAACCTAAAAGTGATTTTTTGTTGATATTTTTACTTGTTGAATGAAAAGAAGACTAGAAAAACCTTGCAACTTCATCTCCAATTATTTCTAAGCTTCCAAAATGCTTAAATCTACAAACACACAAGAAGAGAAGAAGAAATGTTAAATGTTAGGGCATGGGGGTTTGCCTTGGTCAAACTCCTTTTAGGTAATTAAACCAAAATAATGAAATATACAATAATGGAGTTGATTACCTTTCCATGATGTTTGATCTTGAAATTCTACAGCAAAACATGTAGAATATGCCCTTGAATGTTTGAAAATTGATCTTGAATGGCTTGTAATGTTAAAACCCTAGCTTGCTTGAGAAGATAAATGATGAATGAGTTGGAAAAATGTGTTGAGAGATGTAAATTAGGGCTTAGAATTTTTTATTTATAGGAAATCCACCTTAGTATCCTGTAAATTGGATCCCTAATTTTGACATGTAAAAATAATAAACTTAAATTTCACTTTTTCTCACTCAGAGCTTAAAATTGGGCCAAATGGGACTTAGGGCTTAGAATTTTTTATTTATGGGAAATCCACCTTAGTATCCTGTAAATTGGATCCCTAATTTTGACATGTAAAAATAATAAACTTCAATTTCACTTTTTCTCACTTAGAGCTTAAAATTGGGCCAAATGGGACTCATTCACCACCCATGGTGAATGTGTCTGACTTAGATGGGACTAATTCTCCATTCATGGAGAATGAGTCCCACATGAGCCATTTTGATAGCTACGATGCTAGGATATAAAGAAATAAGGAAAAAATTACAACTTTGTTGGGTATTTGATCAATTTAAGCCTCAGAATGCACAATATGGGCTAGGAGGGGCCTATTAGTGATGATGTAAAGGTTAATTAGGGTTTGGGAAACATAATTCAATGTGAAAGTGTGATTAAAAATACACTTTACAACACTTAAATGAGGTCCACATAGCCTAGGAAGGCACAAGAACCAATTTGAATGTGCAAGACACATTGAAACACTAGTTTAACATTAAGTTTAAGTTTAAGTTAAATAATCCTTATATATTGATGTGATAATGTTATTAAACACATTTTATAATGTTGAATTAGGGAGAAATGGGTTCATTAAGTCTAGAAAAGCATGAAAGTCCATTACAACACTTTACGACACCTTTACAAGACATTGTTAAATGCATTTGGAAGGGTCCAAGACCTAGTGTGGATGCATAAAACACTTCACAACACTAGATTAAGACCTCATCAAGTCCATTTTATCATGAATTAATCCCATGTCAAGCAAGAGGTCCTTTTTTCTACGTTACAATACAAACATTAATAAACCAACACATTGCAAACACATTTCATTTAAAAAATCATTTCTATAAATTAAGAAACCATCACCTCTAATGCATGAAAATGAATCTAACAAGTACATGGATGACTTGGGAAGTTTCATTGCATGACGCTCCTACAATATTTCATTAGTATGCATAGTAGAATGGCATAATAATTCATGATACATTGAAAGCTTAGCATGGTATTTACATGTATTACGAACATTAATATGAACACAATAAAATGGCTTGCAAAACTCAAAATCCCTTTGTGAGATTTGCAAATTTGGATGTTCTTGACAAAAAAAAATTTGCAATTTTTTTTGGATACATTCCAAGAAATGTTTAGGATGTGTGGTGTGATATCAATTACCAATTCATAACTTTAAAACATTCTTTACATTCGGTAATACTCTAAAGTGAGATTTCAAAAATTGTTCAATTTGCATTTTTACATTATCATTTAGCTTCTTATCAACATGTGAAAGCCTCTCACTAAATTCCTATGTATCATTTTGAAGAGGACTATTGAGTCATCCTCTTCTTGAGAATGCTCTATTCAATGTTTTATGATCTAGATTTAAATCAATACAAGTTTT
>VDFB02000013.1:28482239-28651677 GCA_007258455.2 Sequoia sempervirens
AAGAAATTTTTAAATTCTAAATAATTACTGGAAGATCAAAAATTTCAACAATTAAAGAAAAATACTGCTGGTAAATTTACCAGAGGTTTTTGATTCTCAGAATTTTATCAAGATCTTTTATTTCTAGATCAGAGAGTTTCATATTCAATTTACAGAGGGTTTCTGACTCAAATCATAAATTTTTTTTTTCCTCTGTAGATTCTACCAGAAATTTCTTTAATATAAACAGATAATTTTAACTAGAAATTCTTCTAAAATTCTGTCAACTTTTTTGTAGATTTCTACTGATAAAATAAATTCTTGTTTTGCTCTAATTTATTCACAAAAAAAAGAAATCAAAATTCACAGATTTAATTTCTAAATTTTCTTGAAAAGAAATTATAGCTTTCATATTCAAACATTCACTCATATTTCTTTTAAAGAAATTAATTTAATCATAAAGAGAAGTACCTGTGTCTGACAATTGTCTGTAACTGAAATTTGCCTGTAGGAGAAAATTGCCTATAGCGTGAAATTTTCTCAAAGCTTCCTCAAAAGAAATTCCAATTCCAAGTAATAGCTTTAACAACCAACAAGATCCACAAGAAATAACAACCCCAAATCACAGAGAGGTAACAACTTCTAAGAAAATTTTTAATTTTTATCACAATAAGAGGATATTTGCAAGTGCTCTGATAATTTCCTCGTGAGGAAATTGAATAACCCCGTACAAAATCCCAGATCCACAATAACCTCCGTGAAATTTTTCAACAACCCCAAGGTAATTATGGCACTCACACACATGTCGAGAAGTTGTTGAGAAAATATCTTCTCCACTTCTCGGCAATTTTTGCCAATTCAAAAATTTGCATGTAATTTAATTAATTTATTTAAATTTAAATCTTAAAAATCAAATTTTCAAATCACATGCAATTTATTTTATTTTATTTTCCAATTTTCTAATTCATTTAAATACAATAAAATTTATACACTTAATAATTTAACTTAATTAATTAATTTATTTAATTAAAATAGTTTAATCTTTTAAAGACCAACTATTTAACCAAATAAGCTAACTAATATATTAAATTATCAAATAAATAAATTTCAATCATATTTAAATATTAATTAAATAACAATAATTAAAACACAATATCTAACATTTAAAATTAACCAATAATTTACCTTTTCAGAACGATTTAACCAATAAAAAATACAATACAACCTATGACCCAAAACTAAAAACTGACAATGTACTAAGACTAAGGTTAAAGACTGGACTAGGATAAACCTAACTACTATCTCCCATTCAACATTTCCGTTGAGTCTTGACACGCTCAAACCTAATTACACAGGTGGAGTCGGTGTCATGTACCTGCAAATCCTGCAACCAAACAAATAACATGCATACAAATATATATATATATATAAAGCATTAAACAGGCACACCGTACGGAGAAAATCACAGATATCGCAAGGCACTCGCAAGCGAGTGATGCGATTCTGTTCTCCACACCAATACACTTCACAGAAAATTGACTAAATAAATGTTGTTAGTCCATCATAAGCATGTGCATATCCATATACAACTGAAAGTAAACATCTACACTAAATCATATCATGTCTGAAACAATAATCATCAAACAAGTAGCATCATGTCACAGAATAATCCACCATCGCTCAAAACCAGCGATCAAAGTATCCAACAAAACATCATAGGTCTAACAGTATGAAAAAGTATCAATAGAAAGCATAAGCATAAACGGAGGGGTACTACTCTCTCTCTCTCTCTCTCTCTCTCTCTCTCTCTCTCTCTCTCTCTCTCTCTCACTCTCTCTCTCTCTCTCGTCCCTCCCCGCCCTATCTCTCTCTCTCTCTTTCTCTCTCATGTCTCTCCCTCCCTCTTAGGTCTCTCCCTCTCTCTCAGGTCTTTCTCTCTTTCTATCTGTCCCTCTCACTCTTAGGTCCCTCCCACTTCCTTTCTCTATCTCTCAAGTCTCTCCCTCTCTCTCTCTCTCTCTCTCTCTCTCTCTCTCTCTCTCTCCCTCTCTCTCATAACTAGATCCCTCTATCTTCTCTCCACTCCCTCTACTCACTCCCTCCCTCTCTATGTCTCCCTCTCAAGATTCTCTCTCTCCTTCCCTCTCAAGTCCCTCACACTCCCTCTCTCTCTCTTTCTCTCTCTCTCCCTCACACAGGTCTCTCCCTCCCTCCCTCCTACCATCTCTCTCTCAAGTCTCTCTCAATCTCTCCCACTAAGTTCTCTTTCTCCCACTCTTTCTCCCTCTTAAGTCTCTCCCTCTCTCTTAGTTCTCTCTCTCAAGTCTCTATGTCCCCCCCTCTTAGGTCTCTCCCCTCCTCTCATTTCTTTCTCTCTTTCTATGTCTCGTTCATTCTCAAATCCCTCCCACTTCTCTCTCTCTCTCTTAGGTTTCTCCCTCCCTCTATCTTTCTCTCTTAAGTATTTTCCACTCATTGTCTCTCTTCATCTCAAGTCTCTCTCTCTCTCCATGTATCCTTCTCCCTCTCAAGACTCTCTCTCTCCCTCCCTCTCAAGTATATCTCTTAGGTCCCTCCCACTCCCTATTGGAAACACAAGGGAGGAAAACTAAGAGGGGGGTGAATCAGTTGTCATAGAATTTCAAACTTATTCAACTTATTAACCTTATTCTCAGATCTGATCAATAACCATGAAAGCATAAATCAACAACACATAAAAAACACACATAACACCAATATTTTTTATGTGGAAACCCTGTTAGTGGAAAAACAATGGTGGAGTTAGTCCACAAGATTATACCTTATTAAAAGTATAAAGAAATATGAATGGGGAATGCACATGCATTTAGGCGCACTGCCTAGAGCTCACCACTCAATTACAAAAGGAAGAAACACTATCTTACAAAAATATTTTGATCACAACTAGAAGATTTTAACTGAGAAAACAACATCTGCTAATGCCTGGTTATAGTTTTGGTTAAGCACATGAGCACTTCTTCACTCTTCTTCACTCTTCTTCACACTCTACTCTACCTTGGAAAGATTTAGAACATTATTCATGCACAAAATTCCTTCAAATGGTATAAAAAATCGCTTATATATGTTTGCAAAAATAAATTACATTACTACATGTTGACCTTAATAAAATAATAAAATGAATACAAACTATTGGCCCAAAACATTAAAGATTATTAATGTAAATCAACCAAGGTCAGCCACAACATAGTGAAGACGCAAAATAAAATTATCAAATACGAAACACCTTCAAATATTATTGCTTGAAGATCCACAACACTCTACAACACCCTATCGACCAAGAACATGAAAAACATGAACACACTAGAGAAAATCTTGAATTGCGAGAACAACGATGAATGAGAATGTGCAACACAGATAGAGCACAATCTAGAAACATCCACAAACATCATGAATCACTAGAGAAGCATCTGAAAGAACTGAACTTACTAAAATCTCATCACCTTCATTCAGGAACATCAACTAAAGCAACAAAAAAATTGTCAGAATACAAATCTTCATGCGGATCTCTAAAACTTAACATGGATAAACTAGATATACTCGACAAGAAACCCTTTAATCCACAACCTCTGATCATCAACCCTTTAAGGTCTTTCTCTCTTTCTCTCTCCCTCCCTCTTAGGTTTGTCCCTCCCTCTAAGTTCTTTCTCTCTTTATCTCACTCCCTCTCACTCCCTCTCTCTCTCTCAGGTCTCTCCCTCCCTCTATCTTCTCTCTTAGGTCTCTCCCACTCCCTCTCTCTCCCTCCCTCTCTCCCTCTCCCTCTCAATAATCTCTCTCTCTATCCCTCTCAATTCTCTCTTAGGTCCCTCTCACTCCCTCTCTCTTTTTCTCTCTCAAATATCTCTCTCAAGTCTCTCCCTCCCACTCTCTCTCCCTCTCTCCCTCTCAAGTATCTCTCTATCCCTCTCTCTCCTTCTCTCCCTCCCTCCCTTTCTCTCTCAAGTCTCTCTCTATGGTCTCTCCCTCCCACTCTCTCTCCCTCTCATGTCTCTCTCCCTCTTCCTCTCTCTCCCTCCCTCCCTCCCTCCCTCTCTCTCTCTCAAGTCCCTCTAAAGTCTCACTCTCTTCTTCCCTCTTAGGTCTCTCTCTCTCTCTCTCTCTCTCTCTCTCTCTCTCTCTCTCTCTCTCTCTCTCTCTCTCTCTCTCTCTCTCTCCTCCTCTCAAGTCTCTATCTCCCTCTCAAGTCTCTCTCTCCCTCTCAAGTATCACTCACTACCTCCCTCTCAGGTCTCTCTCTCTCCCCATCCCTCTTAGGTCTTTCTCCCTCTCCCTATCTGTCAAGTCCCTCCCACTCTCTCTCTGTCTCTTGTGAATTGGCCACACATCAATACAAATATAATATAATAATATATGATACATAATATATAATATATAATATATAATATAATAATGTACAATATAATATATAATATATTAGTATACTCGTATATATTAAAATATTAAATATTATGTATTATAAATAATATAGTTAATGGATATCCATTCTGAATGGACATCCATTTTTTGACAAAACTAGTAGGCTCGAGATTGGGCTTAGGATTTGGTTTAGGATTTCCTAACCTAGAAAGTCAACCCAAAATACATGTTTACAAAATTTTCTTAGTTTTCTTAAGTTCACCCTTGTGGTTGATGACTTTTCTTATCTAAATTTCATGAAACGAAAAGGGTTTGTAGAAAAATTGTCAGTTTTCCACCAATATAAGATATTTCTTATTTTTAATTTAATAAATAATTATTAATTATTTTCTACATACATTACAACTAAATTCTTGTTTGATAGGTTGATTGAAAAACTTCTATAACTTTCAAAATACTTCACATTTTATGCTTCTGATACTATAGGATAGAAAAAAATTGAATTTCAGAAATTTTTGACCATATTATGGTGGTGAGACACACACATTTTAATAATTCTAAAATGCTCTAATAAAAAATCATAACTAATTATTTACATGAAAAAAAGTTACAAAAAATATCTGGCACATCCAAGCATGTGTTCTCTACATGTATTGAAAGTTTAAAAAATATATTATTTTTTGTACTTAGGGTGGTCAAACATACACCTGCTTCTTATCTTTTGCTTGAAAATTTAGTACCAAACCAATGAAATTTCAATTTTTTGCAAAAAATATTTACCTTTTCCAAAAAAATGACTGGTAGCCCAGAAACTACAATCAATTTGATACAAGTTTTGTTCTTACATTTTTTCAAATTGTGTTAATAACCTATTCAAATTTTTATGTCAAGTTGCCTAACTTTGGTTTTTTAAATTTTCATTTCCACTTAGAGGCCTAGTTTGGACCATCACGATCCTCCACATACCCACACCATGCATAAGAGAACAATATATTTACATGGAAAACCCAAGGAGGGAAATGCCACAATGAGGATTAGCTCACAATATACGTAATTGCAAAACTTGTTACAAAGGCTCATTGCCAGAGGAGCACACGGCCTTGAAAGGCTCACAACCAAGGATCACTACTAGAATAGAAAATGAAGATAGAAAAGAAATGTTACATAGATAAACTAATATCAATGCATCATAAAATCCACCATAATTGCTCCAATACCTCTGTAGTCTATTTAAATGATTGCATATAGCTTCTACTCACAACATCTGATAAATCAACACTTGAAAGTTCACACTTCTTTGCTTAGTTTCACATATTACAACTCTTCAATTTACATCATTTGCATCACACACTTCACACTTTCATCTATCTTTATCTACCTCAACAATTCAACTCATACTTATACCATCCTCAACCAGGTTGAAACATTTTGAAGGTTGAATATACATCTCAAACATGCAAATTCAAATTGGGTCAATGCCAAAACACTTCTATGGTGGATAGAAGTGAATTCAGACCACATCAAAACTTAATTGGGACTCAAATAAACAACACTACTCAACCACATGCTACCACAAACAATATTTATCCTTCACATGTAGTGTAAACAACCTGTTTGTTTATTACATGTACAAACACCATTAAAATTTAAAGTACATGCTTCCTCAAATCCAAAGATGACTTGTGAACTACACACCATGTTTGAAAATGATCTAGAATATTCCTCAAATATCTTGAAATTAAAAAAATCCTTTACAACAACTTCCACCTAAAGAATATACAAACCTAGTACACTTAGAATACTTTGTGATACACTGTTACTTGAAAAAATATCTTTCAAAGCACCAAACCTCAAATCCTTTTGATTGAGGTAAACTACTAGCACCACCAAAAATCCTTCATAACTGCAAGACCTGAAGCATAACTGTGAAGAAATGTGGAGTAGAAACATTTCTCCTAGACAACTCTCTAATTCATAGTCACACACTAGTGAACACAATTTACACTATATGACGATCTAGCATACCATGTCTTGAATATAAAACCTCTAAACACCTCTCACCAACATATATGAATCGCATAGGTGGATCTTCAACCTAGAAGAAATGTGGCGAAAAGAACAAACATCTCTTTGTAACCCAAAACAACACATCATATTTAGCACTATATAGAAGATTATCAAAGAAAAACCAAAGGTTAATACTAGTAGCTTAATTGATGATAACATAATGCAAAAAATCGAAGCATAGACAACACCAACTATTCATCTTTCAACATCAATATTCTTCAACACATATAGTTGAGACAAATGACAACACAATCTTGCTGAAATCAATAAAAACACCAATCTACACAAAGTAGAAAACCTAAAAGCACAGACACATACAAGATATAGAAGCAACTCTATAACCCAAATTTGGGTTGAAACTAATTGGTTTATGGTTCAGTGTCTCCTAGACTAGCAATATTTTTCTAAATTCTAAGTTTGAATGTGGTGTAAAGTGTTTAAGTGTTCTTCTTTATGACTATACAAGTCTGATAGTAAAAATTTTATAGGAATTCAACATATTTGTGATTTTGCAATACAAAAGACAATTATGCAAGAAATTTTCAAAATATTTAATGATTAATGCAAGCTGAAAATGCATTTTTTAGAATTTAAGCAAAATAATTTGACTGATCTTATCTTGAAAAGTAAAAAAAATGGAAAATTTCTATGATTTGCAATAGTAACAAAGCACTTTTCCATTTTTTCACTATATGCATATGCCAAAAAATGCTTTCAACACTTTCATATTCGATTACAGATTTAACATGTCCTAATGTAGATTTTTAAATACAAGTATGATGTAGATCTAACCTATGATTAAATAAATTAACTTTATTCAAAATTTGAATGGAAATTACTATGCAATTTTTTATCTTTTCAATGCTCTTTTATTAAAATTGGGATGCCTAAATGATGAATTCAAAAGAAATTTATTACTAAACTAAGACTTAAGATGATATGGTTCAAATTTTAAAAGGTGTATAATGCAAAAATAGTCAAGTTCACAATTTTTTTCGTAGGAAAAGGAATCCTAGGTCTACTAGATAGATCACTAAAATCAATCCTTTTCCAAAAATATTGGGAATCTAGATCACCATGGATGTGAGATTTACTTACAAACTAGAAGGTGAATCAATCATCCCTACATCTATATTCTTTGGGAGATTTGATGGATTATAAAATTAATTTTGATATGATGCAATGATGTAACTATCTAAAATTTGAAAATGAAGTTTTTTGTTATGAAAACTTAGAAATTGAAAGAAAGAAGACAAAATTGGAATCAAGAAATGCAAGAGGTTGACATAGATACACCTATCATATAAATTTGAGCTTGATATTGTAGATCTATGGTGAAAGGAGACCCCAAATTGTCTTACCCCTTTCTCAAATATGAAGATATAGGCTCTAGGACACACCTTTGTAGCTTCTTTCCTTTGGTTGTTGTTATTAGAACATTATCTATTGATGAGAAAACCCAAATTATTTCAATTTCTAACCTATAGGGATTTGATTTAATAATAAATAAATAGTCTTCAATCCTCCTCTAATTCACTTTAGATCTACAAGCTACACATATGAACTAGAGGGAAAGGTTGTGTCATATAAGGGCTTGCCTAAGTCAAACTCTATGTTAGTATGAACTTACCTCCAAAATGTAAAAATTAATGATAAAAATAAATCTTGTCTGTTGATGGATAGAGGCTAAATGATAAATGAGTAATGAATTCATAATTTTCTTCAACTCACCACTCAAATCTAATCTCCTTGATGGATTGAAGTCACACTCATCACCTTCAAGGATCAATTGTTGCTTGAATTGATTTGATTTGAGTAACTATAGGTGTTAGTGGTAAAAAACAAAATATATACAAAAAATGAACAAAAATCACTTAAAACTTGACATGGTTCCTAAATGATAAAATGTTGCAATAATCCTAAAAAAAATTTATCTTGACTACTCTTGAGTGATTTTTGAATTACTTTACTCAATAGTTTTTCTCAATCATTTCTTATTAAATAAAATTATGAAAATACTTGTATTTATATGCAATTAATCTAATTTCCTAAAAAATGAATCCTAATAGCTAACAATTAATATTTGAATTTCAAATAATAAATTACTAATACTGATATATTTAAATTTGGAGCAAAAATAAATAGTCTAGGGTTCCCTATGCCCTAGACTAGATTCCTTCATTTCAAGAATCCAAACTATCAGGGGTAAAATATATTAAATTCCTACTTTGATTTTCTATGTTTAAGTTTTTGATAAATATTATACTACAAGTAATTAAGTGCAAAATTAGGAAATTAGCTAAATAATTAGGACCAAAAGGATAGGGGAAGCAAAACCTAGTGTGAAATTGTCAAGGGTGATAATTTTCAATGCTACAATTTGATAAAAAGAAATGCACATTGAATGAATTTAAATATCAGAGAAGAGAAATAATAACCAAATTTAAATGTTTACCATTTGGCTTTGAAGAGGAACATGAAATAAGAGGTACTTGACAAAATTTAAATATGAAAATTTAAAATTTAGGAGCCATTTTACCATAATGCAAGATTACTCTTGCATCTAGAGCCTTGACTCAAAAAAAGTAAGTGGTAAAATTGAGCTAGATAGTTAATATATGAACAAGGTAGACAAAAATAATCATGATAAATATTCAATATATGAAATATATTTGAATATAAATAAATTAAATTACAATAAATTAGAAATGTGTAAATAGGATGAAGTAAAGAATAAGAGAATGAACCTAAAATTATAAATGATTACACCATTTGTTAATATATAAATAATAAAAAACTAAATAAAAATTGATATGAATATACAAATTAAAATTTTGATATTTCTATATTTTTTTTCTAACATTTATCATTAAGTGTATATGTTATATAAAGCATATATCTAAATAGCTAAAATATTATCATTTTTATTTAAATCTATACAGAAAATACTTAAATACTAATAATTCAATAGTTAGTTAATTAATAAAAATTTAATAATCAAATAAAATGATAATTTAACAATGAAAAAATAAATAATAATTTTTGACTTTATGCATATATAAAAATAATAACTAATTATTTTATTTTTATTAATGAAAAATAATCTTATTTAAATTTAAAAAAAGTATTATAAAACCAAAATTTAAACTTTATTATTTTTAAAAGTTAAATTACAATAATATTAAGTTTTCTTGCTATTAGAAAAAATGTCTAAAAAATGATTTTTCTTTTAAATAATTGGATTGAGATAATGAAAAAAAATTATTTGATGTTGTGTATTCTTTTTAGTTGTGATAATTTATTTTGTCTAATAAATATTAGATGATCATAATTATTTTTATGATGAATAGTATATATTTTATAATAAATTATATATAAGTAAACTAAATTATTCTATATAAAAGATGGGGTGAAATGAAATTATATTATAAAAAAAATTATGTAAAAATTCATGGACCAAAACTATCATTCAGATTTCTATATAGTTAAAACAATTTTAATGGGAGGAGAATAAGAATCTTGCTAAGGGGTTTGGCCTATTCATAGAAGAGATCCTAGCCTTTAAGAATAGGCCCCCAACTCATGATGGTGTCCTTTTATCTTTTCTTTTTTCTTGATCACTCAAAATTGTACCAACAAGAGAAACAACAATATAAAGCCAAAAAAACTTCACATGACCAAAAATATTATGATCATAATAAAATACAAAAGATTTCCCACATGATGAGACAAAGCAGTCACAACATTTATAGTAAAACTTGTGGAAACTAAACCTATAACTACTATTATTCACTAGGGGAGAGGGGCTCATAGTGGAGTGGGGTCCAATAGTGGGGATAGAAGTAGTCCTCAGTGGGTCCCATAGTGAAACACCTTAATATCCAATTGCAAAACACTTTTTATCCATAAAATACACAAACTAACAAATCATGTGATGCCACATCAACGCACCAATAAAACATGACTTAGTGCACCACTATCATTCTCACTTTTATTTTAGGCCTTTTTTGGATACCTAAACAAAAAGAATGTTGATGTGGCCCTAAAAAAAAAAATAGGAACACGTGAGTTATCAAATAAACTATTGTGAAAAATTAGGAGTTATTTGAAATCTCTACGTAGGATTTTGAGAAAGGCAAAATTAGGATGCTCCACTATGAGCCCCTCTCGTGTATCAATAAGCTATCAACCTATAATGAGATTCATTTTATCTTTTCTTCTTGTTGATCAACCAAAAATTGTACAAGCAAAAGGAATGAAAAAATAGAACCAACAAAATTTCCCTTTATCATGTCATATCCTAAGGTACAGAAGATTAACCACATGATAGGACAGACCAGTCACGACATCTATACTAAAAAGGTTGTACGAGCCAAGCCTGTAGCTACCATTCTTTACTATCAAGTTACTCGTTTAATTACAACTTTCCGAATTGGATTAATTTGTGTATTAAAATCTAACATTTAGTGTCGTCTTTATGGTTTTGACTGGAAAAGAAAAAAACTTGCTGGAAATCTCTGTTTCAAGTCTGAATTTAACTAAAGGGAAATATGAGGAAATGGAAAATGCACCAGTATAGATATTTTCACACTATTATGCACAAACTGCCAAAAACTGAGAGAGCTAACTTGAAGTTAAAGTTTGCATTCATTTGCCTATGCACTTGCAGTTGTCATTTGACAATTTGAACAAGTGATGCAAGCATCGAGTTCCTGCTAAGAGGTAAAAAGCATCTAGCTATGAGTGAGAAAAAGTAATTAGATAGGAGATAGGAATATAAATGTATTAAATTCAGGTAGGAAAGTTTGAAATAATTTGCAATGGTACATTAATGCGTGGAATGTTTAGGGTCCATGGGGAACGTGGTCCATAAAGAGATTTGAACAGTTGACATGGGTCGATGGATGCATGCAAAATTGAACTTTTGGGCACCATGTATACGTGGACTTTTTTATAGATATGACAATTAATACTTGTATTTTTATGAGTCTGTATACATTTGGAACAAGAAACATCCTTTATGATCTTATTCAGGAAACAAAAATGTATTCTTGTTATGTTTAAATTATTAAATGCAAGCAATCTTAAATGTTTGTAATAATGCTTGTGTTACATGTGTATACATGCATGCATGTATACATGTATCCACAGACACAAAATGCATAGAAGAGTGAAAAGTATCCTTGGCATCTGAACAAGTCTCAAAGCATGAGGAGACTCAATTTGCATTTGCAGTATTAAATGAAAGAAAATAGGAGAAATAAATTACTTATGAACAATGCATAATTTTTTTTTATTTTTTTTTTAAATAAACCTTTTGGCCCATAAATTCATTAGTTATTTCAATTCCAACAAAGTTTTGATGTAGGAATATTTCTTAAGCATCAAATATCATTTGCAAGAATTTACAAAAACATGTGGCCAGACACTTAAAAATATTGCATTCTTTACATGTGTCTGCATTATTGCATATAGACACATATCTATATGCATGTGCAAATAAAGTTTACCACACCTCTTTTTTTTGCTTAAATGTCTATTTCTAAATAAAATTATGTTTAGTGTGCTAGTGTAAGGTCTATTTGTAAACTTTTCTAAGATCAATTAATCTTTTTTTTAATGTAATATGAAAGTTAGTTCTATATAAAGCTATTGGTTGTATTAGAAATAAGATTTTAATCTTGCTTATGTAATACGAAAACATATTTTTGTGTATAGTGTAAGGTATATTTGTAAACTTTACTAAGATCAATTAATCTTTTTTTTAATGTAATATGAAAGTTAGTTCTATACAAAGCTATTGATTGTATTAGAAATAAGATTTTAATCTTGCTTATGTAATATGAAAACATATTTTTGTGTATAGAACAATGTAATTATATTACAATAAATTCTTAGATAAATCACTAGAAAGCTATTGATTTTATTATAAATAAGATTTTAATCTTGTTTATGTAATATGAATAGATATCTTTGTGTATATATATTAAACAAAAAATCATTTGCAAAGATATAAAGAACCTTATTACGTAAGATAAAATGTAGCCACACTTAAATAATTCACACGTTTATAGCACTTTGCATTGAAATTTAATGAGAGAGAAACATTTGTAACAATGCTTAAGGCATGTATGTATACATGTATCGAGGTGCACATAAAGCACACAAGAGTGGAAAGCATCCCCAACATTTGAACGAGTCTGAAAGCATGATGAGGCTAAACTTGCATTTGCAATATTAAATGAAAGAAAATAGGAGAAAGAAACTACTTATTAGCAATGTATGTATCGAAGGGAAGCATAAAAATATGGAACCATGTAAACATGTATACATGCATGGACGTGTACATGAGTCCACATAATTTGGTATGTAAACAAGAATCTATATATGCCTGCGTGCATAAAGTTAGAAATGTCAGAAACAATTTGCATATGCAGTATTAAATGAAACAAAACAGGAAAGATTAATTATTTATTAGCAATGCATATATCATAGGAATGCATAAATATATGGATGAATGAAAAAATTTATGCATGGATCCACGTGTACATGAGCCTATTTAATTTGGTATGTAAACAAGAATCTACATATTCCTGCGTGCATAAAGTTGGAAATGTCATAAACAATTTGCATTTGAAAGATATACAAAAACCATTTATGATCGAAACAAAAGAATAATACATTATTTTTTTTGAACAAGTGTATAAAGGATATCTAACGATGCATTTGAATGCATGTATACATGGAAATATTTGTTAAATCTAATGATACATTTTAGTCTCCAAGAAACTGTGATACGTGCTCTCTTAGGTATCTGTAATATATAGGATTTAGAAAAAACATTTTGAAAAGAACTCTTGAATACAACTAGATGTTATGATAGTTATTTTGAAAGCCCTCAGTGTTTAATTGCATAACCTTGATATTTTCTTCATTTTTTCCTCTGTCTGGTATGGTGTGAATTTTGTTGTGATGGATGAAGGTATATTTGAGCTATAGATAGATAAAGCTATATAAGGGTAATAAAGAAGAATGAGGTATGTAAGTGCAACAAAGAGAGGGAATTGAGAGAATGATGAGATGCAAGTAAGGTATATGAATGCATTATGAAAAGTATTTGATATGGGAGGCAAGGATGTGCGACCTTGGAAATGAGAATGAATGGAATGTAAATGGTAGGAATTTATCATTTTTGAGTTACATGCTTAAAATGAAATGCGAGAAATAAAAATTTGAATGAGGGAGCTGGATTGAATGAAAAAGGGAATGCAACAGATTGGCATGATGCAAGGAAAGCATATAAATGGATTTTGAAATGTATTTGATTTGAGAAGAAAGGACGTGCAAGGGTGGAAATGGAAATGAATGGAATGAATAGGGTATGAAGTGATCATTTCTTCGAACAAAGGGTGGAAGAATGTCTAGTTTGTTATTGGTTATGCTTTTTAAAATCATCATAGGGCTGAGTGTTTCAATACAAACATAGAAAAAAGACTCATGTCCCATTTCTCACTCTCCTTCGTACTGAACAAGGTGTCGAGATCCTTGAGGTTCCTCGAAATGTGACAAGAGAAGAATAGATATAAAAATATAATGATATTTAAGGATACTAAGAATTTATATTGCAATAACTTGAATATGACCTTGAAAAATATTTGAAAACCGATAAAATATTTAACAAATTAGAGAGATATATATTTCCTAAAATGAACTCTAAAATAACATATATGATTTTTTCTTGTCTTCATAGTGCCAATATTATTCTGTAATACCACTTGTAATGAATCAAATTGCACAATAAAACAATACAGTAAGAAAAATACTACAAATACTTGCTAATGTAGATTTAAAATATGTAAATATATGTACATTTTATTTTTGAGCAGCCAACATCTTATATGTAACCATTGGAATGATTAGACCGTCTGTAGTAGAAATGCAAACAGATACATGAAGACGGATCAACATTACCAAAAACTTGTAAAAAAATACAAAATGAAAACAATTAATATGGAAGGTCATGAAACCAAAAAAATGCAAATGCTGATGCGTTATAAAACAATAAATGCATGGACAGAGAAAAACATAGATCTATTCACAGATATATGTATGGATGCATTGAGAGACACATGTATACACAGAAAATAGAATAACATGGACAAATGAAAAAATGAATACATGTATACATGGATCCATGCATATTTTCATATAGCTACAAATGCATATGTTACCTGGAAGGATGTATTCATGCATACTTGCATATAGCTACAAATGCATATGTCTATCTCTGTGCAAATGAAAATTTGTATTGTGCTATGATAAATTCTCTAGTGCATTAGGTACTTTAAACTGCAATTTTTTGGATGTTGCTCTTGTTCCAGGTTTGATTGTTTTCGCGGGTTATAACTATTTACTGTTGTATTAGTTTCCCATTTATTCTTCTACAAATGAATGAATATGTAAACAAATAATCATATATAATAGTTTTTCTTTGATGAGTTTTGTCAAATAGTTCACCTATTTTTTGTATGCTCCCATTGTTTGCATTTATGCCTATGGGGATAATAATCATGACTTTTAACAAAATCCCTCTATCCTTTATGCTTTGATGACAACGGAAAAGCTCAAAGCAACACACTGTTGACTTATTCTTTGAAAGCATAGCTGAAGGTACATAATTCATTGATGCAAAATTACTGAATGGCATCTGACTAAAGAGGAGGTTATCTGGATTTCTAATTAGTCTTTGAATATATAATAATTAAAAGAGAGAAATAAGTATAATTATCCTTGGGCACATTTCACATTAACAAGCTACTTGATACATGTATCCATAGATACATGGATGTGGACATCTATCATGGTATCCATAGATGCGTAGATACATGTAGATCTATGAATAGATGTATCCATAGATACATCGACACATATATGGATAGATGCCTGTATACATATGCACATAGAAGCATAGATACATATATGCATGGATGCATTTATAGGTAGAAGAATACATAGAAACATAGTTGCATGGATAGATAGATGGATGCATAGCTGGATACATAAATGCTTAAATATGCATGTATGGAAATATTCATGGATTACATATGAAGTTGCATAGATACACATATCCATGGGTGCATGTAGACACAGATGCATGTATTGCAGTACACATGGATGCATGTATATGTGTATACATAGAAGCATGTATTGCAGTACGCATGGATGCATGTATATGTGTATCTCTGGGCAAGATGCATGGATGCATGTAAATAGAAGAATTTTGTCAAATGCCATAGCTATCGTCCTCATAGGCACATATGCAAAAAATGGAAGCATACAAAAGGCAAGTGAAGTGTTTGACAAAACTCATGGAATAAATGTGGATGCATGAAATGTTGTTCAAAAGGGACTATGTAAAAACCCTTTTGTCTATTTTGTTGACTACATCGGAGCCCTGTAAAGACTATATATCTTCAATTGTTGTAGAGTTGTGCCATAGAGAGAGCTTTAGAACCAATGTGTTAGTAACCTGTGTTGTAATGAGAAGTTTGGAACAATGTAAACCTAAATTCTGCAATTGTAGCAAATTTTTCAACAAAAGAGTACAGGGTGAGTTTCTAGAATGAACATTTTTCTTTGTTCACAATTGCGAAATGCAAGTAGGGTTTCGTTGTGCTTTAAGGCATTCTTATAGTTTGATTATAAATTGATATTTTAAACTACTTTTAGTATTATCTATTTGAATTTCTTGTTGAAATGAGAAGGTTTCATCTGTGTTTGATAGGAATTATGTAGAAACCCTCTTGTCCATTTTACTTCATGCATGTGAGCCCTGTAAAGTTTGTATATTTTTTATTACTGCAAAGCGGTCCCATAAAGAGAGCTTAGGAACCAAAATTATGTCAACGTGTGTGGTAATGAGAGTTTTCTCCTTGAACCTTGATATATATTCAAAGACTAATTAGCAATCCAAACAACGTCCCCTTTAGTCAGATGCCATTCAATGCATTGAGTTTGCATCAATGAATTATGTACCTTCAGCCACTAGTTTTAATCAAAGTATGCATATGGATTCAAAATCAAAAGCTCTTTCCTATGAACCCATTTTTAATTTTCCTATGCATTTGCCTAGAATGCTTTTTAACTAGGAGCATTGGCCAATCACATTTCAGCATATAACATATTACTTTTTTTTTGGTATAGTTTGAATTTGGAGAGCTAATTTTAATATTGGAAGATTAGCATTTATCTATTTTTATATTCGTCTGAGTGGCTTTATAAATAATTTTTGTTTTAAAAATTCAGGAAAATGCAAACGCATAAAATGATTAAATAAATTTAAGCAAAGGCATAGTGTAAAAGTTGCCAGCTAAAGGTACACAATCCATGAATGTAGATTTAATGCATTAAAATATCAGGAAAATGCGAGTGCAATGCATGAATGCAAATTAAATGCATTAAATGGCATCTGGCTGGAGGTGAATGCACTAGAATGGCTTGATGGCTACATGTGGGCAGGGCACTTTGGTCATTTAATATAGAGATAAGCCACTTGCTATGCATCTCTATTACTTTCTGTGTGTTGTTTTTGTGTTCTATAAGCCTGTGTTCTGTAAACCTAAAGTCTGCAATTGCTTTGAGCTTGTTTGCTATGATGAAAGCATAAAGAATAAAGGAAATTTGTGAACTTTTATAGTTAATGTGCTCATAGGCACATATGCAAAATATGGAAGCATACACAAGGGAAGCAAATTGTTCGAAAAAACTCCTCAAAGAAATGTGGTCCCATGGAATGCAATAAGTGTTCATAATGGACAATTTGGTGTTTACATGTTAAATTTGTCACATAATGCAATTTGACATGAAGAATGTTGAAGCCATGACATGAACAATACAACTATTTAACACTGAACTCTATGCCTATAATAATCATTGCAAAAGCTCTAAATGCCATAGATGAAATAATATGAATAAAATTTTAGTTTCTGCTTTTCTTGAAATGCAATGAAAAAACTGCTATAAAGGCATAACACAAGGTTGTGTAACATATTGCCACTCTTGTTTCTAATTTCTTTGGACATGAATGCTTTACACATTTGATTGCAATAGTAACATGTCTATGAAAATGGAACAATAAAGATCATAAATAAGAAGTTTTAAGTCTGAGTATATATGTAGCTTGAAACATATAAGCTCAACTTGGCATTTATGAAAACAACTAAACATGTCTATGGTGAAAGAGCTAATTAGTGTTCCTATATGCGATATCCATAGAACAGAATAAATTGCTAGAAGCCTAGAGTGGCACATCCATAAATGCATGGACACATGTATAAGCAATTGCATACAGATATACGTAGAAGCCTAGATGAATACATGCATACATGAAAATGTGCATATGGACATAGAGGCATATATACATGTAAATATACATATATGCAGTGAAAGAAACAAATGGATTTCTCTATACAGGGATGTACTTTATACATTAGAATGTGTGATGGAAAAAGTGACTATAAAGTAGAATGCATAAAAGCAGTGTTGAGACTTGGTTGCATTAATAGCATAAAATGGAAAAAGCCACAAGAAAATAACTATTTATTGCCTCAAGTAACTTGTTTATGGGTCTGGAGTGTGCAACCATAACAACATCTACTCAGTGACCATAAACTCTTGAAAACATAACAAATAGAGAACAAATATTGGAAAAGCTAGAAACGACAGAATGCAAAAAGAAACATTTAAACTATATAGTTTGAATGGCATTATGCATGCAGGGCTAATACTTACTGAACATATATGTTGGATGTAAATAGACAACCACTGTCTTCGTAGGTACAAAAACAAAATTAGATTTTGAGATGTCCATATTCAAGAAGACTTTAACATAGTAACCTATAAAAGTGTCTAAATGTATAATAGCAATAGAGTATTTTAAAACCAAAGATGTCTTTAACATGTCAAAACCAGTGAAATGTCTTAGAGCATGCAAAGGTGAGAAAGTTAAAGTCTAAACAATGTAAATTTGTACTCCTATATTCCTAGTTTCTTGTAAAGCCAAGAAAATGCTACATATTAGAAACATAGTTTGTATGGATGGTGATTTGAGGCGGTGGTTCACAAGAGAAAAAGATTACATATGAATGAATTTTTTACCTTTTGGTGATGTTTCCTGTCTATTTTCCAATGCAAATGGCTTCAACAATGACATTGTTTTGGTCAAGGCTAAAAGGTCCTTCAGCACTGAAGTCTCGTAGGATGAATATCACTGCTGACTTGTCCTTGATATAGTCTTCATAGCTGAGGTTTTGTAGATTGGGTAATAGACAGTGCATGGTGACCTAGTCAATTGAAGACTGAATTGTTTGATTGTCATAAGTTGTAATGATAGTTCTAAGTTCCAAACAAAATGTATAATTGACTTGTTGGTTGACTTGTTGGTTGCACTGTTTGCAGTGAGCAATTTTTTCTTGGAGTGTGCCATAGCCAGTGAATTTGCATTTGCATTTTGGACAGTATGCATGAAATGGATTGGAAAATACATTTGCTGCTTTTAGAGTACCAGAAACCTATAGAATATGGTTCTAAATTGTTAGAGGAAACAAAAAATACAGGTTTGGATGCGATAGTTCAAAAAAAAAATGAATGTCGTTACCTTAAAAGTTGAGTGTATCAGGTTGTTGAGTTTTTCCAAGCTTATTTTGTCATTCAAGTTACAGATGAATGTTGAATGACATGTGTGAAACGTGTTCTTTTGATATTTTTTTCTTACAATATTCTTGAAAAGCATTGCAGGTGTTTTATTTGTATGCAACTGGTCTTCGATTGCAAAGTATTGTTGCTCATATGTTGACCGTAATAGCACCTGCAATTCAATGAGAGAATTAGATTTTGTTACGAAAATTGTTATAGAGACCACTGTGGAACGAGAAAAGGTTGACATTGAAAGAACAAGGAAAAGTTTTGTAGACCAAAATACCTATGCTCTGTCTATGTCACTGTGGCCATCTTCATCTTTGATGTCAACTGCAAATTGGGTACCCATTTTCTTGGCACCAACTACTAGCACAACTATTGTGCCAGCTGGGTACTCATTTATAGTTGTTAGCAGCTGGCTGATAGTCATACTTGGAATAAATTTGTACTCTTGACAGAGGCGTGGGATGTTTTTAGTAGTGCTTATGTTTGTTAGAATCAAAATGCAATCACAGTCACCTCTGTCATAATCTGTCCTAGGTGCAACTTGGAAATATGAGATTGAGATAGCTGACCCCGAGACTATTTTAGGCTCATGTTTATACACAAGGTTTCCACTAACATTTAACGTGATTGTTATTTCTGCTTTGTGATCTGTTAAATCAGCACGCAGCATTTCCCGTGTTTTGTTGGTCTTATCCAATGTTGCTTTGTAGACAACAAGCACATCACCTTGGAAGGTGTCTCCAGCTCTTTTTGCATTTAGCTGTTCAATTGAAACAATCTTAGGTTTCTTGACTCTTGTCCTACAAGGAACAAGGATAATGTCAATTGAATGCTAATTTAATATTAGCAAACTAGGAAAATGGCAGTACAATGAAGAACCGAGCACTTTATCATTGTGCTGAGTCTTCCTGTGCAATTTGCACTTGTTTTGCCTATCTTTTTGATACATCTTTTGGCGTCCTACAAAGAATTAGAACAATGTTATTTGAATATTTGTGATTTGGCTGAATGAGTATGAAGGAATAATACTATGAGTGCTTTACCGTTGTGTTGATTCTTCTTGAGTGGTTTGTATTTGCTTTGACTGTCTTTTAGTTTCATCCATAGATCTCCTACAAATAATGGATATAGCATTGAAAAAGGCATTGCAAAGCATAAAAGTGATATAAGGCTATAAGTTCTATAAAGTTGAATTTGTCTACTATGCAATATGCAATTTTAGGAAAATTGGATTGTGATCAGTCCAATATGCTTCTGATTTATAGATAGAGAATATATTTGTAGTCGTGTTGGACCAAATGTGGTCAATGACTGACTTGCCCATGATGTGTTGTTGGTCTAACATAAATTGTATATTGTTCTGTTGCATATAACTGTGAAGTATTTTTTTGCTTCTGCTTTCAGAAAACATGTTCACATTAAAATCGCCTAAAATGTACAACATATTTTCTGAATTTGTGGATGCAATAATTATTTGCAAGATTGTGATTACTTCATCTATGGTAGTTGCATGTCTTGCATAAATATTACAAACATTGAGTTCATTGTTAGATAGCATTACTGTTGATGTGATGGCTTCAATATTTGATGTTTCATGTTGTTTTGATTTTGAAAGGAATAGATGTTTCCTGGTTAAAGTTGCTATTCCATGTATGTTATGCACAAAAAAGCTATCAAAACACTGCAGCAAGATATTTAGCTCAAAGGGATGCATGTGTGTTTCTTGGAAACACAAGATATCAGATTGCATTATGCCATAGTCATTGACAATGTCTTCTGCATGTGCTTTCAAGCTACGAGTGTTCAATGTACATAGGAGCAAATGTGATTTGTTTTCTGAACATGTGCTTTGGTTATCAAATTTCCATTGTGCACATGTCTGGAGATGAGACATTTCTAGTTGTATTTTGTTTTTAACTTTAAAGTTTTTTGTAGTTAAAGGTTGTAACAAAAATAATGATTCTACTGATTTTGTTTATAATAGAGCTGTATAGGTTAGCCCATGCTATCTAATGTCTGTGGGATCAAAATCCAAGGCCTCCATTGTTAATCCTTGGGATCGATGTATGGTTCGTGCACATGCTACTTGAATTGGGAATTGTTTTCTAATTGTAATTTGCTTGTTTGTTGTTATTTTCTAGATTGGCCTAGCAATGCGTTGTATAGGCACCCAGTCTTTGTCAATGATAGTAGAAGAGCATTGTGCTAGTTTTGTGCGTTGATAATGTCCGATTGATGGGTCATTAATTTAATCTAGACAATATCAATATTGTTTTGTGCTGTATATGCTTTAAAAATTCCATCTAAACCGTTGACGAGGCCATCTTGAACGTTGTAGTTTCCTGCATAGAGCTCAACAAGAATGTTTGGTTTTAAGAATATTTGTGACAGAAGTGTTGTTGTGTGACTGTATACTCGTATTGCATTAAGGTCCTCCTCAAGTTCATCTATTGCATCTAGCACTATCATTTGGGTTGGAATGATTGATAGAATTTTGTTGTTATGTGCTTGAACATCAATTCTCCTATAGAAAAGGTGCGGAAGCAATGGATCAAATGGTACAGGATGAAAGCAAATTTTGTTAAGATAGTCTATGTCATCAGTTGTCTGAATGCATACTCATAGTCTATTAAGGATTGAAATAAATATTTCATCTTTTTGTCTCATTGTAGTCACCAATGAATAGCACTTTATATGGTCTTTCCAGAAACTATAAGGCATTAATTCAATTGCAGTAGGCCTATTTTCAAAAACCACAGAGTCAAGGACAGGTTGTGCCTGGTAAAGGTCACCACAAAATATTGTATCAAGGTTTCCAAAGTATGTTGTAGGCATTTGCATTATGTCTCGTAGTCTTCTATCAATATACCATAGGAATGTTGAGCCAACTAATGATATCTCATCTATAAGAAGTATGCACCATTGATCATAGTGCTTTGACATAGTGTCAAGCACTTCAGTGTTCAGTGGCAAGAATTATGATGTGTTAAAAGTTATGTGAAATGCTGAATGTAATGTGAATCCCCCTATGTTATATGTTGCTTTACCTGTATATGCAGTTAATAAGCCCTTGGGTTTGTCTAGATTATTGTCAACATAATTGCTATACATGCGAATGAGAGCTTGGTAGATGGCCTTTGCTGTAAAATTCTTTCATGTTCTAGCTCCCCCAGTCAAAAACAAGTGCAATGGCTTTTGTGGATTTTTCATCTTTTTTATGAGAACATCTTTAACAATTACTTTTTTTTCTTTATTTAACATTCGTCTTAACTTGTAGTATTCATTGTTATCTATAATCTGTGGGTGCTTTTCAATTTCAAATCCATTGGAATGCATGGTATTTGGGTTAGAACGACCTATGTTTGGAAGGTCTGTTTGTATGTCATATAGTTCTTTTTGGTGAAGATTTGCTTGCATTGCTAGGTCAATGAGCTTTTCATCTTCAAGAGACTGAAGATCATTTATAGCTTTGTCAATGTCACCCCATGCGGAGTTTGTGTTGTGGATGAACTTTGCACTATTTGTTTGAATGGTTTGTCCATGGTACATGTATGCATGTTCCCAAGAGTCAATATTTTGTTTGAGTGTATGCTCATTAATGATAAATGGAACATAGAGAACCAATTGCTCTCTACAATGATTCTCTATATCAAAGTGTTTGTTGAAATTGATAAACCATACCACATTTGGTTTGGCCTTTGGTTCAATTGTAACGTCGTATTTTTTGTACCTGGAAACAAATTCTGCAAGACATATGTCCACCATTGTTTCAGGACGTTTCAAATAGTAGTCTATAATAGATTTTGCAAGAATGTTTTCTGATTCGTCTGGCTCATTGCTCAATTGTTTAACAGATTTTAGTATAAATGTGTGATCATTGTCAGATCATGTATCAATGAATATACATTTTCTTGAACTGTAGTTTAATGGCAGTGATAAAACAATATGTGCAGCTTGTTGTGATGACATTTGTTGCAAGTTAAGCATGGCATTTCCAAGTTTACTCACCATTCTTATTGCATCAATATTGTCTTGCTTGTGGTTTGTACGTATTCTTTTGAATGCATATGTCATTGACTTGTCTACTTTTGCAATACATGAGCTACAATACATTGCAGCAGCATATGCATTGAGGAAAAACTATGCATCTGTATTAGCCTTCCAAAGATCTGGAATTTTCCTTGAAAAACTATTGTTCCATATTTGTGATGGTTTTCTTTGTAAAAAAAGCGTGGGCCTGTTTAATGTTGAGCTCAAAGCTTCAATGTATTCATTCTCAGTTAAGTGTATTTCTTTCAAGAACATTTGAAAAGTGAATGTTTCGTCATAGTTTGCTTTTTGGAGTTTTGCAAAGATGTCAGTGGAAAATTTGCAGTTATCGCTTCAGTCTTTTGGAGTATTGGTAAAAGTATAGTTGACTTTTGCATTGGTGGAAAAGGAAAATTGTATCTACAAAGTTGTTTTCTTGATCTCTTGCATTTCTTTGTATGATGATGTTTGTGTAGCATTGCCAAAGCAGGTTCCAAATTTTCGGTGTCGCAAGTAATATACTTATCAACAAAAACTATGATGTCTGCATTGTTATCTTCTGTGTAGATTGGTGCATTTTTAACCCATATGAGGAAATGATCATGTTCATTCCCTTGATTTTGGAACTCAGTTACTGAGAAGTAATCAATGAAATTTCCAAAGAAAGAGTCATCTGTAAGTATCAAAAAATTTATTGCATTTATTCTATGTTTATAGTAACGTGCACAAGTGATAGGGTCTTTCTTGATTAGTTCAAATTTTTCAATGTGTGTTGGGCAATTAGATTCTTGACGGTTTTGTGCTGATTGGTGTAGATTGTGTAGCTCTTGTAATGTTTGAATTAGTGGATCCCAATTTTGCTCAGTACTAGTGAAAGTGATAAAAAATGTTGGTGGTCCTAGTTGTTGAATCATAGCAAATACATTTTTCTTAAGTTGTTGTGAATAGTCTAGAGAGATTCTTATTCTTTTGAAATCAACATATCCAATATCTGATTTAAGAATTTTTTCTAGATTTGGTTTGTGTTTAACATCTTTTGCAAATAGCTTTCATCCTTTTAACTAGCCTTTTTGGATTCTTATTGTCATTGTAGACAGTACTTGTTGTATTAGTACCTTAATAGCTTTGAAAAAAATGTTTGTTGTATGATATGCAAATTGTCTTTGTGACAGTAAGAACTCCTAGCTCATTATTTTCTGATATGTAAAGTTTTTTACAATGTCATTATCACATGGTTTGCCAAAGAATAAAGTTGGGAAATTCATTTCTTCAGCATACATGTCCTTAAATATTCCAATTGGATACTTGTCCTCTGCAGGTGCAATTTCAATAATCTTGTCTTCCATGTTATGGATACTTCTAGACTCAGTAAATCCATGTATCAATGTTTCTGATGGGTTTTCATTTTCCATTTCACTATCTGATTTTGTTTCACTTGTATTTTGTGCACTATTGTCTTTGTTTTCTTAAGTGCATTGGAGAACTTCTTGCCAATTTTGGTTTATGTGGACTTTGTGCATTTTGTATAATGGTGTCCTTGTTAATTGAGTCAAAGCTTGCATGATGACATTTGGGCGCACCATGCCTTTTTGAAATGCATTTTTGTATTGTAAGCGCCTTTTCAATGAAACAACAATTGTTTGGGTGTTGTTAATTGATTGTGGTAATGCTCTTTGTACAATGTTCATGTCAACAGGAACATTTATAATAGAACCTGTTAGGCCTATTTGAGACCTTTTGAACCCTAGCTCCCAAATTTGTGCAAATGCAATTCTAAGTGAGACAAGTCGTTCTTCTAGCTGAGTTAAATTTTGCACATAGCACAATGGTCTATTAGTTCTTATTTTCTGTGGGGTAGCATACTTTGGAATAGTGGACTATTTTAATGCAAAGTAGCATACATGGCATATGAAATATGTGAATGGTAAGGAATCTGATTGTAGTAGCTTACAGTATAGTTCTTTTTGTTTTTCTTTGAATGTCCTGATGTCCTTGTGGAAACAGAGCACTTGGCAAATTGCACATGGGTATTTTGGTGTATCTTGTATTGTTGTTTTATAAATTTCTATTAGTGACAATGTTTTTGTTTTCTTTGGACTGGTAGGTATACTTTTTTTTTCTTTTCTAATCAAGTTCTTCAGGTGATTAAGCCTTATTGTTGATTTATGTTTAAAATTGTTTGCTGTGACAAATGGTATCAAATTCTTCTTTTTTTTTGCCAAACCATGTGTCTTGTTCAAGTAAGTAATTTTGTATTGCGGACGACTTCTAATCAACTTTTTAAGTTGGAGTAAGCTTCTTGAGCATTGGCAAGTTAGATTTTGGGATTTGATTCTTAGAAGTGGCTCAAAATGTCCATCCAGAGGTTTGTATTATGGAACAATATAGAGATTGATTCTGTATATCCAGAATCATTGAAATCTAAGTATTTTCTTGATGTTGTCAATGACCAGAGGCTTATTTGTATTTTCCACCATTTGGATATCTAGTGAATGCAAAACAAGTCACCCCACAATCCACATTCACTATGGTCTGTGCATGGTCTTGCAGACAATCGCATTTTGTGGAAGTATGTTTCTTGGTCATGTACTTTGTGCAATGTATATAAAGTATCAGGATTTAGTTCAGTGTTATATGATTTAATTGCTTCTTTGTCCTTAATTTGAAGACAAGTTAGGAAATGATCTATAGCTCCATTTTGTAATTGAGTTGAGGTGTATTGATTGTTAAGTAATACTTGAAGTGATTCAAATAGACAATCGCCAGCATTGTATGCAAATGTGCTTAATCTACAAAGGCCTTCAGCCCTAAGGGCATTGTCAATGTTTGTTATCCGAGGGTACTTTGTGCACATTTTTTTAGTTTCATGAGAATCTATGGGCTGTTTTGAAATTACGTTTTGTGTTTCAATGTTTAACAATGGTTTGAAGTGTCCACTTAAAGAATTCATGTCATGAAATAGTATAGAGACTGATTCTGTGTAGTCAGAAGTATTGAACTGTAAGTACCTTCTTGTTGTTGTTCTTGACCAAAGGAATATTTGTATATTCAACCATTTGGATATCCAGTGAATGCAGAATAAGTCACCCCACAATCCACTTTTAGTGCAATCTGCCTATGGCTTTGCAGATAATCTCATTCTACGGAAATATGTTTGTGGATCATGTACTTTGTGCAATGTATATAGAGTTTCAGGATCTAGTTCATAGTTGTATGATTTTATTGCTTCTTTGTCCTTGTTTTGAAAGCAACTCAAGAAGTAATCTATAGCTTCATTTCGTAGTTGAATTGATGTGTAGCGATTGTTAAGCAGTAGCATTAATGAGTCAAATAAACAATCGCCAACATTGTATGCAAAAGTACTTAATCTGCAAAGCCCCTCATTCTTAAGCGCATAGTCAATGTTTGATATTTGGGGGTGCTTTGTCAATTCATAGGTGTCAACGTCTATCATTTTCTTTGTTTCTTTCGTATCCTAATGTGTTTGAGAATAGCAGATGTTATGTATGAATAGTATCAAATGCTATCATCTAGATTACAAAATCTATAGTTTTATCCTATGTTGCCTATGTGCTTTTACTCAATAGCATTCTATAGTATTAATCATGTTCTCGAGCATATTGGAAGATAATAATCTCTATACATGTTGGAAAATGGATCTTGAGTAGTAGCAGAAGCCTACGTGACATATTATACAGCAAACAATTTTTTAGAAGCACAAGGGGAAAATAGTATTAATTCTTCAACCTGACCTTGTCATCCACTGTCCCCCACTAGGATTGTATGTACTTATTCCTGTTACATTGACAAATTGGACAAATGAGTACAATCCATCATGTATACTTTCAATGCCACAAACACAAAACAATATTTTCAGGTAGCTTTGTTTACATGCAAGAAATGGTCGATAAGAATCTTTTTTGCTCACATTGTCAATCTAAGGCTATGGTCTTTAAATGTTTTGTGTAATTGGATTCCTTTGTTTCTATGTACTTCTAAGTGACTGATTTTCTCAAAGAGCAAATGATTTTAAAAGCTATTCACATAAACATGAATTAAGTGGCATGTAGGGAATAGTTTCACAAATCATTTATGTTTTTAAAAAATCAGGGAAATGCAAAGGCATTGATTGATCAAAGAAGATCTATGGCTTTTCTTATTTGTGGCAATAGCTTTTAAAATCATTTGAGTTTTAAAAATTTGAGGAAAATGCAAAGGCATAGATCAATTAAAGAATAAAAAAAATAGATTAAAACTCACAGGTGCAGGCACACAGCGCATAAATGCAAAGTAAATGCATTAAATTGCATGTGGCTGGATGAGAAACTACTGGAATGGCTTGGTGGACATGTATAGCCAGGCTGCTTTGCTCATTTTTTATAGGCTTAAGTCACTTGTTAAGCATGACTATTACTTTGCAGAAATTGTTTTTCTATTCTACAAGTCTTTGTTCTAGAGGAGTTTACAGTGATTGAGTAGACTTTGTTATAGTTACAGTGTCCAGAACTAGAAATGAGCTACTTGAGGCAATAAATAGTTTCTTTTGTCAGTTTTCTCTTACTGTAGAGGTTTATAGCACATAGTGAAATTGGCAATGTGAGCAAAAAAAATTGTGGTTAATGTCATTTTGCATGTAAACAAGACCATGGGAAAATATTGCGTCATGTCTATGAGTAACGTAGTACATCATTCATTGTACTCATGTGCCATGTCAGCTTTTGAAATTAACTTTGTGGTCTTTTTTTGCAATACAGGAAGATTAAACACACGTTCACTTACATAGTGCATAGCAACTTGCCACAGATATAAGTAGTCTTATGAACAAAATTGCCTTAAATGCATATAGGTAAAAGCCAGTTGACATAAAACAAAGACTTATGACTTTATAAGCTATTTCAAACTGTTAAAAGGATTTAAAAATTGCATTCTAGCAGTTCATTATATTCTATGGATATTGTATAGAGGAAGTATAACTAGTTAACACATAAGCAAAACTTGTTCTATTTTCCGAAGACAAATTACTATTGCAATTGTGGAAAATGCATTTTCCTGTTCCTATATGTGCAAGCAGCCTTTTAAATCATTTGTGTTCAAAGAAATGAGGAATACATGATGACAAAATGAAAACATGAAAAAGAACTTTATGCAGTGATTATATTGAAGAATTTCAATTGTATTTCAAGAAAAGCAGAAAGATAATTTAGAGAGCTGACCTTGCAATTTGCTATTGAATGATCAAGTATACTTGCAGCAATGTACAAATTCTGGCTGTTATTATAGGCACAAGTAATTTTTTCTAGTACAATGAGAAAATTGAGAACTGAGCAAACTGTAAAAACATATACTATTTCATCTACAACCATGGGAAATCTTCCTAGAAGCACATATTTGGAAAACTTTGCATTTTTTTTTCAAAAAAAAAAAGGTTAATATGCTAACCTCACGTTGCAGTTTGTGCATGATTGTTTAAATACAGTTGAAAGCATTGATCCCTGTCACAAGGACAATTTAGACAAATGAGTACAGTTAGTGACATATACTATGTTATTCATAAAAACAAAACAAAATTCTCATGTAGATTCATTTTGACGAGAAAGAACCTAAGTAAGAAATTTTGTTTCTTATAATGCAAATTGCATTTTATAATTTTAAAATACTTATTGTTATTTGTGTACCCTATAATATATAATTTTTTTTGCATTTGCATGCATTAGTGTAATTCTATTATTGCAATGGTGGCATAAGCTCTTTAAGAGCAATCAATGGAATAGATGGCATATTTTCTTAAGCATATGAAGAAGTGTAAATAGGCCATGGCAACTTGTCAATACTAAGCCAAAAAACAACACAGACCTATGCTACCACTGTTAAGTTCTAATAAAAACAATTTCTAGCTGCTGTTTAATGCTAGACCAGCTATCACTTAATAGTCAAAGCTAGATAAATATTGATTTTCTTACTAAATGGGGTCATTTCATTTCCATTTGCATAAGTTTATTTTGTACCATTATGTAGCACTTACTATTACTTGTGCAATGAAGCCACATGCAAGTACAATTCATAACTCATGGCATTTAGATACACTCAGGGAGAAATACAAACCAAGGTTGTTCGCATCTTGATAAGAAAGATGATGACATACATCCAATTAATGTATGTGACAACATCTTATTCAATGAAGATGATTTGGATAGGGATGTTACAAATGAGAATCCTTATTGGTGTGAGTAATCCTCTTTTTCAAGACTTCTCAAGGAAATTGCATGCGAATACTATCAGTGAATAGGTGGAATCGAATTTATTAATTGACTTTCATTGATGGGTCAAATGTGCACAAGAATAGTTATAATTATTTCTTTCTTTTTATTACTATGTATGTAAATACTATTTAGCAGTTACCTAATTAATTAGATATCAAATGATAGAAGGGAAAAGAAGATTAATTAATTAAGATAATTTGATTCATTAATTAATAAGGTGAATTATCATATAAAAGTATATAGATTAGAAGTTTGGAAAAAATCCTCTTTCCTTTATGCCTTAATGACAACGAGAAAGTTGAAAGAAATTGTGGAGTTTAGGCCTATATCTATAAACTGCATTTTCCTAACAGCCTGCAAAGCCTTCTCAACATATTGTCCACATATTGTTCAAAAGGTCCCACTATGGCACATGCTAACAACACAGTGGCTCTAAAGTTTGCACTATGGAACAATGATGCAGTAATTGAAGATATGTAATCTTTAGAGGACTCATAAGCACCAAGTTATCGATAAGGTTCCATATTGTACATTGGAGAAAACACATTTTTTCATCCGAGGAACTAGTCTATGAAGATTAGTGTAGGCTAAGCACTGTGAAACCCAATCTACCTATGGACTCTTAAATAAAAGAAAACTGATGAAAATAACTATTTATTACCTGAAGTAACTTGTCTACAAGTGTCCTTTTTGGAACCATGACAACCTTTTCCCTATCACTATAAACTCTCTCCTAGAGAAGACATATAGACACACACACATATATATATACATATGTATATATATGTATAGATACATCCATGTAGACACACATAAATGCATGTATGGAGGTAAACATATATGCATGCATGCATATACACATAGATGCATCTATACACACATACATATATGCATAAATACACACATGCATAGATATATCCAGAAACATATGCATACATGCATATATGCATCTACAAATGTTTACATAGATATACACATAGATAAATGCATATGCATGTAGAGTCATGCATACATACATACATGCACCAACACATCAAGCACAAAGTGATAGTGATAGTCCAACTAAAGCACTATGAAACATAGCTTCTTTATGCACTTAAAATAAGAAACTGTGGAAAATAACAAATTATCACCTCAAGTATGTCGTTTCTGGTTCTAGACTCTGTAACTATAACATCTCCTACTCATTGGCTACAAACTCTTCCTCAGAACATGCGCTTACAGAACACAAAAACAACACACGCAAAGTAATAGAGATGCATAGCAAGTGGCTTAACTCTATATTAAATGACCAAAGTACCCTGGCCACGCATGGCCACCAAGCCATTCCAGTGCATTCACCTCGAGCCAGATGCCATTTAATGCATTTAATTTGTATTCATGCAATACATACGTCTACTCGCCAGCTTTATAAACTATGCCTTTGTTTAAATTTATTTAATCAATTTATGCGCTCGCATTTTCCTGATATTTTAATGCATTTAATCAGTATTCATGGATTACGTACCTCTAGCCACTAGTTTTCAAACTATGCCTTTGCTTAAATTTATTTAATCAATCTATGCGTTCGCATTTTCCCAAATTTTCAAAACAAAAATGATTTATAAAGCTACTCAGACAAATAGGGAAATAGATAAATGCTAATTTTTGAATATAAATAATAGCTCTCCAAATTGAAACTATACAAAAAAATAAGTAATATGTTAAATGTCGAAATGTGATTGCCCAATGTTGCCAATTAAAAGCATTCTAACCGAATGCATGAGTATTACTACCTTGACGCTAGGAACCAATAAAATTTAGACTATACAAAACGGTTTATCCAAGTGAGTGCTATTAGGTTTGTTATCTTCAATTTCAAACTCCTTTGACTTTAATGCATTTTCTTTGATGGTAGGATATGAAGATTCTTTTTTATTGAGAGTTTAGAACAATATGACAAATATTTTTGATATACTGTGTCTAGTACATTGCAACAGCAAATAGATACAAAGACTGTCGAAGCCTTCTTTTAGAGTTTGGAGCAAAACTAAACAGCATAGGTACCCTTGAATACTTGTTTGTGTTCTCATTCTACTAGAGCATTGTAGAGTTCTGAATGTTGTTTTTAGTTGCTTGTTATTCAGTATGCTGTAAAAGTGAACTAAAAAAATTGAAAAATCATAATGAATTAGAAAGCTCAAGAATCCATTGTTTTTTTTGTTTTCCAAATTCCTGATTGTTTCATTTAACAAAATAAAGTTCTTGACTAGATTCTGCTAAACTAAAACAGATGGAGGAGGAAGTGTGTCTCTGTCAGAAGCAGTTCTTGGGTCATATGAATTGATAGCAAAATTACCAGATACCCTTTTTGCATTATTGTACGTGTATTTTGCAAAAGTAATCTGATAAAAAATCAATGTTCATAAAAGCTTTTTAACAGATCATTGGAGTTTAAACTGTTACTTGTTTATGCTACATGTCATTGTATTTCATAGCTTATGTTTCCTATGCATTCCTTGTTTCCAATTCCTGGACCTTGTATATATCTCCACATTGTGTATATATGTCTATGATAGCATTTTCGATTGTTATATCTACCTATAAGCCAATACATAGCTGCTGGGGCTAAATAAGTGTGGGCAATATTATAGAAACAAACTTATTTCAAGTGCCTTAAATTCATTGTCATCTTACAAATTGGTTTGTAATTTTTTGTGATATCTACCAGTAGCAAGGGAGCAATGAAGGACCTGGCTAACAATTTCATCTTATGTTTTTATTCCCTCCTGTTTGGACTAAGAATCTCCATTTGTGGTATAATCATATAGTTTGTTTCGCTATAACTTGCAAAATAGGGGCTTGATTGCATTGCACACTTATAAATTCATTTTTAATACATTATGGTTGTACCTGATCTTATTAAGGTGGCAGAACATGATAAGAAATCCAACAAAAGAATGTGTAATTTTAGTCATTTGCCATATGTAGACATGTTTTGATGGTAGAAAGGTAGACAACAATAATATAGTGTGGAGTACAGTGGAGGCTTATGCAAAGTTGAAAATAGTGAGTTGTTCCAGCAATTTGTCAAGACTCTCTAACTTAATACAGTTAATCTAGGAATATGTGGGGTATACATATGATGATTGAAAAGAAGCTCTATCTGTAGCAATACAAGACAAAGAGCGAAATATTATTTTTTTAATGATTTGTGTTTTTTGATTCAAAGTTTTCTAATATATGTGTTATTATCAGACATGTATTTGAAAACAATGTTACCCCATATACAACTAAATTTAAGCAAAGGCATAGATTTGAGAACTGGAAGCTTTTATCAATATAAAGGGGACATTTACAGTGACAGAGAAAAAGCTCTCGTGCTTATTGAATGAACACCAAGGGACGAGTTACTCAAGGTAACAAATTGCTACTTTTATCTATTTTGCTTCATTTTATCCCAGAAACATAAGTTGGGTTTCACAATGTATCAAAACACATCTGTGCAAACAACTCCCAAAATTATAATTGCAATGGATGACAGTGATAGTGTAATGGATACTGATAGACAAAACACTGAAAAAACTAGAAAGTATTTTTTTAGATTCAATAGAAACAAGTATTAATTGAAAACAGATTAACCTGCGAGACTATTTATCATAGGTCCTTGAATTCCAAATGTACAAGTGTGAGCATGGTTCTCTATAGGCTTTTGCTATGCATTTTAACTATATTGTTGTTTTGCATCAAGCCTAAAGAAACATTGTAACTATGGTTTCCAGATAAGATTTTAATCAATCAAATCAAGAAAGGTTTCCAATTACACTTAATACTTGAACCATAAAGCACCATTGCTTCAAGCTATAGCAAAAGTGGAGACATGCACACAAAACCAAATTCAACTATGACATCATCTAGCAAGGATTTTTTTGCCACTACTATGATTAACTATTGAACTCAATTGGCTCATCAGTCAAACAGCTTGATTGTTCACTGACCTAACTTGTTTGAAAGCTATCTTGTTAAACTGATTAGTTAATTTCATTAATGAGTAAAAGATAGAATTGACTTAATTTGCATGAGTCAAGGGTAAGATTGACTTATTTGTTAATTGACTTTGATTAATGTATCAGAGACAAGACGAGACAAACTAAATTGTCATGAGCGAAATGTAAGATGGACTTATTAGCTGATACGCAACATATACTATGACATTTGAACTTTTAACAAATAATAGCAAAAGCAATAGAATAAACAGATGGCTTGAACATAGACAAAGGAATACAATTAATATGGACAACTATAGCTTGTTGAATATTTGTAGCACAAGAAACACAAAGAAAAATGTTGATGAAGGTTTTCCAATTTTTGTTTGCACCTAGCAATTGCATTTGCTTCCTTGTCTATAAAGCCTTTTCAAGAAATTATTTTTTTTGCATATGAATGGCCATGATTGGTTTAATTGATTTGGTGAATAAAGATGATTTATAATTAACTATATAATTAACTATTCAAGAAAATTGATCTATCAATGAACTAGTTTCATTGATTGGTCAAGTAACTTGATTGACAGTTAACTTGATCAGCTATTTAGTTAATTTGCTTGAAAGTTTGCAAAAAGATTTTTCGACAAATAATTCTCTGCATAACTTGCAATCATTACACACCAAGATCCAACATTGCTTCGAGGAATTTTGTCAAATAGTTTACATTTTTTTCTTGTGCTTCCATATTTTGTATGCATATTCATAAGAGCATTTCAAACCATAAAATCTGTCAGAAATCCACGTCTTATCATGCTTAGATGAATGTACATATCCTGTTCTAAAGCTCCTATTTTATTAAAAACAGGCAAAATGGTCAAAAAGATTGTGTATCTGTGAATGTGAATAGGCAAGATTGATTTAACTGATTTGGAGGATAAAGATGACTAATAATTAACTATGACTAACCACTCAACACAATTAATTCATCAGCCAATTAGCTTGATTGATAGTTGAATTAACTTGTTTGGAAGCTATCATGTTAAGCCACTTAGCTAATACGCCACATACAACATGACATTTGAGATTTAAAGAAGTCTCATGGACACAAATCTGCTATCATGTTAAAGCCATGTAAACATTGATGTTTCAATTTCATGGGGTCATTCTATTTCCATTTTTCCAAGTTCATTTCATTCCATTATCTAGCACTAATTATTAAATGTTTAAACTAGCTACATGCAAACAGAAATCACAATTCATAGCATCCATATACACCTATGCACAAGTACATGTTATCCAACATATTAACACACACATGGTTTTCTAGTGCTAGTTTGTTAACTTCCTTTGATTAACAGTTCAAATGCACACAAGGATAATTGTAATTATTTATTTGTTTTAATTATTATGTACTAAAAGACTAATCAACAACTGCCTAATTATTTAAGTATCCTTGTACACGTTTGACCCATCAATCATAGTCAATCAATAAATCTGATTCCACCTATTCTCTAGTAGTATTAGCATGCAATTTTCCTAACAAGTCTCTAAAAAAAGCATCAGACATTCAATAAAATGTTGTGACACACATTAATTGGATGTATCTCATCATCTTTCTTATTAGGATGCCAACAACCTTGATTTGTATTTGTTCGTAAGTGTATCTGGATGCCATGAATTATGAATTCTACTTGCATGTGGTTTGGTTGTACAAGTAATAGCAAGCACTACATAATGGTAGAAATCACAACCCATAGCATCCATATACACCTATGCACAAATACATGTTATCCAACACGTTAACACGCACATGGTTTTCTAGTGCTAGTTTGTTAATTCCCTTTGTTTAATAGTTCAAATGTACATAAGGATAATTGTAATTATATCTTTCTTTTAATTGCTATGTACTTAAAGGCTATTTTGCATCAATGAATTATGTACCTTCAACCACTAGTTTTAATCAAAATATGCATATGGATTCAGAATCAAACTCTCAAAATAGAAAAGACTATGTTTAAATTATAAAGTGTAATTAGCCACCAAAGACATTGATTTGGATACTAATTGCACTTCTGATGTCATATTATTGCAACAAAGATCTACTTTTGAACCCCAATTGCTTAATTTTTATGAACCATATAGCATATGCCACTCACAATACCCATTTGTAAAGATTTTCCTTGTAACAAAAAGCAATGATATGACTACAAGTACAATCAATATAGTGAGAATCTTGAATTAACCCTTTTCTTTGTCTACTCTATGCAATTGTAAACAAAGGAGAAGGTTTATTCTAGAAACTCACCCTATACTCTTTTCTTGAAGAATTTGCTACAACTACACCGCTACACCACCTCTCTTCTTCCGATCAAAAGCATTGCACCATGTAACAAGCTTTGATTAGTAAATAAAGACCATTTGTTTGTTTTTCTAAAATAATACAATTAAGCTCAAGGAAATGACCAAAATGCAAACAACTCCCAAAATTACAATTGCAACATATAATACTCCTACTGTGATGGATACTAATAGCCAAATCCATTAAAACACTAGCAAGCATTTTTTAGATTCAAGAGACACAAGTATAAATGTAAATTAGATTAACTACACAAACTAGTTACCATAGGCTCTTGTACCACAAATCTTCTACCAATGAATTTAATTGCTCTTTTGCACAAAGTCTAAAATTATTTTATCAAGCAATATTACTTAACTGCTCTATGACAACATCGCAATTTAAATTCTAAAACACATTCGACATAGTTTTTTATAACCCCAAGATACAATTTTCTAGCTTCTTAAGCATTCAGTCTAAGTTTTCCAATTACAAAATCTCAAATTGTTGTTTGCTTCGTATGTTTGTTCCTTGAATCTAGTCACCAGGTAAAATATACACAAGGATAATTGTAATTTTTTCTTTCTCTTAATTACTATGTATTCAAAGAATAATTAACAGCTACCTAATTAATTAGTTATCTAATGATACAAGGATAAATGACAAATATGGAATTCACTACTTTAACATGTTTGAAATGTCACATGGACCTATCAGCTGGCATGCTACATTTACTGTGACTTTTGAGTGCTTAATCCATTTACATGCAAGTACAAATCACAACCCATAATTAAAATGTCCGCAAGGATATTTATAATTATTTCTTTCTTTTTATTATTATGTATTTAAAGACTAATTAACAGCCACCTAATTAATTAGATATTAGATGAAAGAAGAGTAAATGAGAGCTACCAACTCCATAAAAATGCCAAAGTTAACATGTGAATATCAAGGTGTCTAGATTTAATACTCATTGCATTCCCCAAAAGCCCATTTTCCTGAGAAGTTTTGTAAATCAGTTCACTTGCCTTATAAATGCTTTCGTATTTTACATGTCTACCTATGAGAACAGTAACCACAACATCTGACCGAATTTAAATGCTTGCTGGCACAAAGAAGGTTTATACTACATTCTTTTCTCTATCTCTGTCCAAATGAAAATTTGTATTCTGCTATGGTAAATTCTCTAGTGCATTAGGTCCTTTAAAGCACAATTTTTTGCATGTTGCTCTTGTTCTAGGTTTGATTCCTTTTGGGCATTATAACTACCCACTGTTGTATTAGTTTCCCATTTTTTCTTCTACATATGCATGATTATATATACAACTAATCATATATAATAGTTTTTCTTTCACGAGTTTTGTCAAACAGTTCTCATGTTTTCTGTATGCTCTAATTGTTTGCATTTATGCCTACGAGGACTATAACAATGACTTTTAACAAAATCCCTCTATCCTTTATGCTTTGATGACAATGGAAAAGATCAAAGCAACACATTGTCGACTCATTGTTTCTAAGCTCTTATTATCGCACACGTTGGCATAATTTTCATTCCAAAGTACTCTTTATGGGACCGCTTTGTAGTAAACCAAAATATCCAAACTTTATAGGGCTCACATGCATGAAGTAAAATGGACAAGAGGGTTTCTACATAATTCCTATCAAACACAGATATTTTTTCTTCTACAAATGCATCAATATAAAAACAACTAATCATATATAATAGTTTTTCGTTCACGAGTTTTGTCAAACAGCTCACCTGTTTTTTGTATGCTCCCATTGTTTGCATTTATGCCTACGAGGACAATCCACAACTTTTAACAAAATCCCTCTATCCTTTATGCTTTGATGACAACGAAAAAGCTCAAAGCAACACACTGTCGACTCATTGTTCCAAAGCTCTCACTATCGCACACGCTGACATAATTTTGGTTCCAAAGCCCTCTTTATGGGACCGCTTTGCAGTAATCAAAAAATATACAAACTTTACAGGGCTCACATGCATGAAGTAAAATGGACAAGAGGGTTTCTACATAATTCCTATCAAACGCAGATGAAACCTTCGCATTTCAACAAGAAATTTGAATAGATAATACTAAAAGTAGTTTAAAATATGAATTTATAGTCAAAGTATATGAATGCCTTAAAGCACTATGAAACCTTGCTTGCATTTCTTGTATCAAATAGACAAAAACAACAAAAAGTTACCTCTTGTGACCTCAAGCAATTCATCTCTCGTTGTCCAATGTATAACTCTGCAACTACAAAATCCCCTGCTCACCCACACAATAGAGCACTATGAAATTATCACCTCAAGTAACTCGTTTCTGGGTCTAGACTCTGCAACTATAACATCTCTTGCTTAGTCGCTACAAGCTCTTCTCAGAACACGCACTTACAGAACACAAAAACAACAGACGCAAAGTAATAGAAATGCATAACAAGTGGCTTAACTCTATATTAAATGACCAAAGTACCCTGGCCACATGTGGCCACCAAGCCAAATGCCATTTAATGCATTTAATTTGTATTCATACATTATGTACATCTACCTGCCAGTTTTGTAAACTATGCCTTTGCTTAAATTTATTTAATCAATTTATGCGCTCGCATTTTCTTGATATTTTAATGCATTTAATCTGCATTCATGGATTACGTACCTCTAACCACCAACTTCTAAACTATACCTTTGCTTAAATTTATTTACTCAATTTATGCGTTCACATTTTCCCGAATTTTTAAAATGATAATGATTTATAAAGCTACTCGGACGAATAGAAAAATAGATAAATGCTAATTTTCCAATATATAAAATAGGTCTCCAAATTCAAACTATACAAAAAAAAAAGTAATATGTTAAATGGCGAAATGTGATTGGCCGATGCTACCAGTTAAAAGCATTCCAGGCAAATGCATAAGTATTCCTGCCTGCGGCAGGAACTAATAATATAAAACTTCCAATAGTTTTTATTTTTTTTCTAATGACAACTAAATTATACAATAGCAAATAGATTCTGCTCAAGATTCTGATACAAACCTATTTTCTCCCCAACGTAATAAAAATAACTAATACAACTAAATGCAAACCTATGCAGGAAATCCCTACACTAATCCCATCTACTTTGTGGGTTGTGCAAAGAAAACGTCGGTACAAACAATGGATGGCACACTGACACAACATACTGAGAAAGCCGACAACAGAACACAAAAGGAAATCTGCCATGAAGATATTTTACAGGTATACCGTGGCTGCCTTCTCCTAGAACTTGTATACCTGCTGGCGCCGGAGCACACCACTACGCCAGAAGCAGGTCGGGAACCAGACCCGGAGATAGAGTCGCTTCCAAGTTCGTCCTGACCCAAACCCAGCTCTACACCCAACCCTCCGTCACTTCCCTGGCTCAAGCCCACATCGCTTTGTACAGTCCTGTTCTCCATAATCCATGCAAACACAATAGCAACAGAAATTACCATAACAAACGATCTGCAATTCCACATTATGTTTAACTCGAGCCCTTACACTAAATCAAGTAAGTCTGTCTGATATTTTGGTAGCTTACTGACCTTCAAAAGCTTCTATTATGAATAGATATACTGAACTCAGCTGAAACTCAACTGAATTATGCATATGGTTAGTTGACGCTATCGCAAAATACTGTCAAAGCCAATGCTCTGCAATTGATAAGTGTATGCAATGACCATTATAACTTAAAAGTGGATCAAGTTGACTGAATGTGTCAAATTATTTGAGTGTTTTTTTAACGAAGTAAAAATTCAAACAATCAATAGAACTTTTACAACTACTTCTATTGAAATTGTCAATAGTTATATCTATTTTTGTTTCTCAAACTTCACCTTTTACCATCAATCATTGTACTAAATAATATTTATGAATGGCCATGAAAGACAAAGCGTCCTTTCTGTGGTAAAACTAGAGTGGGGCTAGGCTGAGTGGTCCGTTCCTTTAAAGTTGGTGGCCAGCGATAAAGCATGCTTAATGAGTTGGCAAAATTTTACTACACTAAGAACTATATTGCCAGCCTTTGGCGTACGATTTAGTTTGTGAAGACTACAAAGTGCTGACTCTCCGTTGGCTAGCAGTGACATTTTCTGCGAGGTGTACTGTAAATGTATAATACTAACGTGGGCAAATGGATATCGCTTGAATATTGGTGGGTATGGATGTATCTTATTTTATTATCATAATTTTCTACAACGCTATAAGCTTTTTTATGGGCTGATTTGTGGAAATAAATAAAAACTAGCACTTGCACCCCAATCAGGTGCAATGCATACGCCGAAAGGTTTAGAAAGTGTACCAGCCTCTTTCACCGTGCATAGTACAGTGCATAGTACAGGGGACTTATGAGGAAAGTGAAGGGTCAAGTGAACAGAGCTTGTAAAATTTTTGCAGGCCCATAGTACTCGCTGTCAATCCGACAGCAGGAAGCTTGAAACTTTTTGCTGACATCAGACTGGAGGAGATCCTGGTGGGGTTCCTCTGCGTAATAGTCTATCGGCTAATAAATATTTTTCACATTAATGTAGTGTAAACTATTGACTTCATTTGTCATTGGCATAAAACCAATCGAGAAACAATAAAGAAATTTTCTATACTTTTTCTATTCTATGGTGAAAAAATTAATAGTTGTAAGGGTATTGAATTTTTGTTCTAAGTTTATTATTGCAGTTAAATTTGTATGGCTATGGTAGCACTTTTAAAATGTCACGTAAGTTGATTCTTTAAAATTTAACTCTTTAATATAAGTAAAAGTTTGGCATATGCATTAGGAGGCTTCATTTAAAATAGTTGAATTGTAAAACTTAATAAGTAGGAGGTTTTTTCCACATCATGTCAAATTATGATATATTGCTATTATGATTCAACCGTGTAGTTTAAAGCCAAACTCATTGACTCATGAAACATGGATCGATGAGTTTGACTCGAAACTACATGGTTGAATCCTAATAGCAATATCATAATAGTAAAACTTATTTAATAATTGGATATATATTTTTTGGAAAAGTTAATGTTTGAGGTGGTTGGTGTATATACAAATACAATAATTATTTTCATTATATTTCATTATCTTTTGTTGTCTTATGTGTTTGTGTTTTCTCTATTTAATCATGTATTTTCTAGTGTTTTTTCCTTATCATATTTATGCACTAACTTCTTCTATAATAAATTGTTCTTTTGTTTGTTATTTTTATCATTTGAATAGAAAAGGGATATATGACACCCCTCAAACTATTTGCACACATTTTTTAAGACTATGCAATCAATTTGAAGTAAATGAAGAAAATCTTTGATAATGACCAAATATTAAGAATTTCGTGAAAAAATGAAGATTCAAACATTATGAAATAATTAATCCATCCCCAATTTCCTCCAAATATGAGGATATGTGTTATGCAAAATATTATAAACTATATATTGACATAATGAAATGCCATAAGATAAAATATGAGATTTCCAAATAATTTCTTTTTTGTCTTATGTGTGAAAGATAATAAATAATTTATAATTTAAGAATAATGATACTTAGAAATTGTGGCTTCACATTTTATGTTTTTCGTTTGACTATTAATATATAAGTTATATAAGTTGCAATATAACAAATGTCATTATGTAAAATTAACTCAAACAAGGAATCTACAAGAAATTTCAATTATTATTTATTTTTTAATATATTTAAAACTAAATATTTAAGGTGACACATGATAACATGAAGAAATATAAATTCATAGTAACAATAGGATGGGTAGTGTTATAACATAAAATAAGTTAAAAACACACAAAATAAGTAATGTGAGGAAACACAATGCAACAAAGGAAGAGGAACACAACAAAAATGGTTAACGTAAAAGTCTAAAGGAATAAAATACAAAATAATTTTTTGGCCAAGATAGTGAGGGGAGAAAGGAAAACACCAAAATATAAAAGAAGCTATATCTTTCTATCAAAATGAACCGAAGTGTTTTTGAAACACTTCACAACTAAGCATGAAGGTAAATCCATAATAAATACAAAAAAGTGCAAAAGAATAACATACACGATGATATATAGGAAAATAAACCCACAAGTGTTAAGATGCACTAAAAGGTGGATTTGCATCATTCATTAAATGTATATGAACATTGTGTTAGCCCTTACCAATTTTCATCTCCTCTATGTGCTTTTATTTTTATATCCTTAGAGCATATGGCTTGTCCTATCTTTTTGTTTGCAATCAAGCTTAAATTTTTTAATGATGATGGCTTGTTACTTCTTACCTTAATAGTTTTTTAAGTTTTAATAAAATAATGATTCGATATAGCCTATGTCCTCCAACTTAAGTGAAGAACTCACTTTTAACTAGTAATAGAAAAACTACTAATATGTTAATGAAAATAAGTTGGGTATTGTTCAAAGTTGCAGGTATGAAATAGAGGGATGAATTACCAATTATATGTAGATTAAATAAACATACAAAAATATGAACATAATAAAGTGGAACAACAAGATATTTTGCATGGTTTCCCCAATTCTCAAGCTACATCCACAAACAAGAGTCCATTATATTAAACAACTTCTAGCTCAATTACATATTACAAATAACCTACAACAATAGCTACAACTTACACCAATCAATCCAAAATATTTCCATTACTTTGTATTTTTGTGCACAATGCTACATGCACCCAATGCAAACCTTGCATAATCAATGCCATTTCCTTGTGCTACACCACATGATTTGCAACAACTCCACACACTTTGCAACCCTTCCAATTCCATGCTACCCTCAAACTAAGCACCACATGCACTTTTCCATAGGATGTTCAACTCATGACTATTGGAATTCAAACCACAACAATAAGTTGTTATTCTTATAGGTAGTTTTATCATTGTTTTAACTAAAATAAAAACTAGAAATTGACAATAAGAAATCCTTTATTAAAACTAACAAAAAATTTCTTTGAGGGCACTACCCTTGAGCTCCCATTAGCCCCCACCATGAGATCTACCCCTGGGCCCCTGCTAGGGGGATAATACCCCCAGACCCCGCAAGAAGGGCTTTGCCCCCTTGTATTCCCCCAATTGATTTGGGGGAAAATGTACCAAGTAAAGAGGAAATAATATAAAAAATCAAGTCAAATCAAGCTCCACATATCAACATATAATGTATTCATTCCTTATCCTATACTAATAATATCGATGTTAGATAATAAAGTGTATGTAAGTAATATTTCATGCATGTTGGAAGTATTTTCACATGAATTTTGAGGTATTTATTTTTTAATGAGAGATGCATGTTGTTAGTAGGGTGACTGGCCTATGGTTTATATTACATTTTTGAGCTTCCATGGCATGGACACATTTCAAATTTTTATTATAATAAACAAAAAACCATTAGTGTGCAGTTATTTTCATTTAATTTTACGTTGGTTGCTAAGATTCGACCACTAGATTTTTCTAGCTTTGAATGCATGTTTCCATACATATTAAAGGATTCTCTATCCTCATATTTAGTGCTAATTAATGAGTCGTTATATATTACTATTGAACATGTTGAAGTTACTCATTCAACCATGTTTTTAAATTATGTTGATAGCCTAGTTCAAACCAAATTCCATTGTCTCTTTCCATCTTGTCACGTGTGTTTAGGGATAAATTTATTGGTGGATTAAAAATGACTTACACACTTATTGTAACAAGCATACACCAATACATCATCATTTAACATTATTTTCATAATTATTTATTTACACATATATAAATTTCATAAGGGTACATGTAGGTAAAATATCCATGACATATACCTTAGCCTTTTTGGAGTAAGACAATTTATATCACATACTTGAGACATGACAAATATATTTACTTATTTTGGCATTGATTGTTTGGACCAATGAGAAATACTTCCATGGGTATACATGTGTAATAATAAATAATGAATCACCACATGTATATAAGAGTTACAAAATAAATTCAAGCAACTAGGATCACCTACAAATAAAAAATAACCTTCCAAAAGGGAGTAGAAAGAAATGAATGATTAATTATACGATGTAGTAATAGTAAAATAAGATGTAATATACAATAGAGGGATATATTATATAAGCAAGCTAAAGATATAACAAAAAAAAATATTGTGACAAGCATCACAATAATATGAAGTGTTATACATATATTAAATAAGCTCAATATTCCCAAAGTAAACTTAAGTAACTAAGTGTGAATAGTACCTCGATGGGCACTAGTCAAGTAATATACCCCACTCACACCTATAAAACCCTTAAGTGTAGCTTGAGGAGAAAATAAATATAAGAATGTAAAGATGGGTTCTAGTAAGAAGGCCTTGTTAGATACACATGTATAAAACATCTATCACAAATAGATTAAGCGAGAAAACATGAAAAAATTCATGAAGATGTGATGGAAGAAACACTTAATACGACCCTCAAGGAATACATATATCATGAATATTAAATAAATAACACTACCAAAGGAGTAAAATAATGAGATTATAGATCACTCTTAGAAAAATGATAGCCCATGTACTGATGTTGAATGCACAACTATGAATGCTAAATAGTTTCCAAATTTAGTAAACAAAATCTCTCCCCTTGTGAAGAAACAAATCCAATGGTGTATGAACAAGGAACTCAAACTCTAAGATGAGAAATAAGGGAATAATTTTCATGATAGGTGAATCTCATTTTTTCATGTATCGACACATAAGAATAAAAAATAGAATATAATATGGTGAAAAAAATCTAGAAAACTTTTAGGAATCATATTATATTGTGAAATGTTATAGTGTGAATAATTAGTAGACAATATGGAAGCTCAAAATAATTCTATCTTGTTAAAAAAATTAATGTTTATAAAAATTTGAATCCTTTAATATCACTGATTGTAAGGCCTTGCCTTCTGTGCAACTAATATAACCCTAATCTCTAAGATGAAATACATTAATTGATGGTTAGGTAGGATAAAATTTATAAATGAAGTAACTACATTTGGCATGTTGTGGTACCATAGAATATATAGGTAAACCCTATGAGAATTATCCCTTTTTGTCTAAATGGAAATACATTGATATGATCAATAGAAAAATAAGATTAATGATATATCGTGGATTGACATAAATAGGAGAATTGAAAAATATTATATTGTAGTGTACATTTTATATAATTCAACTTGTTCACTTTGCTTAAAGAATAGTGTGATGAGTCCATGAACACCCAAAGGTATCCTGTAAACTTAAGATAAACAATTACAGAGTTTGGAAGGTGGAATAATAACTAACCAGTTTAACTAAAGTGTACATTGTGGTCATGGAAAAAGTATCCTTTGTACTTTTCCTTGTTTGATTTGAGGATAATTAGTGATAAAGTGGACTTGATATCACCTTTATCAAGTGTTGTGATGACTTTTACACATCCACATTAGGTTTTGGGCCCTTTTAAGCTAAATAAACATAACTTTTCCCTAATTTAATGTTGTAAAATGTATTAATTTACACCTTTACATTAAATTTAGGAGGCTTGTAAACTAAAGTCAACCTAATCTAGTGTTGGAATGTGTTTTACACATTTACATGGGATCTAGGGACCTTCGAAGATAAATAGACCCAATTTTGTCTTCATTTAATGTTGTAAAGTGTATTTATTTACACTTTCACATTATATTTTGGGCCCTATTGCATTTATGACCTTTATATCATCATCAATAGGCCCCTATGACCCCATATTATTCATCCCAAGGAATATTTTGATAAAAAACCAGACAAGATCAACTTATAAGCTTAATTTCTTGACTCCCCGACACTAGAAAGCAAAATAGCCCCTATGGGACCCATTTGCCACCTTGGGTGAATGAGTCCCATTCAAGTGGGAATCATTCACCCAAGATGGAAAATGAGTCCCATTTGCCCTATTTTTAAGGGTTTGAGTGGGAAAATTTTGTTTTTAATTCAAATTTCTTCTATGTTGGCCTTGGGGATCAAATTGACAATCATTTGAAGTGCATTTCCTATATAAAAAAGATTTCAAATCTTTATTTCACCCAATAAATATAAGACTCATAATGCAAGGATCATAATGTAAATAGATAAATCATATAGAAATATTTCTTAGTATCCATGGGCATCTTGGCACATCTGCCTCAAGATATTGTAATTCAAGAGTTAGTGCAAATGCAAAAAATAAGAAGTTGAGCTCGCAAAGAACAAAGTAAAATAGAAAATAGGGAATTCTTTGGAGTTGAATGCAATTTTTTAATGAAGGATGTGGAAACCCAAGTTACAAGGTTATTTAACAAGAATGAGTATGAAGTGAGGAAAGTGAGTATGAAGATATATCAAACCAGTGAAATGGATGAATGGACAAATCCAAGATGGTTGGTTATACCAAATATTTTATAAAATATATGGTTCAAATACATTGTAGGATGATACAGGGGAATATCCTAATATATAACTTGGTGGTGGATACTATAAAAAGAAAGCAATAAGTATGCACTACTATTTATTTAGAAAATATCATTTGTGGGTACGATATTTTTTATGCAAATTTAGTGAAGAATATCGTCTTTGCACATGATTTATAACTCTTCAAGGAAGGTCTTGAAAGGAAAATTATGGATACATTCAAATTTTACATAAGTAACAATAGGGATTTGTTGTCCTCTATTTAGATTAAGCACCTATTTCAAGTCACAAAATGTCGTTTGTTCATTATGTCCCACATGGTTGTGTAATCATGCATTTTACTCATAAATTTATGTAAATTATTTTTTATGTTTTTATATAACAATTTTTTCCCTCTTGGTAGAGCTTATCTATCAACAATAAAAAAATTAACTTTTTTCCTTCTTGATGAACATTACCATTTGAGAAAATATCCAAGCATTTAATTTTTTATATAGTAAGTAAACATTTTACCTCATAGAATTTACAACAATATTATTCTAAATATATAATCCCAAAATTTATTCTCTCCAACATAAAACATGATAAAAAAAATAGTAAGGACATATTTTAAAAAACCATTCCACATTTTTTTGTCTACACAATATACCAAAAAAGGTGTTTCAAATTTTTATTATGTTGACCAAATGGGTATTTATCTATCTAAACCATCATACATCTAAACCTATCACCCATGACTAGCTTGAAATGTAAAAAATTCCAATCCAAAATCTTAGCATTATCCTCGACCTTATACCACTAATTTTGAGAATTCAATTTTTTCCAAGTATTTTCCTAGAATCTATATTTTTACTTTTAACTCAATCTAGGGTTTAAAATAAAATATGAAAAGAGATTTAAATATAACATTTTTAAAAGGGAATAAATCAAATTAATGTTTAGAAACAACCATGAATATTTGAATAAATTGCATTGTGATGGAGTGCAAATATAGCAAGGTCTATAGGAGCAACATATTTCAAAAACATGAAAAACCTCTTAAACCTACTATTTAATCTAATGTTCTTAATTTTTTTTCTAGGTAGCCCAATCTAGTGAATTAAAATCCTACAAGTACCCAATTTTTAGAACCCTTGTATTGAATAAATAGCAAGCTTGTCATTTATAGAAAATAGCAAGGAGTTGACCTTGATATTGTACTATTCTATTCCACCAAAAATATGTAGACACAAAATCAAACATGATGCAAGGAATAATTTTTCTAGTTCAAGAAATTATACACTTACTATCAATCCTTCAATATGGATTAGAATTTCCTTTTGACCATCGCATGAATAATATGATGATAAACTAGGTGTTAGTGTTTAAATTTAATGTTTCCTATCCACTGGTTGACTTAAGCCTACTTAGGCATGGAATTTATTGTACAGGTTGATATTTTTTGATATTTTCCTGATATTTTCATTAGCTAGTTTTTAAACTGTTGAGGTGTTGAAACACCTCAACACCTCCCTTTGGATATTTCTCCTTTATAAGGAGACCCCTTGACTGTCTTTCAAATATAGATTGAGTTTATGAATTCTATCTCTAATTGTGCTTGCCAAACATCTCTGTCTCTCCTGGTTCTCTCATGGTATCAGAGTCGAACAAAGAGTTCTTAGGCCATATAGTTTTTCATTTTTTTCCCTTCACCGTCACTCATTTGCAGGGTACACATCTATGATTGGTGGCTCTGGCTTTGCTTGACTTGCACACAGGCTGCTTAAAGTGACGAAACTCAGCCTAATCCACGTGAAAGAAGCTACTTAAAGTGACAATAGAGGCTACTTAAAGTGCCATCGTCTGCCACTCCTCATATCGCGATTTTCAACTGGAAAGAATGAGGGAGGCATTATTTCTTCTCCCCAAGGCTGGGAATCATCCGTTGGATGCCCTCATCCCTATTGTAGCATATTTACTTCTTTGTGCATCAATCTCACACCTTTTAGCATCTCACATGTTGGGAGGCCACCAACAAGACCCCTGTTTCCATTCACCAAAGTGCTTTCTTGTTTTGTAGGGCTGATTTTCTTAAGGCTTGAGGAGAAATTGGAGGTCGTAGTAAGCATCTCACACTCTTCTCTCTCAAGAAATTGCAGATATGAAGTTTCCTAGGAGAAGAGGCGGTGCCCAAGCTGCAAGGTTTTTCTGTCATCAAAGGTGTTGTAGATCTGAAGTAGAAGCCCCCACAGTTTCCTCTGTGTTTGGTGTGTTTTGGGAAACAAAGGGCACATTTCCTTTCACCTCTAAACACAAGATGAGAGGCTCGATTCTGTCTAGCATGTGTTGACTTCCTGAGGGCAGCAATATCACAAAATAGGGGCACATTTTGTTACTTTTTCCTACTGGGTTTGCTTGAATCTATGGTGGAAAGGTACTTTCTTTGCTCAAATAGCAGATCGATTTGTCTTTTTGGCTATTTTTGACCTACTCTTTCAACTTGCTGACTCGTGATTTGGCTCAACCTCCCTTTCACTATTTCTGATTTGCAAGAGGAGGCATCCTTATTCACTATCCACAAATCATGATTTGTTGATCTCAAAAAATTTTCCACGGAGTTTAACACATCTTTTTTTCCTCTCTCACTATTTTGCACAAATTTTAATTTTCTAAAACTCAAAAAAATTATTTGTAAGGGTGAAAATTGTACTAACTTTTGCACCATACCTCAAATATTTGAGTTCTTTTTTGCGAAAGTGTAAAAAAAAATTCTGCCATGGATTCATGGAGCACAAAATCACACTCATATTATAAAGTTCTTGTTGTGTCTTTTTTGGGTTAGTTACAAGCAGTCCTATAAAGTGAAAAATTGGGGGGACAAACAAATAATGAAGGGGGGTATTGTTGTGTGGTTATTTTTCACACTTCCTCGAGAAGTGCTTGTGTTCTGTTTTTTCACTTCTGCATACATTTCTACAAAATAACTATCTTAGTCAACGCAATATGGAATATAATGTTGTTATAGTGCCCTTAACACCTTTCAATTATCATGATTGGAAAGTGAAAGTAATTCTTGTGCTTAAGAACAAAGTTTTATATAGGGTAACTATGGGAACAAAGAAAGAACCTAATGTAGCTAAAGAGAAAGAATTTTTTTTAATAAGTGTGATCAAGCATTTGGTTTCCTATGTTTAAATTTATCTCCTGATTTTTTGTTCCATGTTGAGAACTTTAAAATACCCAACCAAGTTTGTGAAGGTCTTGGAAATTTTTTTGGGAAAATCGATAAACTTAGAAGCCATGAGTTGTAAAATCAACTCTTAGGTCTTAGTCCTAGGAATTTTTCACCTTTACAAGAAATTTTTACTAAGTTTAAATCCTTGAAGTTACACTTAAAATATTGTGGAATTGACAAGAAAGAGGATCAATTAATCCTTTATGTACTTTCCAAGCTAGGTCCAAAATTTTATGTGTTTGTATCAACTTTCTACTCTACTAAAAGGGCTCTTGGATCCTCATGGTCAATGTCCACACTTGATAACTTCATTGCTGACCTCACAAGGGAGTAGGAAAAGTTAATTCAGATGGGTACTTTGAAGTCTACTAAACCTCAAGCCCTACTTGTAGGGAATGAAACACATCAAGCTTCAAAAGGGAGAACACTAAAAAGGACATGGAAGTTAAGAAAGAAAAAAAATTGAAAACTTCAAAAAGGACTCTCAAGGTAAAAAGAGAGTTGCATGCACCTTTTGTAAAACTCTTGGAGATGATGAACATCAGTGCATGAAGAAAAAAATTGAAGTTCTACAACAAATTCTCAAAAAGAATAATATAGGGTTACCTGATTCTATCAAGGCATCTTCATCAAATCAAGATAATACTAAGGACAAAGAGAAATCAAAGGTAAAATCCTTAGTTTCTAAAGCATCTATATCTCCATCATGGATTCTAGACTTTGGTGCTTCACAACATATTGGTTCTTCATAGGTTGTCTTTTCATCCTTAGAACCATCAAGTATGTCCACAATCACCTTAGGTGATGATAATCCAACATTGGTAAAAGGGAGAGGGTTTGTTAAAGTTGAAGGAGGAACATTTTCCAATGTTCTAAGTGTACCTTCACTCTCAACTAATCTCCTTTTAGTGTATCAAATAACTCATTTAGTGAAGGGAATGAGAGTACAGTTCTCTCCAGATTCAGTTGAGATAAGAGAATTACAAAGCAAAAATTTGGTAGCAATAGGTGAAGCAAATCACCAAACCAGATTATATGCCTTCTCCAATTTTTCCATAGATATTTCTCCAAAACCACTACTAACTCATTCAAATGAAGTTAAAAAACTATGGAATGAGTGGTTTGGCCATATTAACTACCGCTATCGTGAACAACTATGTCAACAAAATATGGTTAAGGAATTACCTAAGGTTAAATTTTTTGAAGGGTTTTGTGCGGGTTGTGCACTTGGAAAGCATCCATAAGCAAAATTTGACAAAGGTAAATCAAGGAGGGCAACACAAGTTTTAGAACTTGTTCATAGTGATGTTTCAAGGGCCTTTCCCCATCCATCTTTTACAAAGGCTAGATATGTTCTCACCTTCATTGATGATTTCTCATGTTTTACATGGGTTTACTTTCCTAGACAAAAATAAGAAGTGTTTGAGTCTTTTCAAGATTTAAAAGCTCTTGTCAAAAAATAATCAGGGAAAGTCATCAAGGTTCTTCGACTAGATAATGGGAGAGAATATGTCAATAATAGTTTTGAGTAGTTTTGTATATCAGAGGGGATAGATCTATAGTATACAGTTCCTTATACCCCACAACAAAATGGTGTTGCAGAACATAAAAATAGATCTTTAAAAGAGATGGCTAATTGTATGATTCACTCTAAGAGCCTCACACCATCATATTGGGTAGAAGCAATCAATAGTGCATGTTACATACAAAATAGAGTTCCACATAAAGCCTTAAAGGGTATCACTCCCTTTGAAGCTTGGAAAGGATGGAAACCTACAGTTGATCATTTCAGAGTTTTTGGCTTGCATGCCAAGGCACACATTCCAAAGGAGCAACGCAAGGCAATGGATCCACAATCCAAACCTTGCATCTTTGTGGGATATCCAGATGGTGTAAAATGCTATCGCCTACTCCACCCTACCACACATGAGTTGTTTATTGAGAGAAGTGTTAAGTTTCAAGAAACATCTCTTGAAACTACACTTGACACTTCTCAACATATTGTGGAATCTTCAGATCTTGATTACAATACTAATGATTCAAATCATTCTAAGTAGATTCCTAGTTTAGTATATTCTTCTTCCAATTTTCACAGTGATGAGGGTTCATCTTCATCTAGTTTATGAATTGCATTAGAAGTTGATATATTTGCACCAGACTCACCCACATCTTACACGATACTATGAACCCCATTTCCAAACTTGCATGAACAAAGAAAACAACATTATTAGATCAAAATGCAAGGTTAGAATAAGAATTCACCATAAAATCCATTTGCATTGTTAAAGAACAAGGAAAAAAGATGAAATAATTAAACAAATACAACCAAAGATAACTATTCTTATTCTTAAATGAAGCAAACACTTGATATTATGGGGGAATTTATGCTACTTTGATGTGAAAAGTAGCCCTTTCCCAACCCCTTTTTGATAAGCTAAATGATAAAAACTACTTTGAAGATACTATGTGATATGATGAACAAGATGCAAGATGATTTGTGTATAACAAAGATACTACTTAAGATTGTGATGGATTAATACAATAGAGAAACTCTCTATTTATAGAATAGAAAGATAGAAGAATGCCAAACATGGAGGATGTGGGACTAAAGATCCACCAATGACACTGAGATGCCACTTTTCAACTTGTGAGAGGTTGAGGAATGAACACATTTTTGTCAATGTGCCAAAGAGGGGGAGATTTGAAATTTGAATTTGATGAAAAGATGACTTAAATGCTAAGTTTTACTTTTGCAAGATACATGTAAGAGCTCTTAAATGGTTTGTTGGATGAACATGTCAATTTGGGGGGAGATTTCAAACTTGGAGAATATTCTCTTTTTATGCCAAGTTGAAAATAAATAAAGATTTTACTAAATCATTTAAATGCATTTTCATGTGCAAGTGGCAAAATCTAGAGAATTTTGGAGATTAGGATTAAATTAATCAAGGTTTAATTAATTTAATGAGGCATTAGATGATTTGACCTATTTGATTTAGATTTATGGATTAAAATAAAGTAAAAGGAAATGGAAAATGATTTTAGATTTAATTAAATAAAGATTTGATTTATTTAATCAAAGAGAATGATGTTAGTGTTAAATAAAATAAAGATGGATTTATTTAATTTAAATGGATGACCTGAGGAGGTTAATCAATTAAACTTGATTTATTTAATTGATCAGGTGAATATGATTTAATTAAATATGCATGATGTCAATTTTGTGTGTCTATAGATACATAGGACATATATAGGGGTACAGGATTCAGCAGATGATAGACTGATTCAAGTAGATTTTCAGGGGGGGGGCACATGCCTTCATTGCTTCAGTTTTTGATCCTTAGATATTCAGAGAGGCATTAGGCATACTAGAGTGGGATATTGCTATGGATGAGGAATATGATTCCTTGATTAGAAATCACACTTGGGGTTTGACTTCACTTCCTAACTTGGGAAGGAAATTAGTTGGATGTAGTTGGATATATTGAACTAAATTTGTAGTAGATGGTTTTGTTGATAATTACAAAGCATGATTGGTAGCCAAAGGTTTTTCACAAGTTGCAGGCATTGACTATATAGAAACCTTTGCACCGGTTGCTAAGATGACTTCCATTAGACTCACACTTACTATAGCCGCATCACATGGATGGAATGTACATCAAATGGATGTGAAGAGTGCTTTTCTTCACGAAGACCTTAAGGAGTAAATCTACATGGAACAACCACCAGGGTTTGTTCAGGATTCATCCTTAGTTTGTAAACTTAGGAAATATCTTTATGGCCTTAAACAAGCTCCTAGAGCTTGCTATGCCAAGATGGACTCCTACCTCCTATCTTCAGGTTTTACTAGATGTCATTATGATCCTAATGTGTATCTATTGTGGTAGGATGATTCACTTTTGATACTGGTTCTATATGTTGATGATCTTTTAATTACTAGGAGTACTTCATCTGCCATTATAGTAGTGAAGACATCACTTCAGGATAGATTTTACATGACATACTTGTTAGAGTAAAGAATTAACTTTACTACCTCTTAAGATTTCCCTTTATGCACTTGCATTAGTCATTTAATAATTAAATCTAATTATTAAATGCCTATTTACCTATTAGGGTTTCCTATTAGGTTTTTTTATCTCCTTCTATAAGGATTGATCCTTTGTATATTTTTTGACTTAATTCTCTTGCTGATAATAAAATTTCACATTGTCAGAGCAAAACCCTTGTTTTGTTTCCTACAGATTTCTTCCTTGTGACAGGTTTTTGCATGCAAGTTTCTTGGGCTTAATAGATTTGTTTTTCATCAAATCTTACATGGTATCAGAGCTGGATCTGTTGTAGCTTGTTCATGTTTGAAGAAAAAAGGGAGCAAGGGTTTGACAGAAGAAATTTGGGATTCTTTAGCTAATTTGAGAGGTTCTAGTTGTAGTTTTCAGATCTGGCATTTTTTTGGGTGTCCTTCTCTATGTTGTTCATAGTGGTGTCCTTCCTAGTATCATTTACCAAACTTGCACCTTATTCCTCTGAACGCCATGCATGAGCTGACGTCTGCGTTTGCAGATCTGAAAAGGCAGAACTTGAAACCCTCGTGGGCACCGTACTTTGACTTGAAAGTTTTTTTTTACCTATGATTGCTATCCAGATCTATAGTCTATTTCATCAGTAAATTCTTCAGGTACACAGAGATTTGTCTCAATCATCTACTGCTTTCTATTATTTTCTAGCTTTTAGTTTGTACTGGGGATTGGATTTTTGCATTGTGGGGGGTGTTTTTTCTTGCTTTCTATCATTTACATCAGAAAATTGGAATCTATAAACACCAAAACAAAAAAAACAACCCCTTCTACATCTTCTGTCTAGTTCTGAAAGACCACTAAATAATAATAAAAAATTTAGAGCAATTGAGGCACAGTTCACAGGATGGCCAATAGATCTATTGAATCTCTCACACTGCATAATTATCACACTTGGAAGGGTTGCATGATGACTCTTATCTAGTCTCGAGGGTTATGGTCCTATTTGGATGAGGTTCAGCCTCAGTTGACTCGCGCCTTTGAGGTTATGCAACACAAGAACAATATGGATCGGGCTATGGTATTGATGGCTTTGCACATTTCCGACAATCTCCTATTTCATCTTGATGGTTGTCTCACTCCTCGAGCCATTTGGACCAAGTTTGATGTACTTTTTGGTACTGTCAATGAGTTTAGAGCTTTGTAGCTTGAGGCTGAGTTAACTTCCTTGGTACCTGATTTGTTTCCCTCCATTGAGGACTTCCTGATGAAATTCAAACAACAAAGATCTATCTTGCAGGGTTGTGGAAAGGTTAAGACTGATACAGAGTACATCTTCCTAATCCTCTCCAAGCTTCGGTATCCATTTCAGATCTTCTCTTCGACCTTCTATTCCACCATGGATGCCTTGGGTGCTCGACATGTCATGCCTACTTTTGAGGTCTTTTGTGATCATCTAACTTGTGAGCAAGCTAAGCTCAAGCAGATGGATTCACTTTCAGGTTCACAAAACCAAGCATTGGTAGCCTAGTCCTCCAAGGGAAAACAAAAGTAGAAACCGAAGCCTAAGAAAGATTCAGGGGCTAGTGAGAATCCCTCCAAGCCACCACCTAAGCTTGATTCAAAGCCACAGTCCAAACATAAATCTTCATAGTCTGGTGAGTCTTCCTCCAAGACTAAGAATAAATTTGGTGATCCTTGTAGTTTTTGTGGTAAGGAAGGACATCCAGTTTCCAGGTGTTGGAAACGTTTAGAGGCTTTAGAGGAAGCCATGCAGTAGCTTAATATCAGTGCACCTCAACCTCCTTCACAGCCCACGGGGAAAGGTCATGCTCTTTCTGCACGAACATTGTCCTTAGAATCCACTTGGATTCTAGATTTTGGTGCCTCTCACCATATGACACACACAGAGGATTTGGTCACTGCTCTTGCCCCTACAGGTACTAGACATATTGCAATTGGTGACTCAGGACAACTTTTAGTTTGGGTTCAGGTACTGTTTCATTAGATGGTGGTTGTCTTCAGGATGTGCTTCTGGTTCCTGACATTTTGACAAACCTTCTATCTGTTTATCAGATTTGCCACTCTGGCTTTGGTAAGACAGTTGAGTTCTCACCACATGATGTGGTTATTCGAGACCTTCATGATCCTAACTTGGTTGTGGCTACTGGGAGTATGGATTATGCATCACGCTTATACAAATTTGATGGCTTTGAGAGTTCAGGCACTGTTGGTTCCTCTCTTATAGCACATGTAGATTCAGTGAGCAAGCTTTGGCATGAGCGTTTTGGCCATGTCAATTATAGATATCTATAGTAAATGAGTACTCAGGCACTTGTGATTAGTCTCCCACATATTTCTTGTACTGATGGTGTATGTCAAGGTTGTGTCCTTGGAAAACATCATCGAGATCCTTTTCCTAAGGGTCGAGCCACTCGTGCTAGGGCACCCCTAGAGTTGGTACATAGTGATCTTATGTCCTTTCCGACTCCTTCCTTTTCAGGGGCCCGCTATGTGCTCACTTTTATTGATGACTTCTCTAGACGTACATGGGTGTACTTTCTTAAGTACAAGTATGATGTCTTTGACTCATTCAGGACTTTTAAGACATTTGTGGAGAAGCAATCTAGACTTTCTATCAGGAGGATACACACAGATAATGGGGGGGAGTATGTTAATTAGGCTTTCAGAGATTTTTACACTGAGCATCGTTTACAGCATCAGTTTACAGTCCCTTACACCCCTCAGCAGAATGGTGTTGCTGAGAGAAAGAACAGAACCTTACGGGAGACGGCAAATTGTATGATATAGTCTCGAGCTATGATTTCTTCATTTTGGGATGAGGCAGTCAATTGTGCCAATTATATTCAAAATCAGATGCCTCATAAAGCATTGCGACATATGACTCCTGAGGAGGCTTGGACCCATGCCAAGCCTGATGTTTCTACATTATGAGTTTTTGGTAGTGAGGCTTGGGCATTTATTCCTGATGCTCAGTGGAAAGCCATGGAGAGGAAGAGCCGACTACTCATATTTTTTGGCAACTGTGAGGATGTTAAGGCATACAGGTTGTTTCATCCTGATTTCAAAGAAGTCTTGTTTTGACGGGATGTCTAGTTTGATGAGCGCTATCCTCAGATGGATTCTCCATCACCAGCTTCTCCCTCATTTCCTACTCCTCCCTCTTCATCTCTTGAGGATTACTTATCTCTTGAGGATGATGTAGATGATGATACACCCTCTCCACCACCACCAGTTGCTCTGCATTCACCTAGCTGGGCCCATGTTACTATTGAGGCAGCTGGTTCTTTGGAAGGCGATCCTTCAGATACTCGTCGTACTCGTGCTCAGACATCTGGTTCTAGTCTTTTGAGTCATGCCATTTCGGATGATCCTCAAAAAATTTCAGAGGCAATAGGTCACCTTGAGTGGGATAGGGCCATGGATGAGGAGTATTCTTCTTTGATGAAGAATCATACTTGGGATCTTTGTCCTCTTCCTAAGGGAAGAAAGTTGGTTCAGTGTAAGTGGGTGTACCGTACCAAGTATGTTGTAGATGGTTCTATTGATAAGTATAAGGCATGCCTTGTTGTGAAGGGGTTTTCTTAGGTAGAGGGTATTGACTACTCTGAGACCTTTGCTCCTATTGCCAAGATGAACTCTATACGCCTTGTACTTTCACTTGCAGCTTCACAGGGATGGACAGTGTTTCAGATGGATGTGAAGAGTGCCTTCTTGCATGGAGACCTACATGAGGAGATCTATATTGAGCAACCTCAAGGATTTGTGCAGGACACTTCTTTGGTTTGCAGACTTCGACGTTCATTATATTGTCTCAAATAAGCCCCTTGGGCTTGGTATGAGAAGATGGACTCTTTCTTGCTTTTCTCTCACTTCACACGCTGTCATTCGATCACACAGTGTATATTCAGCGTTAGGAGGGTGATCTTTTGATTCTTGTGCTATATGTAGATGATCTCATCCTTACAGGTAGCTCATCCTCCATGATTCAGAGTGTTTAGAGAGCTTTGATGGAGTAGTTTGAGATGTCAGATCTTGGTCTTTTGCACTTCTTTTTGGGTCTACAGGTTATTCAGTCTTCAGATGGGATTTTCATATTTCAGGAGAAGTATGCTCTTGATATGCTTCAATGATTTGGCATGCTTGATTACAAGTCTACCCCCACTCCATTTTAGTCAAGTGTTGTTTTGTCTTCCATTGTTCTACTCCTTCAATGGATCCCACTTTATACAAGTAGTTGGTTGGCAGTTTCTTGTACCTGACACATTCTCGTCCTGATCTTTCCTTTGTGGTTGGCCTTGTCTCTCAGTTTTCCCATGATCCTCATGAGAGCCATTAGCAAGCAGCCAAACGTATTTTGAGGTACATTCAGGGCACCACTCATTATGACATTCACTACACTTCTGATCCCCTCACATCATTGGCTTCACTGACTCTGATTGGGCTGGTGATGTCAATGATCAAAAGTCTACTTCTGGCTTTGTTTTTTGCCTTGGTTCTAGTCCTATACATGGTCTTGCAAGAAGCAGTCTGATATTGCATTATCATCTATATAGGCTGAGTACCGTGCAACAGTATTAGCCAGTTAGGAGGTTTTATTGCTTCAGCAGTTGATGACAGAGTTTTGGTTTCCTCCAGATAGTCCCACTATTCTTTGGTGTGACAATCATAGTGCAATTCACATTTCTTGCAACCCAGTGGAGCATCAGTGGACAAAGCACATTGAAATCCACATGCACTTTATTAGGAAGTTGATTCAGGATGGTTCTCTCATCTTGGAGTACATCCCTACAGAGGAGCAGGTTGTACACATCTTCACTAAACCTTTGGAATCTCCATGCTATCTTCAATTCCACTCCATGCTTGGGGTGAAGGAAGTTGTCCTTGGGGGGTCTCAGTGAGGCCTTCCTTCCTTCATGTTTTTTCTTTCAGCATGTTTCTTTATCTCTTTTTGGAGAGGAGTTTTTTCCCACTAGGTTTTCTCCTTTACTCCACTTTATAGAGATTTTGTTGTATTAGGGTACCTGATCAGGCCATGTTGTCAGGACCCACAGTTGCATTGCAGTTCCTTTGCTTTCTTTTGCATTGTTTTTAGCTGCATTTTTGCTCATCTTAAGGGGGGGTGTTAGAATAAAGAATTAACTTTACTACCTCTTAAGATTTCCCTTTATGCACTTGCATTAGTCATTTAATAATTAAATCTAATTATTAAATGCCTATTTACCTATTAGGGTTTCCTATTAGGTTTTTTGATCTCCTTCTATAAGGATTGATCCTTTGTATATTTTTTGACTTAATTCTTTTGCTGATAATAAACTTTCACATTGTTAGAGCAAAACCCTTGTTTTGTTTCCTACATATTTCTTCCTTGTGGCAGGTTTTTGCATGCAGGTTTCTTGGGCTTAATAGATTTTTTTTATCAAATCTTACAATACTTGGGTTTATTACACTACTTCCTTGGAATCAAGATTTCACAGTCAGCTTCAAGGATTAATCTTGCACAACCCAAGTATACTCTTGATCTACTTGCACAGTTTCATATGACTACTTGCAAACCATCTCTGACTCCCTTTCTTTTTGGAGTCAAGCTTGAGACTTCCTCTACTACACCATTGGTTGATGCTACATTGTATCGACAACTTGTTGGTAGTCTTATATACTTGACTCATACCAGGCCAGACATTGCCTATGCAATAGGCATGGTTTCAAGATTCATGTAGGAACCTCATGAGTTGCATTGGAAAGCAGATAAGAGGGTCCTTCACTATCTTCATGGTACTCTTGGGTTTGGATTCACTACAAAGTTGGTTCAACACTTGACTTGGTTAGTTATACAGATTCAAATTGGGCTGGTGACACTAAGCATCATAAGTCCACTTTAGGTTAAAACTTTTCACTTGGTTCAGGTCCTATCACTTGGTCTAGCAAGAAGCAGAATGCTATTGCTGTATCATCCACAAAGGCTGAATTTAGGGGGGTTGTTAACCCAACTACAAAGGCTATATGGCTTCAAGGAATTCTTTCTAAACGTTTCACTCCTTTCAAGTAGCCTATAGTCATCTATTGTGACAACCAGAGTACTATTCAAATATGCAGGAATCTGGTTCAGCATCTGTGAACCAAACACATAGAGATTCATATGCATTACATTCAAGAGTTGATTCATGGTTAGATCATCGACTTAGTCTTTTGCTAGTCTTCACAGCAGGTTGCTGACATCTTCACCAAACCCTTCATTGAGAGCAAGTTCATTCATCTATGAGCTCTTCTTGGTGTGTGGTCTATATCAACATCATCATCATTCTTGGGGGGGGCTTTCTAGTCCTCTCCACTTATCTCTTTTCTTTTTAGGATAGTTTTTTCCTATTCGATTTTCTATCTTACTCTGTTTTTTTAGAGAGATTTCCTTGTACATGGGTACCTCACCAAGCTAGTAGCCGAGACCCATTTTTCCCATGCCCACCTAAGTTTACCTAATCCTACTTAGGCATGGCATTTATTATGTAGGTTAATATTTCTTGATATTTTCCTGATATTTTCATTACCTAGTTTTCAGTCTATTGAGGTGTTGAAACACCTCAACACCTCCCTTTGGTTATTTCTCCCTTATAAGGAGACCCCTTGACTGTCTTTCAAATATAGATTGAGTTTATGCATTCTATCTCTAATTGTGCTTGTCAAACATCTCTGTCTCTTTTGGTTCTCTCACTAGGTTTTTCCATGTCTCTTCTGAACTAACAATTCTAATTATCCATTTCACTAACCAACATATCCCTTGATTTTTGGGATCTAATGGTCCTAACCCACCTTAAGCCTTAGGCTAGAGATAGAATGTAACTAGGAAGTACACTTGAAATTAACATTACTACTCTAATTAGACTATAAAAAGTGATGAATAAGTTTATTTAAAAATCATTATAAACTTTCATACAAGGCATCCAACAAGAATAGTAATACTCATATAATGCAAGAAATATGTGATTCACAACTTGAATCTTGTTGATTAAAGATAAAAAATTATTTTTGTAGATGCAAAATTTAATTTTTACCTTATTAAGAAACCACTTCCACATACAAAAAATGGAAACATCTAGCCCAAATGGGATGCACTATTATTCAAAAATATACCCATTTTTAAGGTTTTTTCCACAACTTAAGAATCCAATGATAAATTCAATCCATTTGCACCATAAGAAATTTAGTTTTGTCATGATATAACTGAGAACCAAAAATTGAACAATAAAGATTAAGGACTTTCATTTTATTATTAATGTCATCTAAATTTTTTTGAAGAAAAACCACATCATCATCAAAAAACTACAAATTAACGACAGCCATATAATTGAGGATGGAAATACCCTTGATCATGTTCATTTGATTATACTTTTATAGCAAGTAACCAAGAGAATCAACAATAAGAATCTAAAGAAAAGAGCACAAGGAACAATCTTTTATAATTGAACGTTATAAGGGAAAGTGTCTCAAAAATATTTATTTACTATCATCTATGAATTGACATCATTAAACAATATTTAATTATTATCTCTTGTGCTAAACCCTGGGAAATAAAAAATTTCAAAGGAAAACACGTGACACTTTAGGGTTAGTTTGCTTGCCCTTTTTATCCTTCACTCACTCTAGGCCCTCTCTTCTCTAGCCTTTTCTTTTGATTCCTAGTTTCCACATGAATTTTTTTATAATAAATTAAATAGTTAAATAATTTGTCTCTTTAACTAAAGTAGAACTCAAAAGAAATTACCTAAGAACATTAAAATTGACTACTTTAAAATTAATTAAGGGCATTGAATGGGGTAGGGTTACTCTTTTCATGGTTTGATTTGTCTTCTTTACTAATCCTTTTTCTTCTCCATAGATCATTAGGGAAGGATTTTCTATAGATGAATGGGTACATGTTCTTTTCTTAAGTTAATTGTTTATATCTCACATATTTATATCATTTTGGGATTATTTGCTTAAAAAATTTATCTTTAATTTACACTAACAAAAAGTGGATAAAAAAGGAGTATTTTGGCACAATCACTTTAGAGAAGAAATTAAATTGGACATTTTTAATGGATTTGAATGAGTGATTTTCCTTTTTATTAAATATTAAAGTTACGATCTTAGGTAAGGTATGAAGTGCTTTAATTAACATGGTTTATATTCCTTCTATTTGTATTTAATCATCACTAACATTTAATTATAACATATGAATAAATTAATCAAATAGAAATACATCAAATGTGAATAATAACTCAAAACATAAATAATATTACTGAAAATTCAATTGAGTAGAAATCTCAAGGAAGAGTGAACAATATTTCTTGTGTCACTTATTCATAATAAAAAATATTTTATAAAGCATCAATTATTTCTTACAATATATGTGAAGATTGTTTTAAAGAGAACATAAATTTCAACACACATATAGGATTGTGAAGATGAAGTACTACAACTCCCAAATTCAAAGAAAAAAGAGAAAAACTCAAAATTCCAATTTGATAAATTATGAACTCTCATATACTCTATTACAAACAATATAAACCTAACAAATATATTAGTACAATTTTACAACTTCCCCTTTTTCCACCCATCAATTTGTAACACACATTTAAAAATTTCACGATATCTACAACTATTTTGTAGAGAAAGGAACAATGATGCATTGCATGCAACCGTCATATGATAGACTAAAGCCACGATAGAATGAGATAACTCCACTTCAAATATTTGAATACTTAGTAAACCCTTTGTCTAACACAAAGTGAAGAACAAAGGAAGAGGAACCTAAATATCACATTTTTTGTAATGCTAAAATTCACTTTTTTTAGATATTTTGGATAAAAAAGATGGTTTTTTCATTCTTCATATACTTATGTTATATTTTAAAATGTGTGATTCCTCTTTTTTCACATGGGATTAAAATAAACCTTCTTGACCTACCAAAATAACCAAGAAAACACTTAAATGGGTTAAAAACATGTAACATGAACTTCAGCAACAAATTGTGCACCTTTGACACCACTTCTACATTTTAGCTATAACTACTAATCTTCAATAACAACTTTCTCAAAGCCATATTTTTTTGTTTAAGGACTCAAAATTTGATGTTTTTGATAAAAGGGGGATAAATGGGTTTTACAGGGACCCAAAACCACAAAGTAACATTACAAGCAAAGACCAAAACAGAGGTCCAAAAGACAAAAAGGCTGCTATAGAGATAAAAACCAGCTAAAACAGACAGCCACAAAAAGCCGCAAAAAAGCCATCAGACGACCAGCAAACAAACAAAGCTGGGCCCAGCCATAGCTCATCCATAGACTTCAGGAGCTCGTCAGCAACCTCTTCCGGGTCCACCATATCTTGGACCCCCTCTATGAAGATCTAAGTCATATTTGGGGTAGTCAGGTCTTTTCTTTTCATACTTGATCTAGTTCGCTTAGAGATCCCCGCTTCCTCATCCTAGTCTTTCTCCTGATCAAGGTCAACAATCAACGCTCTTTTCTAGGTTTTCTCTAATCTTTCGGTCATGGCTTTGATAATTAAATAGTTATGTCTGACAATTCTGCAGTTCTGATCGGCAATTTTTTTCATGGTTCCTTTAATTTTATCCAGATCATTTTCAACACTACTGTCTTTTTGTATGTTATCCTTCACAAAGGTATTATTCTCCTCTACGAGCTGAATTTGCCCCGCAACTTTGGCTTCAATGTCCCCCAACTTAATATGAAGAGATAGATTTTTGGACTTCAACTCACCGATTTCATAAAATAACCATTTGGCCGAATTAAATTGGTCCACATAACAACTCTTGGCAGTTCTAACGAAATCAAAAGGGGGGTCACAAGTAGAATTGACCCCAAGATTCACTGACTCCGCACCTCTGGGAGGGCTACAGTTCTCCTGTTGAATATTCTGAGGGAAGTGGGGATCCTCAAGACTGACCTCGACCGCTTTAGTAGAAACAATAGGAGAGTCATCAGGGTAGGAGACTAACTTGTTAACCAGAGAACTAGAGCCCACCACTTTAGCATTAAGGTTAGTACTGCCAGGGGCAGGAACAGAGCAGGCACCAGAAGGCTGGGGGGATCGGCCGGAGGCAGAAGGGGGGGTAGGGAAGGCGACGAGAGCTTGACATAGCCGGGAGAAACTTTAGACTCAAATATACTAGGCTCAATATCATCCTCATCATGCTCCAAAGGGGTTATAGGGTGTGGAAGGGTAGGCATATTCTGAAAGTGCTCATAGATGAGCCTTAAAAGACCCATGTGAAGAATCGAGTATCTTTTAAGGCTTCTACTGTGGTCAAAAAAGCTATTTCTTAGGGAACAGAGCAAGAAGAAAGGGATGGAAACACGCACCTTATGCCAGAAGTGATTGAGCAGCACGAAGTGATATCCATAAACCCTAGTGAAGCGGCCATCGAGAGTGATGTACTCCATGATAACCCTTAACACTTTTCTCCATAAAGCTTTTATGGTATCCTCTTCATAGTAACTGTTCGTCATCTTGACAAGTTTTTGCTTCTCCATTTCAGACTTAGGGAACCTCATCACAGGTTCGTCAGAGAATTTCTTGTCTCTAAAAAATTTATGCTCTTCAATCAGGATGCTAGTCACCTCCGCTATCAAAGCTTCATCAATCTGGACTTTCCTCCCAAAGAGGACAACCTCCCCATTATTCCAATTTTTCTCAAAGAAATCAGTGATCTCCTCCTGAGGGCCATGGATTTTCTCGATGAACGAAAGTAAGCCACCCCTTCTTATTTTTCTCCATGCTTTAGTATTCTTGGAATGTGACTCGAAACTGGTAGGTTCCAACCTCTTCCGTTCTCCGCCCATTTTTGAGATCTCGGAGCGAATACTGTTGCAAACGGAGAACTTGTTCCAGATAGTTCCTTTGCTTCACAGGACCCACAAAGCATGCCAAGGTAAATAATTTATTTTCCAGATCCTCACGGCCCCATTATATCTATTTATTTTGTTAGTCATGACTCATACCTTCCTCATTATTCCAAGAAGCTACCACTTTTCCATTCACTGCATCGAGCACCATTAAAGCTTGAGCATCAGAATGGAGATCACTCCTTTTGTGCCACGTGAGGATTTTATCACTCTTAACTCCCTCATTGGCAAAAAAATCCGCTACCACATTCGCCTCACGGTAAGCATGAGTGATTTTTGTTCTGTCGAACTTACTAAGTAAAACCTTAGCGTCTTCAATCCAATTTTTAATTGACCATGTGGGCTGGGACCTACCACAAAGGCTATCTATTATATTTTTTGAATCACCTTCAAGCCATAATTTTTTACATTTAATCTCCACTGCAAGGTTGATTATGTAATAAGCTCCCGCCGCTTCTGCCACGTGATTAGTTTGGACCCCCAAAGGGGTGGCAATGGCTCCCATAAAGTTTCCTTCTGAGTCCCTTAGGACCCCACCACACCCAACCTTCCCCGGATTTCCTTTGGTCGCGCCATCAAAGTTGGCTTTGGCCCAACCATCCATAGGAAAACTCTAGCAAACTCCCTCCCTAGACTTTTTGGTCATATTAGGAACATTGGAAATATCCCATTTAATTCTCCATTCCCTAGCAATCAAGTTGTCATAACCACAGTCTCAACCTTGTTCTCCCTGAAGGGAACAATAGAGAAGTTTTCTTTAATCATCCTAAGAATTCTTTCAAACACAATTTTCTCTGACGACTCCTTATCCCTAAAGATCTTGTTGTTTCTTTCTTTCCAAATTCCCCAAATCATATGGGGGAATGAGAAGGCCCAAAGTTTTTTTATAAAGGGATTGAGAGAGGGGGCTTTCCATTGAAGAAAAAAATGCTCAACCGACTCCGAGGGGATCCAAGAAAAATGCAAACATTTCAGAAGCTTGTCCCAAACCACAGAGGAGAAAGGACAATGGATAAAGAGGTGGTTAATCGATTCAGCGTTGCTTTTACAGAGGTAGCATCTATTGGGGAGTAGAACACCTCTTTTGCTAAGATTATCCACAGTTAGTACTTTATTTTGCAGCAAAGACCAGAAAAAGATGTTAACCTTAGGTAAAAGATGCTTAGTCCAAGCACGTGACCACAGAGGGGGAGGATTAAGAGCATATGAAAACCGGGCAAAAGAAGATGAGACAGAAAAGCACCCAGAAGGCTCATACTTCCAGATAAGACTATCCCCCTGATTCAGGCACAGTCTGACAGCATTCAGAGAGGAGTAAACAAAGATCAGAACAGGGTTTATCAAGGCAAGATTGATCCACTTACCATCCCGCCAGTAGTCTTTAACAAAGAGGCCAAAAGTATCTTTGCAAAACTTGGCCCATCTACTGAGATTCCCATCCTGAGACAGAGGTTCATTGCGCAGCCAATAGTCATCCCAAAATCTAATCTAGTTACCATTGCGAACTTGCCATTTCAATCCCAATTTCACAACCTTTATCCCATCAATCATATAGTTCCAACAACTTGATCCTTTTGGGAGATCGGGATTCTCAATAAGATCTTTGAGGGAATTGTTATTCTGCAAATACTTACTTTTAATTATTTCACTCCATTCCCCAGAGGAGAAGAAGTCTCCATATCTGTTTAGCTAGGAGCGACTTGTTCAACAATCTAATTTTTCTTAGCCCAAGGCCACCATCATTTTTAGATCTGCAAACCAAGTCCCATCCAACAAGAGGCATTCTTTTTCTTTCTTCGACTCCCGACCAAAGGAATCTCTTTTGAATCTTCTCAATGGTTTCAGCATATTTGGATGGGATTTTCAAAAGACTAAGAGCATAAATAGGAAGATTCTGCAGAGAGGCTTTAAGAAGCTGGAGTTTTTCAGCTTGGCTTAGGCGAGCTCCTTTCCATCCAGAAAGTTTTTTCCCAAACCTATCAACCAGAGAGATCCAGAAAGAATCCAGAGGTTTTAAGCATAGAGGTAATCCCAGATAAGTAGCAGGAAGGGACTCTATCTTGCAACCAAGAATTCCAACTATCTTCCTCTGTCTGTGCAAAGGTGTGTTAAAGAAATACAGCGAGCTTTTTTGCTTATTTATCACCTGACCAGAATATGGAAACTCATTCTACCTTTTATGCTATTTGATCACTTGTATGATCATACAACAAAAATATATGTAAATTACTTAATCAATTTCAAATCATATTAACAAAAATATTTTTCAATTTAAAAGTTAAGTTTATTATTTACCATAGAGAATAAAGAAAACAAGCTATCATTATGTATATTTGCTAATTATCAAAAAAAGGTGAATAGATAGATTTTATTGAGGATGTCTACCTTATAGTTTATATGCCATGACAAAGGCATTACTATAGAGATTAAATCCTTGTTAACAATAACATGATTGTTTGTTGTTAAGACAATTATCTTTTATAGATTGTCAAGTAAAAATTAGTGAGCAACTTTCTTTTTTGTTCTTGAATTAATATATATGTACACGTGTGTATGTTTGTGTGTGTGTTTGTATGTATCAAATATTTTTGAAGAATGTTGTTAATCCCAAGACCTTAAATTCATAAACAAACTAAAATAAAATACTTGATATGCGTATTTAGCTCTATAAACAAAAATCACAAGCATTACTATAAAATTCCAATTTTTGAATTCTATTTTTGAAATAGAATTTATGTAATTATTATTAAAAAAATCTACCAAAGTGAATGTCTCTCTCCTTCTTAAATAACTGAATTGAAATAGTTATAATAGATCTGATTGATATTGTACAAATAGTTTCCAATTTTATGATTAAAAAAAGAAATTGCTTTTTTTTTAAATCAAAGTATCTTTATGATCATTTAAAAAAAATATATATTTACAATCATTTTAATTCTGAATTGTACTAATATTATAAATTTGTATTAAGCACCCGATTGTACAGATTTCCTTACGTGTAACAAACACAAGTACTTCATCTACCTTGTAGAATGTGCATGATATAAATCTATGGCTCACAACATACTAGTAGGGGAGACGCCATGGCACACGGGCGAATGCCATTAAGATATATTATAGATAATATTTCTATATACTTATGTGCAGACAGTGACACTGCAATGCATAACACACAGACTTATTTACGTCTAATACAGGCAAATTGTGACCTGAATTTAGTAGCCTCCTCCACCATGGCCAGAACCAGAACCAGACCCAGCCCCGTATCCCGAGCCACTTCCAGAACCGCTTCCATAGCCACTGCCAGAGCCGGACCCTGAACCATAGCCACTTCCGCTGCCTTCACCATGCCCACTACCAGAACCTGCACCGTAGCCACTTCCGCTGCCTTCACCATGCCCACTACCAGAACCTGCACCGTAGCCACTTCCGCCGCCTTCACCATGCCCACTACCAGAACCTGCACCGTAGCCACTTCCACCGCCTTCACCATGCCCACTACCAGAACCTGCACCGTAGCCTCTTCCGCCGCCTTCACCATGCCCACTACCAGAACCTGCACCGTAGCCACTTCCGCTGCCTTCACCATGCCCACTCCCTGAACCTCCACCCTGACCGCCCCCATGGCTGCCAGCTCCCGAACCTGCATATGATCCGGCACCAGAACTGGCCCCTGAACCGGCCCCTGAACCAGCCCGAGAACCAGCTCCAGAGCCTGAACCTGCGCCCGAGCCCGAGCCCGAACCAGATCCGGACCCCGACCCAGAGCCGGAGCCGCTTCCACTACCACCAAGGCCTAGGCCAGCACCCACTCCCAACCCTACTCCTACACCCAACCCTCCGTCTCCGCCCAGGCTCACGCCCAGATCACTTCGTACAATCCTACCTTCAGCAGCCCATGAAAATACAAGAGCGGTCGTAACGACCATAACAAACAACTTGTGATTCAACATTATATGTAACTCAAGCTACTACAAAGTATTCCACAGGAAATCAAACAAGTCTGATTATTTGTTTACTGACTGACTTCGAAAGCTACTACTGTGAATAGATATACTGAAATAAGATGCAACTTAACTGAAGAATGAGTATGATATATTGATGCTGTCGCGGGATGCCGTAAGTGCTCTGCTAATGGGAAGTGAATGCAAAGGCTTTTATAGACTTAAAAGTGAAGGGAAGGCTAAGTGAACGTGTCAAATTATTTGAATTATAATTTTTGTTGCGGTAGAGATCAGAGCAACGTGTCTGGTGGAAAATGGGGTCAGGCTGAGTGCTCCATTACTTGGAAATAGGTGCCCGGCGACAAGGCATTTTAAATAAGTCGGTGTATGATCTTATTAGTGGAATTCCCAAGCAGATAACTTGTTTTTTAGGGCTGCCAAGTGCCTACTGTCCATCGGCCACCTTGGCTGCGAGATGTGAACTGAAAAAATTTAAAATCATTTATGCTAATGTTATTCTTCTGAGGAAAGCGACAGATATCATGACTTCCGAGCTAATTTGATAAACTCCCTCAAATGCGCCGTATATTTTTGGACATTTGGTCCTTGAGTGTTAATGGGCATTGAAGTATCTGTGGACTGAGGATGACCAATAAGAAGCGCCATCTTGAAGTTTCCATTCACCCCACAGTCCCAGTGCTGTGTGGGGAAACTGCACATTAGAAAAGGAAGGGGGTTGAATTTTTGTGATGGGTTTGCTTGAGTTGCTTTCCCTCTCTAGCTATTGGGATGGCTGTGAATGTGTTGGGCGAGAATGTTTTTCATTAAGGTTAGTTGGATTTTTGAAATGGCTTTTTTTCTGTTCCAATAGAACAACAGATATAGAAGTTAATAAAGTTAATACAATTAGGTTACTCAAAAGACAATTAAAGTAAAATTGAAGAACATTTGAAATAATTTTTTTTGCATCCACATTCATATTGGAGGAGTGTGAATGAGAAATCATTTTGGGAAGACCTTTCTTTTACCATTGAACAACTGCCCATGTAAAGTTGTCTTCCAAACAAGAAGACCTAGGGGAAGAGGGAGGGGATACCCCCTAGAGGCGCCAATTGAAGTTCCTACACAATCTAAAAAATGTTATGGAGATAATCAACCAACAACCAAACCATGGTTAATCAAAAGGAAGTTTGAAGTAGAAGGCACAACAGGGTGTAGAGCATCATAAACATTAGCAATCGGATCAAAAGGGACTTTACAAGACCTAGAGTGCACAATAATAGGAATGGAGGAGTTTGAATTATCAAAATCAACTACTGAATAATCAAGATACACTATATGATGGCAGGGAAGGGCATCCATCCACCAAAAGGAGGAAGAAAACTTGCAAAAACCATAGGAATAGCCAAAATCCAAGTGCCCAGTAGAAAAACAACGTCTACAATGAAAGAGGATGCCCCCATATTTAATCAGCTGGGGTGAGAATGTTGTACACTTAGGGGTGGCAATTTATTGGGATGGTGTTTAGCTATTTGGAAGGGAATTCGGGTTGTTTGATGTTGAGGAGATGTTGTGGGTGGTTGTTTGGAATGATGGAATTGGTATCACAATAATTTTTACTTAAACATTATTTTTTTAATGATCAAATAATCAAATTTAATAATTTTAGATGTCATTTACATTGAAAATTGGTATTTATAGTTAACTTTTTTTCATTAGTCAAAATTTATTTTTTACAATTAAATTGGGTAATGCTTAAAAGTAGTTTTATTACAATGGTAATTTAGTTGTGTGTGACATCTATTTTTTGCTCTTGCTTGTGCTATGAATGATATCAAGGATTTCTTGATTTTGTAGCTCTTTGGGTGCAATCATCATGGTTTTAGAGTAGCTAATATCAAGAACTATTTTAAATTATTTTGTTTAATTATCCTTGTAGACATTAAAATGGCACATATACTCATCTACATGCCACCACCACCTTCTTGACACCTAACAACATAATCATTCATCCCCTCATTTAAACAATTCATCTTATTTGTAATAACACAATTTTGTTCTAGTTAAAAGATGATAGTTTTCTAACTAAATGATTACTTAATTACTTTATTCTAGTATTAGTACTTTAAATAATAATATTTTAACTCTACACAAGATAAATAAAATAAACTAAATTATTAATATCAACCCTAATCTATTGGAGCCTAGACTAGTATATTATACAAAAATATTAAATTAGGTAGTTGTCTAAACCAAATAGACTTTCCCAAAAATAATGGGAAATCCAATATAAATAGAGAATAATATTATTAAAATAAATAAGAGAAATAAATTTAGAAAAGAGAGAGATAATTGAGTATTGGAAGGCATGCAAGTTGTGCAATCCTTTTCATAGTTTAAATCTAACATACAAATCAAGATAATATTGTAGAAATGGAGTACTTTAGCATTCAATAAAAAAATTAGTAGAGTTTTTCCAAGGAAAACAAGAGTGATATCCACTATAGTGAAAATATTGTTTTACAAAGAGTAAATGAGAGTTTTTTTTTTATCAAATGCATGAGAATCAGGTGCTACTTTAGGAAAAATACATTACAATAGGTGTCAACAAGATGCTAAGTAGAAAACCAACATTTTGAAACTCAAAATAATCTAGACTGTGCTAATCCACTGTAGATGTAACTACACATTTTTCTTGCATCCTATGAAAATTGTACTAAATTTGACACATGTTTCCAAACCAACAACAAGAATTATGGTCTAATTTTTTGGTAAACCTTGGTATAGAGGAAGTAGGCCTAGGTTTAGGCACAAATTGACCTAGAAAATGTAACTAGTGTGAATGATAAAGTAAGTTAAATAATAGAATGTGAAAGTGTGAGGGTACCCAAATTTTTATCTTATATTTTGCTTCTACTCTAGAAGTTGATGAAACTAATAAGCTATGTTAAAGTATAGAAATGAAATGTTGAAAGCAAGTGAAAGAAGATACCAAAAAGGATAGGGCCTCCAAGGATACACAAATTCTTCAGGTGAAAGGGTGATGCCTCCAAATTAAGAAACTACAAAGCAACAACATTAAGTACTACAATCCTAGAAAATTGATGCCTCCAAATTGAGAAACTACAAAGCAACAAAATTAGGTATCGCAATCCTAGAAAATTGATGCCTCTAAATTGGGAAACTATAGAGCAACAACAATAGGTACCACAATCCTAGAAAATTAATATATTATAAAAGCACATAATCTTGCAATATTAGAAGTATCTTAGTTAAGAAATAAAACCATCAACTAAAGGAGTTATTAAATGCAAAAAGAGTGATTTGAAAACAAAATTTACCAAAAGGAAGGGTGAAATTTTCCCCCTCATGTTTTTCCTTGGCCTATAGGATGAACAAATGGGAACATTAACTCATCATTATCAAGATTTTAAGAAAAATTATGAAAATCCTTTACAGAGTTTTATTCAAAAAAATAATGATGCAATAAAAATAAAATCATAGTGAATAGGAAAAATTTAGGACGTACATAGAGAAAATTATGTGAAAATTTCAGTCTGTATAAAGAAGTTATGAAATTTTGTTATTTCGTAGGTGCTTGATTTTTTGAAAATTTTATTATAAATACTAAAAAATTTAAATTTACTATTCATTTATTTATTCTATAGTTGAAAATTTTCATAATTTGAAATCTTGATTACCTTGATCATTCATAGAGTGAATATTCCACACATACAAGAATTTTATGGCCTAAAACTACTATGATAAAACAATGATGTTCCTTTGTGAATAAAAGTTTTATACCTAGCTAATTCCTACTAGGGGACTTTTTCACATGTTAAGTTTACTTAGGTCCTAATATTCTTTCTAGAAGACTTACTTGCCATGTCTAGATTTTATCTTTTAGACTTTTTGTATCAAGTTAGTTATCTCATGTCTAGAATAGGAAACTAGCACCCTTGTCTAGCCTTTTTTGGACACAATTCAAATATGTTAGTGTTGGAATTTTAGCATTTAAAAATTTGAATGCATTTGTTGGCTGTTGATAATTGATCTTGTGCAAAATTAAAGAAATACATATAAATACAAGTCTTTTTCACAATTTGAAAGTCTAGTAGTTTTGAGATCATAATTAAGTATCCTAAAAAGAAATCAAGAGAAGAATTGGCATAATCATTACAACATTACTTCAACCAAGATCATGATAGCAATGCATCAAGTTTTCATATGAGTTTTTATGTTTCATGTCCATATATTTTTGTGAGTACTTACATTTGCAAGACATAAAATCAAGCTTCTAATTCTCCATGAAGGTGATAATTACAATGACTTTAGTCCATCAAGGAATGCAAATTTGAGTGGTAAGTTGCAATAATTGTCAATTTGTCACTTGTTTATCCAGTTTCTTCTAACTAAGGGTAATCATTCTTTTACATCATTATAGCTATTAAATGTATAAAGATGGATGTAATCATAAACATAATTAGCAATTGCACCATAGTGTGCAATGGGTATGTCGAAGAAGTGTGGAAAGTCAATCAGGATAAATTGTGATCTATTTTTTGTACTATATAAAACTATAATAATTATTAATTATTAAATTAAATTAAATTATAATAATAATAAGTATAATTAAATTATTTATTATTAATTACAATTTTTAATCAGTTTATGTAATTAATAGTTTTATTTAAATGTATAATATATAATAATAAGTATAATTAAATTATTTATAGTAAGTATAATAAATTATAAAATAAAAAAAATAACAAATATTACACATACATCCCCATTCACATTTAAAAACAAATGATGAAATTAAAACAATATGACACAACAATGATTACTTCACAGTTGAATTTATTTTCTGGGGTTCTACAAATTTCTGCCCCCAAGAATGTGGAAGGAATTTTTTATATTTTTAAAAATAAGGTTCTAGACCAAAATAAGAAAATTCATAGCCACTACATAAGTAACATGATGACTTGTTTAATTTAAATATAAATTAAATAATTTTAAATGAACAAATATCCTCACATCCTTAAACTTTTAATTAAAAAATCTAATTACCAATATACTCATTTACTAAATATAATATCAAATTATTACAAACTTTAAAAATCACTAATTTTTTCAAAACATTTAAATATCATTTAATGAATTCTCTATATATAAATCATTAACCTTTTCATGACTCATTTCCCATGTGTTGGCTGAGCAACCTTATGCCGTTTTTAACCCTTGTTTTAAAGTAGATTCAAAGGATTATTTAGACCAGTAGTTCCACAATATCTGATAAATTGTATAATGGAGATAGGGACAGACTGATGAGAGGCATTAGCATCAGACAGATTAATCAGTGTAATTAAAAAATAGTTGTGATTAATGAATGTGACATATTTTTTTGTTTGGGCCTCCTTTTAAACTTACATGGATTTTATCAAGACTTTGTCTTTGTTGAGCATTATCAAGCCATGCCATATTAATAAAGAATTTATACATGTAACCAAGTGATTATGAGTAAAATTAATAGCTTTAAGTATCAGCTGCATGATTACAGAGATTTCAAATATTTTATTATTTTCAGTTTGTCTTAAACAACTTATTTCTTCCACCCATTAATATTATGTTAAACTTAAATATTCCCATTATTAGAATATTGGTTGTAATTTTCATTTTAATAGACCTTCTCTAAAACCTTAGCTGAAACCTCTTATCTTTTTCTTTTTCTTTTTAGCTGCAGCTCGCCAAACTAAAAAATGAAAGGGTAATACCAACATGAAAGAGTTTGGAGGAGTAGAAACCAATAGCAGTGGAATTATTTTATTTTTTAAGAGAAGCTATTGCTAACTAAGCACTTGAATAAATCCACTATACATTAGATCTTCATTTATTTAAATGAGTTAGTCCACCAACATTAAATTATACTTTCGTTAACGGCTAGCATTGGGGAGATTTTATGTTGATTATGCCATGTAATTACTAAGTGCATACAAAATCATTTTATTTATCAAACCATTCATAATGATTATATTTGTTGCTTTCCTTCATTTACACTTGTGTAAATCAACACTCCCAATTTATACATGATACTTGCTTGACTATTCTAATCCTACCCTAGCCTCTACATGACACTTAGGAATTTACCTTGTTAATTCGATATGCAACTTCAACAAATTACAACCCTAACATTCATCTTAGCGATAAATAATTTTTAGCTAAGCAGGAAAAGGAAGGTATGGTAGCGACATTGAGCATAGGCCTGGCCCGCTAAAATATTCCAAAAGCTAAATAAAAAGAAGTGCAACACCTTAAAATTTCATAGCAACAAGGGCATATGGATTACCTTGGAAGTAGTTGAGCCTAGGAAAGGATGCATTAGCATTATATGGAGGGTGATGGGTTTATTTTGGTCGCAATCTAATCATCTCCATGGTACAAGTTCTTAGTTGCCTTCCCAGACCACCATGTAATTGCTGAGGGAGTAGAGGAGGAACTATGGGGTTGCCCTCAAAGAGACTGTTGGCTTTCAGGGTAAAGTCTCAAGTTTCAGGTTTAGAGGCCTTTTTTCCTTCTTCCTAATTGAAACCCAGATGCACAAAGCTACCTATTTACTGGTATCCCTTCTCATTTATTTTTATATTTTGATTTAGAATTCCAGTTTATAAAATGTGGGTTTCTCCTTGTTACACCAACCAAAACATTTTATTGATCTTGATGAGCATGTTTTTGTAGTGTAAGTATTGTTTGACCATGGAGGCTACTCAGATGACTTTCTCATTTGAGGATTCAATTCAAAGATGCAAACAAGGGAATGGGAATAATTTTTGGTACTATTTGCTACTGGCCACACTACACTGAGTTGTTCATTGACCCCAAATTCCAATTTTTGGTTCATTTTCCCACCAATTCTACTCATCTTAAATACAAATCTATCACACACACTTTGTACTTTTTTGGTGGGCCAGTCATTGAAGGCAGGCAGAGTGCAGAAGCCCGCTGGTGAAAATCAAGCATAACTCTAAGCGGCGAGGAAAATTGAATTAAACGGTCAATGTTATTTCTATGGTTGGAAGGATGATTCCAATTGTTGATGCTAAATTTTAGCTCGTGCATCTCATATAAGGATAGGCCTTTGGAGTAAATAAATAAGATATGCATGAAAATTTAAACACATATATGAAAAATATGTAAAAATAATAAATATATTTATAAATTAGTATAACTAATTTATTAACTATTTTTCTTAAATTAAACACAAAATTATTTACAAATTTTTTTATAAAAAAAATACAATTAGAATAATAAAGTTTAATACTTAATATTAACATATTATTTATATATAAATTTTTAAACTCAAAACTCATGGTATAAAAAAAATGGAACATGAAAAATTTAGGAGTACCTTAACTTCTTATCCTACTCTACCCGTTTTAGCAAAGACCAAGTTTAAAAAAATAAGAAAGCTAACTTGAAGTGGAAGCATTTGTGTTCACATTTGAAAGTAAATATTGTACAATTTCAATATTTTCAATGATTTTTACTACAAGTAGATTGTGCACATAGTTTGAATACAAATTCTCCTTTCCAAGTAACAAAAACAAGTACTCCAACCTTCCACACCAATTTTATCCCATCCAGCTATTCATATACTTATTTATGTGAAGACAGTGACAATGATATGCATGGCACATATACTTATTTACGTCTAATGCAAGGAAACTATGACATGAATTTAGTAGCCGCCTCCACCATTTCCGGCGCCAGATCCAGACCCAGCCTCGTAACTGGAGCCACTTCCCGACCCGCTTCCATAACCACTGCCGGAGCATGACCCCGAACCATAGCCACTGCCACTACCTTCACCATGCCCGCTCCTAGAGCTTGAGCCGTAGCCACTCACTGAACCTCCACCCTGACCGCCGCCATGGCTGCCTGCTCCCGAACCTGCATATGACCCGGCACCAGATCTGGCTCTTGAACCAGCCCCGGAACCAGCTCCCGAACCCGAGCCTGAGCCTAAGCCTGAACCAGAACTGGAACCACAGCTGCTTCCACTTTCACCAAGGCCTAGGCCTGCACCCACGCCCAACCCCAGGGCTACACCCAAGCCTCCATCTCCGCCCAGGCTCAGTCCCAGATCACTTCGTACAATCTGACACTCCACAATGCATGCAAACATAAGAGCGGTCGTAACGACCATAACAAACGACTTGGAATTCTGCAATATATTCAACTTAAGCTAGTGCTAATTTTTTCACACTAAATCAAAAAGATTTGTTTATTTGTTTACTTACTGACTTCCAAAAGGTACTGCTATGAATAGATATACTGAACTAAGATACAACTCAGTTGAATTATGAATATGGTCTATTGATACTATCGCTAGATACTGCAAAATCCTGCGCTTTGCTAGTGAGAAGTAAATGCAAAGGCTTTTATAGACTTAAAAAATGGACCAAAAGCTAAATGAAAATACCTATATTTAAAATAAATAAAAATTGTGTGGTGGAAGCAAAGCATTGTGTCTATGGTAGAAGGCAAGCTGAGTGATCCATTACATGATAGTGGATGGCCAGCGATAAAGCACACTAAATAAGATGGCAAAATCTTACAACCACATTAAGTGTTATGTGGCTATTGTTTTGCGTACGATCTAGTTAGTGGAAATCACAAGCCAAGCCTTCTTTCTGAGGACTGTCAGGTCCCTTCTATCGATTGGCCAGTGGCAACCTTGTCTGCAAAGTATAATATAGATTTATAAAATGATTCCCTTTTGCTGTTATTGTACTGTGGAAAGCGACAGACTTTGTGACTTCTGAGATAACTCGTTAAACTCTATCAAATGCGTCGTATATTTTTGAAATTTCATTCTTCAATGTTGGTGGTGGTGTAAGTATCTTATTTTATTATCATAAACTTCTGCAACGTTTGAAACTTTTGTTTGGCCGGTTTGTGGATAGAAATCAAACTTTTTGGCCGCTTTGTGCTTATTTTATGGTTACAATCTTCTGCAATGTTTTACACTTTTCTTTTGTTTGATGCGTGGTACAGTTGCAATAAAGACTTCCGCTGTAATTTTTAGTGCTTTTATTTGTCACTCGTATGTTATATTCTTTTGATTAATAAAGAAATTTTATTATTGTTTCTATCATTTGGAAATAGCGATGATGTAAACTATTAAGCATTAAATTAGAAGTTCACTCATGACCTCCTCCTATTTTGTTGGTTTAGTATTAGAAATGGGGAGGAATTAATTTTTTATTAGTTTTAGCAGTCGTTTTTAATTGCTTAGTCTTTGAATTAAAGAAATATTTTTTAACTACCCATTTTTAGATTCAGAAAGTCAAATTAGATTTCTTTTAATTGGTGGGATTTTATGGTTGTAAATAGCCGTATGATTGTAAAAATGGGGGATGGAGTTAAAGTGTGAAACAAGATATAAACAATATATTCCTTTGTGTCTTGGTTTCATACATCATATATCCTCGTGTCTAGCTTGGGGGTAGTCTGAATAGACCTATTTTTTTGTGACCATCCTGCAATGCAATTTGTAGTAGCCACAAGCTTATCTGGTTAGTGTATTTGATCAAGTTGTGTCTTATCATGGCATCTTGTGTGTCTTATGAATGTGTGTCTTATGATTTTTTGCCTAACATGTTTTGTCAGTAGCCTAACATGTTTGTTGTTATATCATAGCTTTCCTTATAGGACAAAGAGCTTATGAAGCCTCCTCTCTTTCATAGCATTGCAAGACCAAGAACCATTTAAACCTTTTCTCATGTCCAAGTGTGTTAGATCAAAAATCTTCTTCCTCGATATTATTGGTATATTCTCTTCAATCTCTTTCTACTTTACCTTATACTTTCACTGACACATATGCTCGCTAAAGTGGGAGAAAAATGTAATGACGTGAATTTGCACCCTAGGAAAATTCCCCATTTAGTTTACCTTTACTTTAGAAACTATAAGTTCCATGGTGTAGACTAATCGTCATTAGCTTATTCCTATTGTGTGGCTTTGTCTTTTTGTGTCAGTGAAGGAATTTTTTTTGGGGGCACACATGCATTGTATGGACATCCACATGTTGTGCTAACATCCTGACATAATTCTTTCCATTGGAATTTATAGAACCCTTACGTGTTTGGCTGGCTATGAAGGTAACATCTTCTTCCGTCCCTTAACTGATGAAAATTAACCTATTACCTCCATTTTAGAAATTCAAACTCATTTTCCATCACTCTTGCATGCAGTTATCTCATTCTCTCATTCATTCTTGCATCTTCTTGATCATTCTTTCACTCTCTCACTAGCTTAAGCTCACTCTTCCTCTCTTCTTGGTGATTCTTGCTCTATACTTGGCTTCTACAACACATTCTTATTGCAAATCCACCATATTTGTAGGTTGATGAAGCTTCATTCTCTCGACATAGTGTCATCGTTTCCTCTCGACCTTGAGTGCTATTAGGAGGAAAGGTGATATTAGTTTTGATATTTTATTTACATTATTGTGTCTTATTGAGTAGCAATTAGGTTATCTTTACACTTTATTTGATAGTGTCTTTCTATTCACTCTTTATCAATTTCACTATCTCATTACATATTCAGTTGTTCGTGGAGGTGGAAACACCAAAATGGGGGTCTGACTAATGAAAACCTAAAAAAATAGCCCAACATTTTTCTCATTTTCCTGTGTGCAAGTGTTGGTTCATCCTTTTGAAGTTAAAGTTGAAGAATCGAAGTGTGGGTGGAAAGGTATGATTTCCTACTCTTTCTTTGACATTTTTGCATGAGAGCAGCTTTCAGTATTCTTCTTTTTGTACTTTTTGTTTCTTGCATCCTCCTTTCAAAACTATAAAACTATGTCAATCTAATTATAATTAGGCCCTTTATTCTTTTTGTTGGCTTTCCAGACCTTTGTCTATATAGGACACCAACGCATCCTTGAAACAACAACAAACTGCATAGAGATTCCTTTCCAAGATCAAGGAAGCCAACCACATTCACTATCATTATGTGCTTGTGCCAACATCTATTTTTGTGGTTTTTTCTTCCAAGATTGAGGCTGAGCATGTGTGAAGGTCAAAATCCATCATCACTAACTAGATATGCATATGGTTAGCTTCTTAGAAATATCCATTGGTACACTCTTTGGGGTGCCTTCTCAAGCAAGAGTATTATTAGCAATCGATGTGTTTTAATCGTCAAAGAAGTCTCAAATTCTTAGCATGCATACATACTGCAAGGGATTTATATATTTCAATGAGGAGGTATGGAAACTCACATTAGCCTAGTGAGTACCCATAGATAGATGGCCTTTTAGGGTACAATCTCAAAGCTTGGTTGAAGCTAATCATGGTGGAACTAGATTTTATGTTCATTGGAGTAGTTAAAATTATCATGGGCCAAGAATATTGATCTGTAAATTCCTTACTATGAATCACTTAACAATTGTTAGATTCCTCAGGATACAGATTTAATTTAAGATCAAAACTGACGATGCTTGTGAATTGAGCAAATAAACACATAAAATGCAGGAAAGTAAAGAAGCTGATAAAATCATGCACCAAAAAGAGAGACAAAGATTTGATTACGGAGTTCACCAGTTTTTGGCTACGTCTCTGGATCCGCAAATAAGCGTGATCAATTCCATTACTATGATGCAACTGCTTTTACATCACCATGGTCTTTCACTGAGTTACAATCCGCTTCCCGCTGAAACACTGTCTTGACAAGAACTTTCTAGCATCCACACTACCTAGTCCTTATGTCACCTTTACAATGCCTCCAAACACTAAAGCTACAACTCTCTCTCTCTCTCAACAAGAGTACATAGGAATCAAGCCTTTACAAATGACTCAAAAGTCATACAAAATCTCTCAAAGGACTCACTAAGTTCTTATCTCTCTCCTAGAGACCACTTAGCCCTCAAAAGCCTCCAATAACTCACACGAAAACCCTTTACTAAGAGAACATAAACTCTCCAAGAGTTTTTACAAGAATGAGATCACTCAAGAGTTTTCCAAAAGCTCTCAACAAGACAACACCTAAACACCTCAGAATTCTCAATTTCGGAATTCCCGAATCTTCGAATGAATAAACAAGCACCCTAACCATCTCCTTTTATACATGATTTGGGCTTTTAACCATAAAACCACCATAATAAATAAATAACCTCCCCCTTAACAAAATAACCTTCGAATAGGACTCTTTTTGTTTTTTAGAACCACTTTTGTTTTAGTGGTTAGGGAGTTAACAACAAAAAAATGGCCTATTTGTTATGGTTTGGCCAAACAAAACATAACAAAAGCAATCAAGCTCTAAATATAGCTAAAGACAGTTCCATGGCCTATTGGTGGCGTGTATTTTTAGTGAATGGTGGGTCACGGGTTCCAAACTCGACGGGCTTTGTTTTAAAACAAACTCTGAAAGTTTAAACAATAAAACCAACACGCACTATACATGCATTGAGACCTCCGCCCGTGGTGCAACAGCTAAGTCGGCGGACTGTTATGGAGGGAGTTACGGGTTTAAACCCTGAAATAACCTTTTTTTGTTAGCCAAAACAACCCACCGAGCTGGCCTATGGAGGAGGAAGGAGAGGACACGCGGCGCACCCAGAACTGCCACGTGGGAACATTTCAGTGGCCCCATTCTGACACGTCACTACCTAGTCACCTACTGACTCAATACCACCTGTGCGCTGACTGGACAACGGGCCGCTGACTCAGATGCCACCTAAGCTACCACCGAGATGCCACGGCATCATGTACGGATTGTACGGACTTGACACATGTCAAAATTTGATTGGTCCACATCAGATTCCATACCATATGCTGACGTCAGCTATACGGATGATGACGTCATCACTTGCACCCTGTGTCCACAAGTCAACCTGAAACTTTGACTGGCTGTATCTTGCGCATACGAGCTCCGTTTTCGATGAAACGAATGCCACCAGAATCATCTCGACGAACACTTTGATTTGATGCCATTTTCAACAAATTCTGAGATGATCAATTTTTTCGCTTCCTGTCGGCCCCTGGTACCCTATTTGACTAGACCTTTGACCAAGCATAACTCGCACGTATGATATCCTTTTGACGTGATTCAAGTTGCATTGGAATCATGTCGCTGTGCTCTATCCATTGATGCCAATTTTAGGAGATTATGAAGCTGTTGGATTTTTGAGGCCTTCAAGATCCACCTGGATCAAATATCTAGTGTCAAATGAGTGGTATAGGGTTGACTCAGATATTTCCTCATGATTCGTGGTGTCACTACTAGACTTAATACAAAGGCGGAGGTGGTGGAAATAGCTCACAAGTTGTTTATACCTAAAATTTTAGGTGGCATAGAGGTGGTGTTGGATGTTGCCTCATTTAGTCTTGGTATACCTAGGCCCTGTGAGTTGGAGTTCCTTCTGGTACTGAACAAGGAAGTAACCTTCTACACCTTCATATCAGATATCAAAGGAAAGGAATTAAGCAACAAAAATAGTAGGCAGAGGTGGTAGTAAGATTCCTAAAGAAAATGTTGCATGTTATGTTAGTCGAAGACTTTGAATGGGTCAGTAATTTCATAAACTATATATAGGAAGTTGGTAATGTATAGTCTAGCTCAATTTGCAAGGTCTGCACTCTATTTTTTTTATCATATGCATACATATTTTTGTATATATTTTAATTTTATTTGATAACAAGATTTTGAAGATATGTCTAGGGGGTTGGGAGTTCGGGTGGATGTTTGAGCACCATGAATTTTGAGCAGTTTCTTTAGACTACATGTTGGGCGGGGGGAGATATTTTTTTAGATATGTCTATTTTTTTCCCTTGATGGGCCATGGCTACAAAATTTTTTTCAATTCTAAGTTAAACCTCCAATCGAGTGGGATGAAAATTCTCCCCTAACACAAATGGTTTGAACATATAAGAATATATTTTATCTTTAAGATTAATATAAACTATGTTGAAGTAAATTAATTAATATTTACTCTAGCGCTTAATGAAAACTTAGGAAAAGTTCATCTAGTGTTGATTACTACTGTTATTGCATTAATTATGCATTTTAATTAGTCATTTACTTTATTCTTTGTGTTAAACATAGGATAAAGTCACTTAACTAGTTCATGCATTTTGTTATCTCACTCTTGTCTCAGTCAAAACTCCATCATTCAAGGTCTCATGTTGAGTTCGCTCAATTCTACATAAGGATATTCTATCCTTCACTATATTCATTTAGTAATCAACAATCATTATTGTTTCACATACTTTTTTGTGTAATTTCTCAATTGTGTGTGATAGGTTTCTCTTTAGAATATCATCCAGGGCTTGTGGGATCTCAATCATGGATTCTTTCATGGTATTAGAGCTCTAGATCTGGAGATCCTTGTTTGCTTTTTTGAGGAATTTATTTTGCATAAGAAGAACTGTTGAGTGGTAATATCCAATTTGTGGCATAATCTCTACTCTCAAAATAAATAATGACACCTCTACTTATAGAGGCATGATTAATTTACAGACCCTCTATCATGATTTGGAAGCAACTCATACTTTTGCAAGCATGAATATCTGAGAGGATGGTGATTTTAACTTCTCCAAGCCACTTTTTTGAATCTACATTTGACTTTTCTAAGGAAATTAGTTGTTGTTGGTGCCATCATTTGGCACAATTTGGAAGCACTCTTCCTCACCTCACTTCAGTACAAAAAATGCTATTTTCTAGAGAAATCTATAGCTTGGATTTTGTAAATTGCCTAGTTTAGGGTGCACAAATTTGCAAACAAATATTAAATATCATTGACCAATTTGCAAGGAAAACCTACAAGTTATCGACTAGTTTGCAAGGCATTTGGAGGTGCAATTGAGAATTGTGATATCCTATAGCATTTGTGGAAAGTCATATCCATCTTTATGCAAACTTGCGAGTTGGTGTAGATCTGCAATTTACTGCAGTATCCATAATTCTTGGATGAGAGGATTAAAAGTGTTGCTGTGAATATTTTCACCAAAATGGAGGTAGATGTAAACCTTTGTTTCTAGATACATGCATATTTCTTTCCCTATTTTTTTGCATACTCCTTGCTTTCTTGCTTATTGATTATTTAATAATTGTATGTGCTTTACAAGCACCACATGATAAAGATATGAGAAAATTTTGAGCTTTGTAAAAATCAACCTTATATAAATTTCCATATGGGGGTTTCTACTTAAAGCATCTAGTATAATTTTCTTTCATTTTGCTTCTAAATAAACAAACTTAGAATATTAAAAATTGCTAATTAACTATCAAGCTCCACACTATTCCTCTAATAGGCAGCCAAAAGTGTTCTTCTATTCTAAGTTCCTGACTACATGAGCTTCTAGAGTTGCATCCTCATGTGCTTCTAGGGTTTCTTTTTAGTAGGACAATATTGAGCATTGGATTAATAATGGCATCATCCCAACTAGAGGGCATCTTTGCAATTCTTCAGAAGATGTAGGTTTCTTCTTTAGTTTAAAGAAATTGTTAGAAGTTTTTCCACCTAGATTTTCTCCTTTCATCTTTATTGATAGGCATATCACCACTATTGGCCCAACATCTTCATCACCTTTCTACCTTGTTCTCTATTAGTATTCACAAGATCTTGGATCAACATCATCACTTTCCAACATGTGGACACATGAGTAGTTTTCAGAGGCACACATCATCTGGATTTGGATTCCAAAATCACCCATTCTTTTGGTTTGGCTTCTACAATCACCAGTGGATCCTTTTCTTCCTAAGGGGAGAAATGTTGTTTGTAGGAAGTGGATCATATTTTGTATTTAGGCATTCACCATTGGCATGGGAGCTCTTTCATTATGGGGGAATTCATATCTTCATTTTATTTCCCTTCATCAGTTTTTGCTTCTCAATTTTCATTCAAGAGGGGTGTTGGAGTAAATTAATTAATATTTACTCTAGTGCTTAATGAAAACTTAGGAAAAGTTCATCTAGTTCTGATTGCAAGTGTTATTGCATTAATTATGTATTTCAATTAGTTGTGTACTTTATTCTTTGTGTTACACGCAAGATAAAGTCACTTAATTGATGCATGCATTTTGTTATTCACTCCTGTCTCAGTCAAAATTCCATCATTCAAGGTTTCATGTTGAGTGGTCGCACCCACAAAAGGATATGAAAATCACAGTAAAACCTTTCCTGGGAATTGGACATTCCAACAGGTGACTAATATCTCTCTATGGATGTTCATTTACTTGTCAAACCAAGGGACGTATACTTTAAATGGCGCAGCGCAATATATGCACTAAGAACTAGTTTCAGTCAAAACTTAATAGAAATAAATACTGGAAAGGAATTCTATCTACGCTATAGGAAGGTAATGCGAAGTTCTTTAACTCAACTATGATTTGATTAAAACAGAAACCATAATAGCTACGACTGAAACACAAACTATGAACTGGCCTTATGCTACAGGAACAGGCACATGGATGGATTCCCTATGTTGCAGGAGCAATACAAGACTAAGTTTGTATGAAAACTTCAAAGATGAAAGCTAATTGATGATCAACAGAAAAGAATAGCTAACTAACTAGCTACAGATACTTACTAAGTGGGCCCCCTTAGCAAGCATCTATTGATTACGCAGGTGTTGAACTCAGAACTTCATCAAACTTTATTCATTAAAATAGAATGGTATACATTGCTTTGTTGATATGGAAATTAACAACAAACTCTATCTCTTGTCAAACAGATTCTGCTTTTTATTATCATACTGACTCTTACATGGTATCTGTTAACTTTTTATTACTATACTTCTATCTTACTCTAACTATCATCTCCCCTCTCACTCGCGCAGGAGGACTACTTTATTTAAAATCAGGAGAGCAACTAACTAACTAACCCTATCAAAGAAAGACGTGCAAGTAAAGTGTATCCCAGAATCAAGGAACAAACTTCATAAATGAATTTATCCGTTCAACCCGATTCAGAGAAAATCTAGCGCTCCACTCTTTCCAGATTGACTGTCATTAAAAATCTTTCCTAACAGTTTCGGTCAAAGAGTCTTCGCCAGAGCTTCCTCGAAGTCATGTAGGAAATAGACTTTACTACAAGGCCGAGATCGGCTGCGCTTGACTTGATCATACTTCTTCAACAACCAACAATACAAAAGGTAACAGATGCGAAATAAAAGGCACATGGCATATACACAATATCCATTCATTAATCACACATTTAAATCTATTTCATCGTTCAAAACCTGTATGCGATATACCAGTCATTTAGAGAGTCAATGGGGTAATAAATGTAGTCAAGACAACACAATAAGCTGCAGGAACATAAAAGTGTCTTGCTCCAGGATATCCCCATAAAAGGTTTCAAAAGAGTTTTAAACAACCACGAATAACAAAAGTAAAGGCATTAAAAGTTCATCATAATATCCAAACTATGAGCACATTTTGGGCTCATCACTACCCCCTACTTAGCCTAATGTTGGTCCTCCAGCATTAACTTTCTTGGTGGATTCTCTAAAATCAGTGGTTGTTGCATGACTCTGAAATGGAGTTCCAAACCTATAATAAAATCCTTTGAAAGCCTAGCACCTTTCATACCTATGGTCTTCTAAATCATCATTAAGATTTGTAGCCTGGTGAGGATAAACGGGCCACATTAACACAAGAGGTCTGAATGTCAATGGCAACCATAGTTCAAATCTCTTTTGAAGTCCCAACTGTATATATCTGCTTGATCGTTTAAGAGCTGCTGTGAAATTTAGGGGACTGTGAGGTTTGGACCTTCTTAGCCCAACAGTTAATATTTCCCACCTTTTCTCACTTATGGTGTATGACAGTCTCCAAAATGAATATGACTGTGCCTAAAATTCATCATATACTTGTTTCCTGAGATCAAATATTTTCTCTCTGGCTGTAGTATTATTAATACCATATGTCAGAGTAAACCAGGTTTTCAACATTGCATGGGGATTTGAACTTTGAGAGTGTAATAGAACAGGCTCATTCCTTTCGGCTTCCTCATATGTTTCCCATTGCTTGCCATAATTTACTTCATTTGCTGCCCATGACATAAATGATCTCAAATGGATATCACCAATATACAGAAGAGGATTCCATTCTATTTCAAATGGAATTAAAAATCCATGTAAATAAAATTCACATAGAGAATTTCTTAACCAATTAGCGGCTGCTTGGTATGCATCATAAAATTCTTTAGTAGTGTGAAGTATAGAATCTTGATTTCTCGAAATTCTCATTAGTTGGAACCATAAGAATTGTTCCTTAAGGCACATAGCATAAACTCTGGGTGGTGGTCTGCATTCCTTAATCTGACAAGTTACTTTTAACATTTCATCCATTTTTATTTTTAACTCAGAAATTTCTTATTTCTGACTTTCAATTTTATTTTTCATTTTCTTCCTTTCTACCTCCCATAGACTTTGTTGCATGTCAGTCTAGGCTATGTGCCGGAAAGTCAAGGTTTGCAATGTAACTGTTTCCCAGTTAGCTTTGACATATTCCAAAAACTTAATCAAAAACGTCTTCTTATAAACAACAATGGCTTTACAAGTTACAGGGTGAAATATAGCTTCACTAGGCACATTCAATTGTTCAGTCTGTTCCTACTCTTGCTGCAAGATGAATTCTTGTTGCTGCAATGGAGAAAACTGTGCTTCCTCTGAAAACTGCATAGCAGCAGTAGCCAAGTCATCAAGACTTGGTAACCCTTGCTCCATTTCCTTTATCTTAACTTGTTCCTCTTTAGGAACGAATGAACTTTGTGCAGCATTTTCGGACACATTCTGAGAAACATCAAATTTAGACCCTACAAACCCTTCTGAAATTACAATAACCTCTAGTTGAGGTGAAGCAGGGGAGGTCTTACACTGTTTCCTTGTGGAAACTCTTCTTGGCATTGGTGTGGCTGCAGGAGGTGTTCTGGTAGCCTTCCTCTTTTTGGTCTGCTTAGAGGGCTCTGCCCTACCAGAGGATAATGGTGAACTGGTGTTAGCAACAGGTGTTGTTGTAGGAGAAACGGCTGTAGGGGAAAGTGCTGTAAGAGAAGAACATTGCCTTTTCTGAGAACGAGGGTCAGACTCTGGGGTTTGTTCTGCCCCAGACGACTCACTTGCCTTTATTTTTCCCTTCTCTCTCCTAGTGGAAGACCTAGTTTGTATCTGAGAAAAAGATTCTAGTGGGGGAGCTATAGGACCAAGTGCTACAAGAGTAGATGACCCTTGCCCGTTTCTACTAGTAGACGCAATTTATTTCTTCTTTTTCTGAGGCCATGGGGTAACTACCCTAGGGGATTGTGAAATTTGCAAGCTCTTTTGGGCAACGAATTGTTGCCAGGAAAGAGGTGAGACATCTCTCAAAGAGCGTTCAATCAGTAATTTGATAAGGCCATGATGAGCAACATAATTATCTTTCTCTTGTTGGGTTTCGTGGGCACTTTGTTCCAGAAATTTTAACAAGAAATTTGGAATATTTATAACTAACCCATGTCTCATATGACTTAATAATTTGAAATGATAAGAATGCAGGTAGGAGAAATGGACTTCACAGGTTAAATACCTGATTATGTAAGTGGCGTATTCTGAATAAGGAGGAGGCAACAATACCCACTTGCATCCCTACTTGGAAACTTCCAAAGGTCCATCAGTGGGTATTGAAAACTCGTCCCTTGCAGCAGCAGCATCTGAAAATTTTTTTTCTCCAACGGCTGGAAGCCCGGTTACTTCAGCAATTCTATCTTTAGTTGCAACAACTATTAGACCCCACACAGTAGCTTCCCCTTCAGAAAGGGTTCTCAAAAATTTCGCAGCAGCCTCGTCATCAAAAACATTTAAACTCAAGAAGTAGTTTAACCATCCACAAAGGCTGAATGCATGGATTGTTTGAGGATTTTACAATAATAATTCATGAGCTACAGACTCATGTCACACCAACTAACCACCCATGTTCACAGTTTTCCTCTAGCTGAACTCAATTCCCTGCTGAAAATTCAAATTCTCTGTTTCCCTTTCTGTTTTGGTTTTTCTTTTGTCGTGCCGTCACATTTCTTTCTTTTCCAAAAATAAACTTTTTGAACAAGCAGTTTTAATCGTAATTTACAAAAAAAATATGCAATAAAAAGGAGATGCGATCATATTTGGAAAGTACCAAAAAAATAATAAAGAAAGGTTATTTGCACAGTTATGGCAGCAGTGAAAAGACAGGTTTTAAAAGGTGGATTACCTCGTCCCCTACTTAGAATATGACATGTGTCCTCACATGTACTAAAGAATAGGCGGAGATTGGGTAATAATGACTGGTACTATCATAGCAGTAAATGAATAGAATAAAATAAATCAAATATGCAATAACAAAAGATATGGCGTACCTTTTATAATTGCATGTACGTGTGAAGAAAGATGACGACATCACATGAGTTGACAGTTGGGAATGACATCATAATTAAGGGTGATGTAGAGGGATGAGGTGGATGGGTGACGTGGGTGGACGAGATGAATGGATGGAATGGATGGATGGGATGAATGGATGGAAGACAAAGAAGTGGTATGTAGCGACAAGTGAGAATGGAGAAAAAGGAGTTTCCTTTAAAAATAAAATCTTTATTATGAGTATGCTTTTTCAAAATTACGGTCAAGCTGTAGGAGAAAGGCTAAAGCCTTCGACTATAGGAAGAGTAGTGGGAGGAACCTGAATGAATTGTTGCATAAATTCTTCTTTTGAGATTGGTTTATGGTACAATCGAAGTCGGTAGCCATTAACTAACAATTTGAAACGGACTGGATCAATTGTCACCAGCTGTACAGCTCCGTTGTCAAACACATTCTCAACTTCATAGGGGCCAAGCCATCGTGTTGTGAGCTTACCTTGGTTTTCTTGATATCTAGAATCACATAACAGAGCCCAATCACTAGCAAAAAATTTCTTGGTTTTTATGTGTTGATCATGTCATTTCTTCCGTTGATGTTGAACTGCTTCTATATGTTGCAGGGCGGCTTTTCTCATTTCGTCCAAAGCATTTAGCTGTAGGAGATGGTCCTTTTATGCTTCAGATATTTTCATATTGAGTTCAAGAGATGTCCTCAAGGTTTTGTGCTCAAATTCTATGGGCAACATGGCTATTTTCCCAGAAAGTAGCTCAAAAGGTGTAAACCTAGTTGTTGTCTTCCATATAGTTCTGTAGGCCCAAACTGCTTTAAGAAGTCTATTGCTCCAATCTTTTCTATGGAGTTGCACTGTCTTTGTTAGGATCGCCTTGATTTCCCTGTTTGTTACCTCCGCCTAACCATTGGCTTAAGGATGATAGGGGCTAAACTTCCTATATTTTATTTTATAGTCATTCATTAGTACAGTGATCAAATTCGATGTGAACTGAGCTCCCTGATCAGTTACAAGCTCTCTGGGAACTCCAAATCTAGTGAAAATTTGTTCATACAGAAATTCAGCAACCTTGTTATCTCAAGCATGAGTCATAGCTTTTACCTTAACCCATTTTGTTACATAGTCCGTGCAAACTAGAATATACGATTTCCCATTTGATGGTGGATTGATTGGTCCCACAAAATCTATTCCCCACTTATCAAAAGGGGTGACTATTACTTGTGGATATAATGGCATTTCATCTGACTTGGTTGGTCTTCCCATACGCTGGCATCAGTCACATTTCCTTGTATAGGCCATAGCATCCTTGTGTAATGTTGGCCAGTAGTACCCTATTGTAAGAACCTTCATTGATGTTCTATTTGCTGCAAAATGTCCCCCACATGGTTTATCATGGCAAGCATGCAAGATATCATAAGTCTCATCTTCTCTTACACATCTTCACATCACTTGATCAGGTCCAGTATAAAACAAACAATTTGTAATCCATGAAAAGTTAAAACTTTTCTCTATTAGCAATTTCTTTTCTTTTAGAGAAAAGTGAGCTGGTATTTTGCTTGCTGCTAAATAATTGGCAATGTTTGCATACCATGGAGTATGTGCAGCAATGGAAAATAAGTGTTCATCTGAGAACCTATCATCAATGACCTCATGTTCAACAGGTGCAGCTAATTGAAGTCTTGATAAAAAGTTAGCTACAACATTAGCTCTTCCTGGTTTATCAAATATTGTAATGTCAAATTCTTGTAACAACATGAGCCATCTTGCCAATCTACCAGAGATGGCAGGTTTGTTCATTAGATACTTGATTGCTGCATGGTCAGTATGGATGAATATCTAATAACCTGTGACATAATGCCTAAATTTATTCAAAGCATACACTACTGTGAGCAATTCATTTTCTGTAACAGTATAGTTGAGCTCAAGACCTTGAAGGTTCTTGTTGATAAAGTAGATAGCATGCTCAATTGAATTTTCTTTTTGACTTAAAATTACTCCTATACCAAAATCAGAGGCATCAGCATGTATATGAAAAGGAAAATTTTATTTTGGACCTTGAAGAACAGGGGCTTTAGTAAGCAAGTCCTTTAGTTGCAGGAAAGATTTTTCGCAGGCCTCTATCCACTCAAATTGAGAATCTTTAGTTAACAAGGCATAAAGTGGGCTGACAATTTTACTTAAATCTTTAATAAACCTTCTATAATACCCTGCATGGCCAAGAAAATTTTTGACATCTTTTTGTTTTGCAGGAGTTTGTAAATTCAGAATAACTTCAATTTTAGTAGGGTCGACCTAAATTCCATTCTTTGAAATATGATGGCCTAGAACAATGCCTTCTTCCATCATTAGAAAATAGTTTTCACTATTTAGAGACAAATTTTGCTTTCTGCACTTTTTTAATACTTTTTCTAAATTCGTCAATGCTTCTTCAAATGTGACTCCATAGGTAGTGAAATCATCCATATAAATCTCCATACAGTCATGAGATATATCAGCAAAGATACTAATTACTGCTCTCTAAAATGTTGCTAGCGCATTACATAGACCAAAAGGCAAGACTGAGTAAGAAAATGTTCCCCATGGATAGGTAAAAGTGGTCTTATCTTGATCTTCAGGGGCAATTTTTATCTGATTGTAGCCACTGTAACCATCTAAAAAAGAAAAATATCTTTTGCCAGATAGTGAATCTAGTACTTGGTCTACAAAAGGTAGTGGAAAGTGATATTTTTTAGTGGCATTATTCAACTCTTTGTAATCTACACACACTAGGAGCTCCATTTTACACCTTTCTTGGGGACAATAACTAATGGAGAAACCCATTGACTCTCAGAGATTAGGTAAATAAAACCAGCATCAAGCAACTTTTGAAGTTTATTTTTCACTATTTCTCTAAGTGTTGGATTTACTCTTCTGTGAGGCTGCCTAACTAGTAAACAATCTTCTTTGATATAGATCCTATGAGTACAAACTCGAGGATCTATTCCTTGCATGTCCCCATATTCCCATGCAAAAGCTTTATGCTGATCTTGTAGCATTTTTAATAAGATAGCCTGTTGAGACTGTGACAATGTGCTATTGATATTCAAATAGTGACATGGAGACAATTCTATCTGCTTAATGAGATTACTCATAGAATCTATAGGTGATGTTTGTACCTCTTATGGAAGCAAGTTATGAAAAATTACTAGAAGTTTAGGCAGTGAACTCTCAGAATTTGGTTACTGCAGAAAATATTGTAGATGGCTGCCATTTGGATTAGATGAACTATCTGTATCAGAGTTAAACTACAAAATTTGAAAAAGTAAAGCATCCTCATTCTGAAGTTGTGAGAACGGATCATTTTGAAGCATCATTAATTGAGCCAAGGAATTGGCTTCTTCAGTTTCTTCCCCCACATCTGGCCAAACAGGTTGGGACAAATCTGGTTGAGGTCTAGCAGGCGGGTACAGAGCCAATTTTTTTGTGGACTGTCCATCAGAAATGGTCATATCTCTAGAACGGCATCCTATAAAAGCATCAGCAGTGGCTAACCATGGTCTACCAAGGATAACTAGATACCCTCCTAAAGTTGCCTTAACTGATAATATTGTGAAATCAACTGGATACTCCCAAGATTCAAGAGTGACAATTGCATCTTCCACCATCCCATTAGGTTTAACTATGGAGCTATCTGCAAGTTGCAGAGCTATAGGTGTAGACCTAATGTTCAAAATATTCAAGAAGTCCATAGTATGCTTTGTCATGACATTAATGGCAACACCTAAGTCAATCAAAATATTTTTTACAATTTGGCCATTTATATGTATCTGTACTATAGGACTTCCAGGGTCAATATACTTTGGGATGACTACATTTCCCAACATTATATCAGCCAGTTTCCCTAAGACATGAATTGTTTGAGGATCCTTTTTCTTCCATCTAGGCTTCTTCAGACAGGCCTCTTTAATAGCCTGAAATAAAGGGGATTTGAATTTGTACATACTTAAGCTGATCTAAAATGTCAAAAGTGAGTTCTTCATGGATTTAAATGCAGTACTTTGCAACCTCTGAGGAAAAGGTGGTTTGTCTTGGCTTTGCAAAATAGGCTCCTTAGAAACCATATCAGGTATAGACATATGGTCAATAGGAACAGCAGGTGTAGTAGATTCTTCAAGGGGAGAATCTGGTATTTCAGTAATTAGAGGCAGTTTTGGAGCAGGTAAAGTGGTTCCAGACCTCAAATGGATGTCATTAATGTTTAAGGCATAAGCTTGATATTGGTTGGCTTTGGCAAGATACGTAGGTTGTTGTGGCTACTATTGTTGTTTATTATTGGGATTTGGCAATGGCTTGGTAGGCATAGGCATTTGTTTTGGAGGTCTAGTATTTGTAGGAGTTGTTGCAGGAGGTGGCATGAGGGCTTGTGGTTGTGGCTGTGGAAGCTACAGGAACCCAGGGGACTGGTTTTGCCATTGCTGAGGACCTCTCCATTGAGGATTCTGCTGCCAATTACTTGGAGGTGGGGTCCATTGTCCTTGTGGCTGCTGCCAACCTCCTTGAGGAGATTGCCATTACGGGGTCTGATAATTAGGCCAACTTGGTTGAGGTGGATTCCAGGGTGGTGGTGGTCCATATGCAGGTTGCCATTGGTTATTATAGCTAGAATAAGGATTACCAAAAGTTAAAGAATCTTGAGGCATACCTTGTCTTTGGGCCCATGTTCTCCTTTGTGCAACAAAGAACATTTGATCATCATCACCTTCTACTGGCTTGAAGTCAGTAGGTAGTTGCTTAGCTTCCAAATTAGCCACCATCTTGCATCTACAATCACACTTCTTTTGTCTACAGTATGGACAGAACTCGGCCAAAACTACCTCAGCTTCCTCATGTTTCTTCCAAGCTTTCATAGTGTCCAGTTGTGTAGCCATATTATTAATGATGTCCTACTTGAAGTCAGACAGCAAATTTGTTATTTCCATCCAAGAAACTCCACTAGAAGAAGACTTTCGCACTGTAGCATGATGACCTCGACCTTTTTTAACTATTGCTCAAGAGTAGTTAAGACATATTTTCTTTATATCATCTCAAGATAGTTGGGTTATATCACCTCCTCCCATCAGGTCTAGGGCGTCTATATAGGCATCACTGATTCCCCATAGAAAGAGTAATTTCTGAGCGTCTTTATTGAGTGTATGGTTTGAGTTTCTTTTTAATGAAAACAAGAACCTTGAAATATAATCTTCTAGACTTTCATCCTCCTTCTGCTGAATTTGGAATATGTCATCACCTTTACTGGCACTCTTACAATATTCTTTATACTTCTTAAAGAATTTCGTCTGCATGGCTACCCAACTATCAACAACACCTCTTCCCAGACTCATGAACCATCTGAGAGCTCCCTCCTTCAAGGTGGAAGGAAATAACTTCAGTTTATGAGCATCTGAGTTGTAGTCATAACTGCAATAGAGGACATCAAACTCAAACAGAAAAGTTTTTGGGTCCTCTGTAACCAAGCCATAAAACTTGGGAAGCAATGAAGAGGGAATATTTTTAAGATTGTCAGTATCTCGCTGGGGAACAATGGGAAACTCAAATGCTGGAGGTGGATTAGGTGGATTATTTTCCATGTTTGGTTGCTGAAATAACAGAGCGAATGGATTTTACTCAAGTTCTTCGTCAGTTGGGTTAAATGGTAGTTCAACAAATAGGTTTTCAGGGAGGAACCTTCCCAGTGCGTCTCTTCTTCTTCTATGCATGCAATACGATGAATGGTGGTTTGAAATATTTTGAAAGTTTTTGACTAATAAACTAAACTAATGCTAAAAATGACTTTTGACGAATTCTTAGCTGGATGCCATCCCCGACAACGGTGCCAAAAATGGTCGCGCCCACAAAAGGATATGAAAATCACAGTAAAACCTTTCTTAGGAATTGGACATTCAAACAGGTGACTAATATCTCTCTATGGACATTCATTTACTTGTCAAACTAGGGGACGTATACTTTAAATTGTGAAGCACTATATATGCACTAAGAACTAGTTTCAGTCAAAACTTAATAGAAATAAATATTGGAAAGGAATTCTATCTACACTACCGGAAGGTAATGCAAAGTTCTTTAACTCAACTATGATTTGATTAAAATAGAAACCATAACAGCTATGACTGAAACACAAATTGTGAACTGGCCTTATGCTGCAGGAATAGGCACATGGATGGATTCCCTATGCTGCAAGAGCAATACAAGACTGAGTTTGTATGAAAACTTCAAAGATAAAAGCTAATTGATGATCAATAGAAAAGAACAACTAACTAACTAGCTACAGATACTTACTAAGTGGGCCCCCTTAGCAAGCATCTATTGATTACGCAAGTGCTGAACTCAAAACTTCATCAAACTTTATTCATGAAAATAGAATGGTATACATTACTTTGTTGATATGGAAACTAACAACAAACTCTGTCTCTTGTCAAGCAGATTCTGATTTTTATTATCATACTAACTCTTACATGGTATCTGTTAACTTTCTATTACTATGCTTCTATCTTACTCTAACTATCATCTCTCCTCTCACTCACGTAGGGGGAGTACTTTATTTAAAATTAGGAGAGCAACTAACTAACTAACCCTATCAAAAAAAGACGTGGAAGTAAAGTGTATCCTAGAATGAAGGAACAAACTTCATAAATGAATTTATCTGTTCAACCTGATTTAGAGAGAATCTAGCGCTCCACTCTTTCTAGATTGACTATCATCAAAAATCTTTCCCAACGGTTTCGGTCAAAGAGTTTTCGCTAGAGCTTCCTTGAAGTCGTGCAGGAAATAGACTTTACTGCAAGGCTGAGATTGGCTGTGCTTGACTCGATCATACTTCTTCAACAACTTGTGACACAAAAGGTAACAGATGTGAAAGAAAAGGCGCATGGCATATAAACAATATTCGTTCATTAATCACACATTTAAATCTATTTCATCATTCAAAAAACTGTATGTGATATACCAATCATTTAGGGAGTCAACGGGGTAATAAATGTAGTCAAGACAACACAATAAGTTGTAGGAACATGAAAGTGTCATGCTACAAGATATCCCCATAAAAGGTTTCAAAAGAGTTTTAAACAACCACAAATAACAAAAGTAAAGGCATTAAAAGTTCATCATAATATCCAAACTATGAGCACATTTTGGGCTCATCATTGAGTTCACTTGAGTCTACATAAGGATATTCTATCCTTAGTTATATTCATTTAGTAATTAATAATAATTATTGTTTCACATATTTTGTTGTGTAATTTCTCATTTGTGTGTGATAGCTTTCTCTTTAGAATATCATCTAGGGTTTGTGGGATCTCAATCATGAATTCTTTCAAACTATTTAGGCCTTTAGCCTTTTACAAAAAAAAATCAAATCGTTGATGTATTAGAGTTAATACAAAAATCTCAAAGTTTGAAATTATTCTTATATATACATATATAAACAAATGATTTTAACATTTAATAATTATTTAACATAAATACTTATAATTGTATTATTCTAGATGGAATTATTATTTTTAATGGTTTTAATAATATTTTCTAGCATATATCTTTGGCACCCACTTGCTTTTTATCGCTTCAAGGGTTTTTCACCTAGAAGGAGAAAGATGAGCCAAAGATGCTTATGTTACATTCAAAGTCAATGCAATATGGATGGAAAATGCCTAAATTCCTAGATGTAATACTTGAATTAAAAAATCTAATAAGATTGATTGATTAATGAATGGAAACTAAAGGAGAAGAACTTGTTTGAAAACACATTGTGTATTGAAAAATCACCTACAAATGAATGGAAAAGTGCAACAAAAATGAGTCAGACTGAAATTGTGCACCTGGAATGTGGATGGAGACTGAAAATTGCTTCTAAAATATTGTTGATGCTAAAATTTAGGCTTGGTGGGACTCATTCACCATTCTGGGTGAATCAATCTCAGTTCTGCCAAACTATACTGGAACCCGTTTATGGCATAAGGGTATCTAAATACATAAAAATCTAAAAAGTGATGTTGGGGTGGGACTCATTCACCACCCATGGTGAATGAGTCCATTTTTGAATTTATGGATTTTCAAAGCTGGATTTTGAAGCTTCTAATCTACACTTTGATGCCCTATAGGTATCTGCTTCTGAAACACTGATTTATGGGTTTGAAAATGTAATTTTGTTGATATTTGGACTTGTTGAATGAGAAGAAGACTTGAGCAACCTTTCAACTTGATATTCAATGATTTCCAAGCTTCTAAGAGTCCTAAATCTGCAAACACACAAGACAAGAGAGAGAAATGTTCAATGTTAGGGCATGGGGGTTTGCCTTGGTCAAACCTCTTTTAGGTAATTAAACCAAAATGATGAAATAATAGAATGAAACATGTAATAATGGAATTTTTTACCTTTCCATGATGACTTATCTTGAAATTCTACAATAAAACATGAAGAATATGCTCTTGAATGTTTGGAAATTGATCTTGAATGACTTGAGATGAAGAAACCCTAAGTTGCTTGACTTGAGATGAAAAATTGATGGGTGAATAATGAAGATTGGATGTAAAAATGAGTTAATAGAGGTTATTTTATAGGAAATCCACCTTATTTTCTTGTTAATTAGATCCCTAAGGCTGACATGGAGAAAAATTAAACTTAAAACCTATTTTTTCCCTCTCAAAACCCCAAAAATGGCTGAAATGGGACTCATTTGCCACTAATGGAAAATGGGTCACACCTAGATGGGACTAATTCACCACTAATGGTGAATGGGTCCCACAAGGGCCATTTTTGGTTGCTGGAATGTCAAGAATAAGAAAATTAGGCTTATGTGATGACTATAAGAAAATTAGGCTTATGTGATGACTATGTCAGTTATTTGATCAAATTATGCCTCAAGATGCACAATATGGGTTGATAGGGGCCTATTAAGGATGATGTAAATGTCAAATAGCACTTGGGACACAAAATTAAAAGTGAAAGTGTGATTACGTATAGTTTACAATACTAAAATGAGGTCCACATAGCCTAGGAAGGCACAAGAACCAATGTGAATGTGAAAAACATATTACAATACTAGTTTATCATTAAATTTAATCCAAGAACCTTCTAGATTGATGTAATAATGTTATTAAACACATTTTATAATGTTGAATTAGGGAGATATAGGTTAATTAAGTCTAGAAAATCATGAAAGTCCTTTATAAGACTTTACAACACCTTTACAAGACATCATTAAAAGCATGTTATTCAATTTATAAGGGTCCAAGACCTAATATGGATACATAAAATTCCTTGAAACACTAGATTAAGGCCTCATTGAGTCCATTTTTTCATGAATTAATTCCATGTCAAGCAAAAGGTACTTTTTTCTATGGCACAATTTTCTTATCTTGACTGTGTTCTTGACATTTCTTATATTTGCATAAAAATAATTCAATTTAAAAGATACTATTAAGGGCCCGAGGAAATAAACTGATAATGCATTGATAGATGTGATTTTGATGATATTTAGCTTAGTATTTTATATACAACACATAGACAATACAACAACTTGGTGATGTCCCTATTAACCAAATATTCAATTTTTGCATATGAGAAAATGCCATTTTGGATAGTTATCAAGTAGTTAGTAGGGGAGACTTTTTTTTAAAGTATTAGATTCATATTTATATATCGACTTGGAATTTTAAAAAAATATTGTTCATCTTTAAATAAGATTAAATATTTGCATTCAAATGCTTTAACTAAGTAGGGGAGGGTAATAAAAATTATTATAAAATTCTAATTTTTGAGATATTTGGTTGTGAATTTATTATTAGAAAACAATTCCATGAAAATTAGATCATTATATCTTGAGATTTTTTTCAGTCACTAAATGGAGATAAATTAAGTGGGTATAACTATTTTTGTACAAGCTATTTCAAATAGCATTAGAATTCTCATCTAATTTTAATGGAATTAATATTCGATGATCATTGTTGTTACTATAATTTTCCAATATCAATTTATATACATACGATTAAAAAAAATAATGTTTTAAATTTGATTATTTTTTATTCTTATTTAAAGAAAAATTTAATTTCCCTAGGCCTAATCTAAGTTAATCAATTTAATTTTGTACTCAAAGTATAAATTAATCTAGATTAATAATTGAGAGAGTTGCAAGTGTGATTAATCAAACGTTATATGTTTATCTAAGAAAATTAAATATGTTAGATAGATGTATTTAGCTCTAAGCTCAATTATGGAGAATAATTCTAATTTGATATTGAATTTCATGTGCCTCAAGGCTAGATACTAATATTTTATTTTTGTATTCTACCACAAATATAGAATAGTTTTCCAACTCTATTAAGAACCAAACATGTAGGATTGAGGTTTTTTTTTTTCAAATATATATCAACTTTGGCGCTAGATATGATCTCTATAGTGTTTAGTCTTATCTCTTAGTTTGTTGAATTATTTATTATTTTCTTTGCTCTAGTAATTGGTAGTACTTATGAATACATTTAGAGGGTTATCAAATTTTTATCTAGTAGATATTGTCCTAGGTCAACCCTTGAAAAGTACCAACTTAATGATTTTGGAAATGATCAAGAATAGTACACTTCAAACATGCACATTTTTTAAAGATGTTTGTCCATATCTACATTCATTTTAGGTGTTCTAATGTAAGCATTCCTAGCATACTCCTTTAAAATATAGGCAACTAATGTTTGGATGTATATGAAAATGAGGTCAAATGATAAAATTAATGTAGTTGAATATCTTGAAATAAAAAGACATAGTAATATATTATATAAATGTATGCATAGTCAACTATAGGTAGAAGAGGAATGGGTAGGAGTAGACACAAATTTGCATTTGAATTTTAGAAAACTAGTAGGTAGATTCACATGTGTTTAGGATCCTTTCCATACTTGCATGTTTAACCTAAGCCATGAAAATATAAAATTTAGATTGCTAATAAATATATAAGATTGAATGTAATAAAAACTAATTGTCAATAATATATGCATGGAATTTTAAACATATATATGAATAAAAGATATTAAAATATGTAAAAATGAATACATATATTTATAAATCAATATATCTAATTTATTGTAAGTATAAATAATTTATAAATATCTAATTTTATTAATGATTTTTTTCAAATTAATTACAAAATAACAAAAAAAATCACAATTAAAGTAATAAAGATTAATACTTAATATTAACATATTTATATATAATTTTTTAAACTCAAAACTCCTGTTTTAAAGTCATGGTTTTAAAAAATGGAACATGAAAAATTTATTAGTACCTTAACTTCTTATCATGCTCTACCCATTTTAGCAAGACCAAGTTTAAAAAAATAAGAAAGCTAACTTGAAGTGGAAGCATTTGTGTCCACATTTGACATTAACTATAGATGATTTTTCTATATATTTATGTGAAGACAGAGACAATGCTATGCATGTCACATATGCTTATTTACGTCTAATGCAAGTAAACTGTGACGTGAATTTCCACCTCCACCATTCCCGGCGCCAGATCCAGACCCAGCCACGTAACCGAAGCCACTTCCCGAACCGTTTCCATAACGACTGCCGGAGCCGGACCCCGAACCATAGCCGCTGCCGCTGCCGCTGCCTTCACCAAGCCCGCAACCAGAGCCTGCGCCGTAGCCACTCCCTGAACCTCCACCCTGACCGCCGCCATGGCTGCCTACTCCCGATCTTGCATATGACACGACACTAGATCCGGCTCCTGAACCAACCCCGAAACCAGCTCCCGAGCCTGAGCCTGAGCCTGAACTGGAAGCGAAAGCGGAACCAGAACCAGAACCAGAGCCGCTTCCACTTCCACCAAGGCCTAGGCCTGCACCCATCCCCAACCCCAGGCCTACACCCAAGCCTCCATCTACGCCCAGGCTCAGTCCCAGTTCACTTCGTACACTCCGACATTCCACAATGCATGCAAACATAAGAGCGGTCGTAACGACCATAACAAATGACTTGGGATTCTGCATTATATTCAACTTAAGCTAATGCTAAATTCTTCACACTAAACCAAACAAAACTGTTTATTTGTTTACTTACTGACTTCCAAAAAGTACTGCTATGGAAAGATATACTGAACTAATTAAGGTACAACTCAGCTGAATTATGAATTTAGTCTGTTGATACTATCGCTAGATGCTGTAAAAACCTGTGCTCTGCTAGTGAGAAGTGAATGCAAAGGCTTTTATAGACTAAAAAATGGACCAAAACTTCAATGGACATAAGCAATTTTTTTGAATTTTTGTTTTTGTGTGGTGGAAAGCAAAGCATTGTATGTATGGTAGAAGTAAGGCTGAGTGCTCCATTACATGATAGTGGGTGGACAGTGATAAAGCACACTAAATAAGCCGAAAATATATTACAACCACATTATGTGTTATATGGCTATTGTTTTGTGTACGATCTAGTTAGCGGAAACCACAAGCCAAACCTTGTTTCTGAGCTGTCATGCGCTTTCTATCCATTGGCCAATGGCCACCTTGTCTGCAAGGTGTACTATAAATTTATAATATAATTCCTGTTTGTTGTTCTTGTCCTGTGGAAAGCGACAGACATTGTGACTTCTGAAATAACTTGATAAACTCTATCAAATGCGTCGTATATTTTTGATAATTCGTGCTTGAATGTTGGTGTTAGTGGAAGTACCTTATTTTATCATCATAAACTTCTGCAACGTTTGAAGCTTTTCTTTGGCCGGTTTGTGGATATAATTAAAAACTGTTTCGCCGATTTGTGCTTATTTTATTATTACAAGCCTCTGCAACGTTTTAAGCTTTTTTTTTGTTTGATGTGTGGTATAGGTGCAATAAGGACTTCCTCTGTAATTTTTAGTGCTCTTGTTTGTCATTCTTATGTTATAATCTTTTGATAAATAAATAAATTTTGTTATTGCTTCTATCATTTGGAAATAGAAATGGTGTAAACTGTTCAGCACTAAATTAGAAATTCACGCATAACCTCTTCCCATTCTATTAGCTTAGTATTAGACATAGGGAGGAATTACTTTTATTAATTTTAGCAGTTTGTAAGTACTCAGTCTTTGGAATACGGAAATAGATGTCTTTTAATTACTTATTCTTAGATTTAGAAATTCATTCGATTTCTTCTAATGGGTGGGCTTTTATGGTTGTGAATAGCAACATATGACTCAAAGTGGGGAATGGAGTTAAAGTTTGAAGAGATTCTCCTTTACAATATAAACAAGATATTGTTTGAGGCAATTTTGTTGTGCCGAGATTTTATCCTTTATGTGTTCTACTGCATTGTTTCCTGCAGACTAAACATAAAGGAATGCCTTGTATGGTTCATTCGTTCAGTCCATTAGGTGAGAATTATACAATCTTTAAATAATCTTAAATTGAAGGAAAAGATATTCTTATTGGAATTTAACTTGAAGGTTTAGCGAAGTGATTACATCAGTTGGTATTGTAGTATTTTAAGATATCGTGAGTAGCGAATTTGTGAGAATTTTTTATCAGCTTAGCGTATAGTTATGGTTGCAGAAGCCAAGATAGAGCTGTGTTGTGATGTGAAAAAAGAGCACAATCAAGTTGGAAGAAGAAATGAAAAAAAAGACTATGGTATATGGAACAAAAGATCTTTAAAGGACGATACCAAAAAATTATAGTTTTTGTTGAAGAAACTATGTTAGAAATTGGAATAGTACAAGACAGGCAATAATAATAAAGAAATGGAAATACTATTTGCAGAAAAGACATTGAAGGGTTTCAAGAACGATAATTTTTTTTTTCCAAAATAAATACTCATCTTATGAGAAATAGTTTGTTCAAAGGGGAAATCCATAGAGTCTAAGGTATGCAAAGGGATGTTTGATTAAGATGACAATGAAGAGGATAATTGGGATGAAAAGTCTAAACTATATTGCTCTAAAGAAAGGGTTTGAAGATTGCAATGGGAGAGGAGTAGATTTTGAAGACTCTAGTGAAGAGGAATGAAAGCAATTATAAGAGTTGGCCGAAGATGTTGTACTATTAGAAGCAAGTCACACTAAAAGGAAATTATGATAGATATGGAGATCTTTGGAAGCCTCATATTTGATTAAGTTTTATTAGCCGATAGGCTATTTTGTTTGAAGTTTCCACTAGGAATTTCATTAGCCCAGCTGTGAATTGGATTTGCCAATGTCAGAGATGTCCCGGCCGGCAATGACTTGACCGGGTTTTTTTGAGGCGATCTGGAGCTTGGTAATTATGTGGGTTGGTGGTGGTGGAGTTGGAGTCCTCAATATGCAGGAGTTGAATCATAAGTGTTTGCTCATGGGAATGTTCATTCATTTTGTTGTTGTTGTACAATGGAGGTGGACAAAGTAAATATGGGCGGATGAAGTAAATGCAGTATTGAGTGTTGCAATGTGGGAAAGTATAATTTTTTTAAGTTGTATTTTTGAAACAACCATTGCGGTGTTGGTTTCATAGTAGACTATTGTAAAATTGTCACCTTTGGCTTTCTGGTTGGTTTGATATCAGACTATTCCAAAAGTCGACGAACTATTGTTCTCCGAAATCTATAAGTCATTTTACATGGGTATTTTGCATAGATGATTAATTTATTGTTCATGTCTTCTTGTTATATGTTTCTATCTTTGGCATTATACCAATTTTGGAGATTTGAAAGAGATTATTGCTTTGCATGTATGGAGAAATTGGAGTTAAATCTTCTTTCTTTCATCAAAAATATGTTTAGGGTTAGTAATTTTTTTTCCATTGATTTATTGTTTTAGTTATCTCTGTGCATATGTATGTTAAGTCATTTTGCATGGGTATTTTGCATAGATGATTAATTTATTGTTCATGTCTTCTTGTTACGTGTTTCTATCTTTGGCATTATACCCATTTTGGATATTTGAAAGAAATTATCGCTTTGTATGGATAAATAAATTATAGTTAAATCTTCTTTCTTTCATCAAAAAATATGGTTAGGGTTAGTAACTTTTGCGCCATTGGTTTATTGTTTTAGTTATCTCTGTGCATCTTTCACATTATACCCATTAACATGGGAGTAATTGCAGATTAACATAGGAGCAATTACAGATTAACATAGGAGTGATTGCATATATATATATATATAGGTAGAGGGTTAGTATGAAAGAATAAACATATTAGAGATAAAATTAGTCTGGTGGTTGTTTAGTGTTATTCTAATAGCTCTTTTACAATTTCTCTATTTGTCTATAATATTTAGTCTGAGATAATGTAGCTGGAATTTTGAATGAAGTTTGTGGCATTATACTAATTTCTACATGGGTGTTTTGCATAGATGATTAAATCTATTGATAATGGATTCTTGTTATATGTTTCTATCTTTGGCATTATACCTATTTTAGAGACGTTAAAGAGATTATCACTCTTCATGAGTGGAGAAATTATAGTTAAATCTTCTTTCTTTCGTCAAAAAAATATGGTTAGGGTTAGTAATTTTTGGTTGTTTAGTGTTATTCTAATAGCTTTTTTATAGTTTCTCTATTTTTCTATAATATTTAGTGCAAGGTGATGTAGCTCAAATTTTCAATGAAGTGTGTGGGGTTATACTCATTTTGCACAGATTATTGCTACCTGTTGGGTTTAGGAGTTTTGTTTAATGTGGCTTTGCATTCATCTATGTTTTATGAATATGTTTCATGATATTCTTTTTTCCTCGTGTGTTTGAAGCTTCATGTAACAAATTGTTCTTAATGATATATTTTTTTTCTCATTTCTCATAACAAACTATTGATTATCATAGCTTTTCATTCTATTCTGCATATTTTTTTCATGATATTCTTGTTTAAGTTGACTAATGAGTGACATTTAGGAACATTCTTTGTTCAAGAGGTAAGGTCCACATTGTGATAAGAAGAATGAAAAATTATTGTTCTCTGGAATCTATAAGTCATTTTGCATGGGTGTTTTGCATAGATGATTAATTTATTGTTAATGTATTCTTATATGTTTGTATGTTTGGCATTATACAAATTTTGGAGACTTGAAAGATATTATCACTCTTTATGGGTGGAGAAATTGCAGTTAAATCTTCTTTTTACCTATCTAAAAAGTATGGTTATGATTAGTAAACCTTTTGGCCCTCATTTATTGTTTGTAGATATCTTTGTGCATTTTTGGCATTATACCTGTTAGCATAGAAGCAATTGTAGTTAAATGTTTTTTCTTCCATAAAAAATTTTGGTTAGTGTTAGTAATTTTATCGACCTTGGTTTATTGTTTTAGTTATCTCTATGCATCTTTGGTGTTATACCCATTAACATAAGAGTTATTGCAGATTAACATAGGAGTAATTGCATATATATATTAGTTTAGGCATAGGCATATTGGAGATAAAATTAGTTTAGTGGCTATTAAGTGTTATTATAATAGCTCTTTTACAGTTTCTTTATTTGTCTATTGTTGACGATGATTATACTCAAGTAAATAGACCAAATAAAATCTTCACAGACAAGACCACAAAAAGCCTATCCTTCTTGAAGGATATCAAACAAAGACAACCTAAGAGGAAATTTTGCATTTACAGAGCAAATATTGACTTTCATTTAATCCCAATTCTTTGATAACTAGGTCATGGTTGCACTAGGGTTGCTCTCAGGTAATGATGTGACAATTATTATTATTTTTTCTTTTAGGGGCAATCCATATGGGCACGTACATATACATATATGCATTTTTGTATCATTTCTTTGAACATTTTAGATCATCTTTCCAATTTGAAAAGATAAACCTGGAATTCATAAAATCCATAAATTTGACATTAGATTTCAAAGATCATCACCAATTTTCTTGCTATCACTTAAGTAGATTTAGCATTAAGCATTCAAAAATTCAATGGAAAATAAAATATTTTAAATAAAACTATTTCCATTCAATTATATGTTTTGGAACATTTTCAAAAATATTAAACATCTAATCTAAAGTAAAACATAAAAATACTGAAAAATAAAAATTTCTCTCAGTTATTCTCCATGGATGCCCCAAAGAATTAATTAAACTAGAGAAAACAACTTTATATTTCACCAGATTGCTTCACAACTATGTATAAAAGGGTGCAAGCTTTTAAAGAGGGGGTTTCATTTATGGGCACTGAATAGGTTTTGTATGCACCCTTAAATGGCACAACATATAGTCTTATTGAACCGAACTTACAAAACCAGCTACAAAAGATACTTAGATAGGTAGCTATTCATAAAGCTCTAATATCAATTAATGTCTATGTGCATACAAAGTTTTACACCTGAATGGTTCCAAAAATAGGAAAAAAGAACAAAACTTAAAAGAAGCTTTTGCTCCTCCGACATCCAAAAATTCTTAACATAAAAATAAAATGAAGCATCCTCTAGCCTTTTATAGAACACAAGACTCAAATAGGATAAGACATCTACATGAGAGGGAATATAAGTGACCAATCTAATCAAGGCACATAGAATATTGTGACCATTAGGAGAATTACAATTAAAGTCAATGGAAGTCAACTCCAATTACTTGCTGAAGCTCTTTGAGTTATACTTTTTCATCTTTGTGAGGGTTCCTTTTGAAATCGAACAAATTTACCCAAACAAAGATATATAGGAGCCTTATATTATAATAGAGTGATTAGGTGGAAGTTGAACTCCTATATCTCAAGCTTCCTGATTTGAACATTCCAGGAATAAAATACCCTCATAATAGATACACTTTGTTACCACATGCTTGTACTCCAACATCCCAATATCCCGATAACTGGCACATCCTTGCAACAAACTTTATTCCAGCATGAGTCCCTTAAGTGCATCGTCAAGCATAGTAATAGAGTAGAATTTATTCACCAGCATAATTTTCGTGACCATCCATACCCAAGCTTTGCATCACAATTGATATCTCCTACAATCACAAAATTCCAAATATTAAATCCCCTTTAATCAAATATACTACCATATAGATAAAACCATTATTCAAATGTTAGTGCAAAATCTATAAAACTTGCTTCTAAAAAAAAATATCACAAATCCTTTCATATATATTGGATCACTAGGATCATTGTATAAAAAAGAAATTTAAAAAAAGCTTGACATTTTACTTCACGTTTCAACCTAGTACCCGATACCCAATATTCAACTTTACCCACTAACTTTCTCGAACCTCGGTTATACCAAAACTCCAGCTTACTAGACTAGAGCCATTCACTTGAGCATTACATTAACTTTTGTCATTTATATGTTTTCGGTACCTGGTACCCGGTGTACAAAACACTTACCATATAAAGTACTTTCTTTCAAACCAAATATTTCTCTTTTCTTTTTACTTCTGGTGATCTTCTAATTTGTTAGCTCCTACCATAGAAGTTATATTTCACTTGGGCCCCCAAGCCTTTTTAGTCTTGGGGTGTGTTATGAGACCACACAACATTTATAATATTTAGTGTCATGTAATAGGTTCAATTTTCAATTAAGTGTGTGGAGTTGCACTCATTTTGCATAGATTATTGCTACCTATTGGTTTTAGGAGTTTTATTTAATGTGGCTTTTCATTCATCTATCTTGTATCAATATGTTTCATGATATTCTTTATTCCTTATGTCTTTGAAGATTCCCATGACAAGCTATTCTTGATGGGATTCTTTTTCCCGCTTCCCCATAAGAAACTATTGATTGCCTTCATTTGCCCCTTCTATTCTCCATATTTTATTCATGATATTTTCTTCAAGTTATGATAGCAATTATATGATGCAATAATCTGTGAAAAATCTATATAACACCACAAGCTTAATTATGGATTTGATCTACATTGCTTGGCATTAAATAATATAAACAAATCATTTATGAGAAATACCCATGTAAAATGATTTGTAGTAAATAATTGTTATTCTAACACCTATTATACAATTTTTGTACTTCTCTTCAATATTTAGTACCAAAGAACATAGCTCAAACCTTGTATCAATATGTTTCATGGTATTCTTTCTTCCCTGATCTGCTTGAAGGTCCTTGTAACAAACTACTCAGGTTTGTTTATGTGGGTGGTGGAACTTGCTAATTACATGGTATGGTAGTGTCTTATATGAATATGTTTCATTATATTCATTTTCCCTCGTCTATTTCAAGTTCCCCACAACAAATCGTTGTTCATAATATTCTTGTTTTCAGTTTCTCGTAACAAATTTTTCATTATCGTAGTTTTCCTCCTCTATTATCCATATCTTAAAGTTCTATTTAATGTGGGTTTGAGAACATCTGTCATTTTCCTCTGATTCTTAAGTATTTTCCTAATAGGTCTTTTCCATTTTTTTTTTTCTATCAATATGTTTGATGGTGTTTTTTTTCTCAACTATTTGAACTTCCCCATAACAAAATTTTCTTCATGATATTCTCTTTTCCAGTTCCCTGTACCAAAATTTTCATTATCATACTTTGGCTATTCTATACCCCATATTTTAATGTTCTATTTAATGTGGATTTTCAAACATCTCTCATTTTCCTCTGATTGTTAAGTGTTTTTCTAATAGGTTAGTGAAATGCATGTATAGATTTGAGTTTTTAGCATATTCCTACTTACCTAAAATTCTATCGCTATCTAGACAAGGTGTAACAACAAATTCTATGTGATAGTTGGCCTGCCAATTCAAAATTCAAGCTACATTATTTCCCACTAGATATTATAGATACAAGTTAAACAAAGTATACTTTCCCACACTACAACACTCAATATTTCATTTATTTCCTCCACTCCCATTTTACAACAATGACAAAATGAATTAACACCCCCATGATATATATATATATATATATATAATGTGAACTGTATGTGAAAATCAATGCTTCAAAACATAGACAGATGCATACACGTGAAATATCATTGCTTCCTATACCAAACTGTTCATTATCATACTTTGCATGTTCTATTCTCCATATTTTAATGTTCTATTTAATGTGGGTTTTCAAACATCTCTCATTTTCCTTTCATTGTTAAGTGTTTTTTGAATAGATCTGTGAAATACATGTATAGATGCGAGTTTGTATGATATTCCTGCTTACCAGAAATTCTTTCACTATCTAGACAAGGCGTAACAAAAAATTCTATGTGATAGTTAGCTTGTTAATTCAAAATTCAAGCTACATTATTTCCCACTAAATATTATAGACAAAATAGGGAAATTGCAAAACAATTATTAGAAAAACAGCTAGGAATGATAGATAGTGCTAGAGATGCCCTGGTCGAAATGCTATTTGTTTGAAGATTCCATCAGGATTTTTGCCACCCCAACCATGAACTGGATTTCCCAGTGTCAGAGATGTTTGCTCGGTAGTGGCTTGATCGGGTTTTTTTGTGGCGATGTGGAGCTTGGTAATTATGTGGGTTGGAAGTGGTGGAGTTGGTGTCCTCGATACTTGGAAGTTGAATGGTAAGTATTTGCTTGTGTGAGGGTTGATGCATTATGCCATTGTTGTGCGGTGAGGTTGGGTGAAGTAAATGTGTGTAGATGAAGTAAATGGAATATTGAATGTCGTAGTGTGGGAAAGTATACTTTGATTAATTTTCATTGTTGAAATAGCCATTGTGGTGTTGGTTTCATAGCATTTTGTACAAGATATTGTGCTCTTCTATTTTCCATGGTTTTTCTGTGATATTCTTTTCGCATTCATTTGTTAGTTATATCTACTTCTTAAGTGTTTTCCTAACATCTCTTGCAACTATTTCATAGACTACTTATCTTGTACCAATATTTTTTCTAGATTTGTTTTTCCCTGATCTATTTAACCTACTTATAATAAAGTATTAATTGTTGTGGTTATTTTCTTTCTATGGAACATGTTATATGTCTTATATCAATATGTTTTATGATATTCATTCTTCACATCTGTTGGAAGTTTTCCATAACAAACTCTTCTTCATGATTTTCTTTATTTTAGTTTCCCATAACGTACTCTAGCTCTCCCCAAGCTACTAGATAACCCTCAGGCGCCAGCCCCATAGGTGTGTTGCTTACTTAATTTTTGTTGTTGGCAATTTTTCTAGTCCTTTTCCAAATGCATTGTTAGTTTGTTCATCAATTACACTGAATCTTAGATCTGTGATTTTGTTGTTACACTTTGTAACATTGTTTGATATGTGTATGGATATATGTATATACATATACATATGCATATGCATATGCATATGTATATGTATATGCATATGTATATGCATATGTATATATGCATATGCAATAAAAAAAAGTGAAACTCTTCGAGATGGAGGGTACAATGAGGGAAGGAACGATGCATATGCATAAGTAGTAGTAGCATTCCACTCTGTGAGAAGGAAAAGATGCTTTGTACCTTCAATTAGTTACACTCTCCACCAAAAATGCATTGCATATGCATAGATATATTTACATATAGATATGTATGCATGCATATACAAATGAATATGCATATGCATACACATATATGCATATGTACATTCAATGTAATTAGATGTATGCTTCATTTGTTCTTTAATTAAATTTTGTCTATATTAGTTTAGTGGCTCTTAAGTGTAATTGTCATCTTTGTTATACAATTTCTCTATTTTTCTTCAATATATATGCATATATGTATCTGTGTATGTTTCAAAGCATTTATTTCTACATACTGTTCACAATCTACACCATCATGTTTGTAAGGATTTGAAGTTAAATCAATTAGAAAGATGCCAAGGAACTAACTATGCAAAATGTGTATAACACCAAAGATGGATAGAGTATGTATATGTGTCTACTATATATGTATATATATGTACATATATGCATATATATATGTGTGTGTGTGTATGTATATGCATATATATATATATGTATGTATGTATGTATATGCATCTGCATATGTATATGTACATATATATATATGCATACACACACACACATATTGGAAAGCATACTCTAAAATGTCCAAGAAAATATATTGATTAAGTTGTATTGTCAAAAGAGGCATTGTTGTGTTGGTTTCATAATAGAGTACTCAACGAATTGCTTGCTCTGTGTCTATTTTATAGTAGATTTGAGGGTTTTAAAGCTGTTGTGCTCTAGAATCTGTGACTTGTATAGATACAAACACACAAACATATATATATACATGTATACATACGTGTATATATATATATGTATGTATGTGTGTGTATACATGTATATATGCATGCATGTTTTTCATAATAGTTTTTTTATAGTTTCCCTTTTTGTCTATAATATTTAGTGCCAAATAACATGGCTTCAATTTAGAATTGATAAGCCAAATGTTATATAGATTGCTTGTGTTGTATGAATATTTTTTATGATATTCTCTCCTCCTGTTTAAAAGTTCTATTTAATGTTGGGTTTCAATCATCTCTCATTTTCCTTTGGTTCTCCAATGTTTTCCTAATAGTTCTTTTACAATTTACCTATTTGTCTATAATATTTAATGCCAAATAATGCAGTTCCAATTTAGAATATATGTATGTATATATATATATATATACCTATATACATATATGTATATATATATATATATCTATATGTGTGTGTATATATATATATATATTTATGTATATATATGTGTGTTTGTGTGTGTGTGTGTGTGGGAAAGTATACTACAAAATGTGTGAGAAAATATATTGATTAGGTTGCATTTTCAAAAGAACCATTGTGGTGTTGGTCTAATACTAGACTATTCTAAAAATTGTTCCCTCCAGCTCTCTTTCAATTTCCCAATAAAAAACTATTCTTCATGATACTCTTTTTTTGGTTCCCCGTGGTAGACTATTCATTATCATATTTTTCATAAGAATCAAAGGTTAATCATAGGTAATCAAGAACCCACATTAAACATATTCAAACAATTCAAGCAATGTAAGTAAGAGTTGGTTTGTGAATTTAAAACTTGAGCTACATTATTTGGCACTCAAGTTAATTGGGAATTCGAGGGTACGTATAGGATCATGATGGGCCAAAAAATGGCAATATGATGGGTATGTGTAGGGTATGTGGTTGATGATTTTTTTTACCCAAAATTGATGAAATGAAAGAAATTTTTTAAGGAGATTCTTATCTTTCCACCAATATAAATTATGCTTTACTTTGAATTTAATAAATAATTATTATTCATTTTCTATTTGAATTACGACTAAAGTCCTAATTGATAGGTTGATTGAAAAACATCTATAGCTTTCAAACAATATTACATTTTTTGAATTTGAAACATGCGTCACATTCTATGCTTCACATACTATAGAATTTAAAAAAAACATGAATTTCATGAACTTTTGACCAAGTTAAGGTGGTCAAACATACAAGTTTTTATTTTTTTTAAAGTTGTAATAAAAAATCATAATTAATTATTTACTTAGAAAAAAATTACGAAAAAAATTGCATCACATCCGGACATGAGTCCTCTACTTATATTTAAAATCATATAAAAATATTATCATTTTATTATGCTTAAGGTGGTCAGATAGACACCTTCTTATTTTTCCCTAAAATTTAAGTACTCTTGCATTGAAATTTCAAATTTTCACCAAATAGATTTTTAAAAAAAATAAAATAAACCTAGTAGTTTAGAAACTACATTCAATTTGCTCCAGATTCTATTCTTACATATTTTTGAAATAATATAAATAACTTAGTCAAATTTTTATGTCAAGCTGCCTAACTCTGATATTTCTATACTTTTTGCCACTTAATGGCCTATTTTTCCATGATGATCCTGCACATACCCTCAAGCTACATTACTTGGCACTAAATATTATAGAGAAATAGAGAAGACTTTCCCAGGGTTTTTAATGACAATGTGGAGCTTACCTCTTCAACAAAGGATATTCCTAAATGTTTCTCATTGGTCAAAAAGGATTACAAAAAAATATGAATTTAGAATTGACAAGGCAACTATTACAAAGCTTGTTTGTCTTGTATCAATATGTTTCATGATATTCTTTTTCTCTCATCTATTTGAGTATCAATATGCTTCATGATATTCTTTTTGACTCATCTAATTGAAGCCGCCTATAACAAATTATTCTATTGTTCTTGTAACAAGGATTGTTTTAAAATTTTAAAATTTTGAATTTCTTTGTCGAGGCCAATTTGTTTGGATGGAAATTGTTATATGTCTCGTATCAATATGTTTCATGATGTTCTTTTTTACTCAACTGTTTGAAGTGAGTTTGAAGCTGCCTATAATATATTATTGTATTATTCTTGTAACAAGCATTATTTTCAAATTTTAGAATTATGTAATTTTTTCCATGGTTATTTTGTTTGGATGGAACATGTTATATGTATTATATCAATATGTTTCATTATATTTTTCGTACCTCATCTATTTCAAGCTCTGTGTAACAAATTGTTGATTGTTGTGGTTTAGCCCTTGTAAATTCTAAAATTTTGTACATTGCTAGAAACTACAACCATGGCATTGATCTGTGCATTTGGGCTTCTTGCAAATTTTACATAGACAGATACGGGTATGTGTAGGATCATGATGGGTCAAAAAGTGGCAATATGATGGGTATGTGGCTGAAGAATTTTTTTTAACCCAAAATTGATGAAATGAAAAGGGTTTTCAAAGGAGATTCAGAAAGAGTAAAATATACCAAAGGACCACAATGCCTCTTTCGACAATGCAACTTGATCATTATATTTTCTCACACATTTTGGATTATACTTTCACATACTACAACATTGAATATTGCATTTAATTCCTCTAGCGCTAGGATGCATTAGCCATCACATGAGAAAACACTTACCATTCTGCTTTCATCTATTTAGGCAACCAACTCCACAACTGCCGAACCACATAATTAGGAAACTCCATGTTGTTATAAACAGTCCTTACAAACGTCCTCACCAGAAGTACATATGAATATATATATATGTATATATATATATCTAGTTATATGTGTTTTTTAAAATGTGTAGATAAAGGGAAAATTCAATGCATATATGTACTTAATCATTTTGATTCTTGTTGTTGTATATTCTATTGTTTGCATTAAAAAATATGAAGGAAACTAGTAGCAACATATACAAATGTCTGCATATAGGTATTTATAGAGATATAGTTAAAAATTGCATACATACATAAATAAGCAACCTCAAAAATAAACAAATAAATATAGGGATATATACATTTTCATTTATTATTCCTATTTTATTTTTCTATGTCATGTTGTTTCAATATTATTAAAATTGGAATGGTTATAGCCATTTTCATTTAATCAAAATAGTGAAATGGTTGCTATATTATCAATATTTCTAAGTTGTCTACCAGTTTCCATTAGATGTTGTAATACATTAATCTTTTAGTTTTATTGTGAAATAGAGGTACCAATCAATCAACTATAATTGCAAACTTTCCTCCCTCTAAAAGGTCCTAAAACTATGTATGCAGAATCAGGCTTTGTGGATGGATCCCAGAGCCCCCCACAATTGATTTTGTGACACCCCCCACAGGCCCTGCTACAGAGTCTAACTTTGAGGGTACCATCCACCAGCCTCCAGGTCCTGATTTCGTAAGTTTGTATTTCCTTTTCCTTATACCTGCTGCAATTTTTTTTTTATTCATTCCTTCCTCTCTTCTAATAAACTTGAACATTGCCTTTCAATTCCTTTAATTTTAAAATTCTCAAATACAAAAAGATACACCACATACAATTTACTATTTATGTCTCTAGTTTTATTGGCGTTAGGTGTATACATAGATGGCTGGCCCTAGTAAAGCATATAGATGTGTAAGTACATATGCATTGATCTTTTAGAACACACAAAAATATCTCTTGGCAGCCTTTTTTCTCCTTGTTTTATCCTTTTGGTTTGATGATGTGCATTTTCCTTGATTGAACTTGTCTTTGTAGGCTGCAAAGAAACAAACAACTTTGACTTCATTTACAATTCATTCCATCAATGTTGGAGATGTTGTTCCCTCTCTAGTACTTCAACTTCTATCCTTCAAAAAATTTGGCAATGATGAAGGGTAGGTTAAGCGATACAAGGTTGTCTTGTCTAATGGACACCATATGCAAATAGGAACCTTTCCTTCCAAATGCAATGATTTTTTGTTTTTAGGTTCCTTGAAAATAGGGCCCCTTGAATGTTTAAGAGACTATGTCTATAAGAATGTCCAAGATTCAAGGTGGGTTGCATTGTTTCTTGTCTTTTTAAAAAAAATTATCTTTCTCCTTCATAGGTGCCTAATATAATGTCTTGAATATATTGTTTTTCTTTGTTTCCAAGGCCTTAATCATATTAAACTTAGTTGTGATTATGTTTGATTATTAAATCATTGGAACCCCTAGGTATCTATTCAAGCAGCAAGAAGAACAAATGTTGGGGTTAGACTCTCTTTCTCCTTCTAAACGGACCCCTAAATTTTGCCTATAGTTGTCCCCTAAAAACTAAAATAGCCTTGCAAATGTCATCCCTATTAAATATTTGAACAATTATCAAAATGTTTGGATAGTGAAAGGGTGTGTAACACATATTAGAGAGATGTACCATTTCCACAAACAAAGAGGTGAAGGCCAAATTTTTATTTTTGACATTAGAGATATGGAGGGGATAGAAATATGTGTTACTTGTTTCAATGATATTGTTGAAATGCATTACGGTTGAGTTGAGGTGGGTGCAACTTATTTCATATCAAGAGGATCAGTGAAGGAAGAAAATAAAAAAATCAATAAATTAGATAGTAACCTTGAAATTGTTTTGGACGCAAAATCAACAATTAAATGGTGTGAAGATGAGATTTATGTGCCAAAAAAAACATTTGTTTTTGTGCTATTTAGTGACATAAGCAATTATAGTGATAATAGCTTGGTTGATATTATTGGCATTGTAGTCCATGTTGGGTACATATCAACTGTTCATAGGAAAAATGGAACCGAAAGAATCCAATGAACTATTAAACTATATGATATTTTTGCTTCTTTAATTAATGTTAATTTGTGGGGCCCAAGTTGCCAAGAAAAGGGTGATTCCTTGGAGCAGATGTATCTTTCTAGTGATATAGCCATAGTTGTTGTGCAAGGTTGCCATGCAGGCTACTTTAATGGTAGAGTTATCAAAACATTAACAACAACAATCCCTGACATTAACCCTTCTATTCCTGAGGCACACTTTTAGATCCAAGGGCCTAATCAAAGTAGAACAAATTATTTCATCTTCTTTCGCACCTTGTAGGCTACATTCTTCAAATGGTAGGGTTAATATTGCGTTCATCTTGAACAACTACCTTGGGTTTCCAGAATCATTTGAAACCATTTTTAAAGCAACCATTTAAATTGAAAAAACTAAGTCTTTTTATTATCATGCTTGCTCGTTGTTGGTTAACGAGAAAGAATGCAAAAGAAAATGCATAAGCATCCATGCTGATGTTTGGTTTTGTGATCGTTTCTAGATGGAAATTTAGGAATGAAACTATCTCTATCTTCTGTATTTAAAGCTACAAGACCATTCAACCAACCATTGGCCTATTTCTTTTGATGAAGCTGCCACTAGTTTACTACAAATTCCAACAAAAGAGCTCTACATGTTGTAGGGTAGATCTGATTCTACAACATATCCTGTTGTTATTAAAGGCCTTGTTTATAAATCATACATCTTTATTGTCTTGATTAGAACAAATACTTACAATTCTGAGGGTCGACTTAAAACAATGATTATGAAAGCAACAAAAGTTGGTTTCAAGGTAGAGTGTAAATTGTTCTTTTAGACATAGTAAAGATGTCTACACTTGCTCTAGAAAAAGGATCCACTAGTGAGCCTACGCTTTGACTACTCTTTTGTACTTTCCATCATTTCTCCTAGTCTTCCCTTTTTAATGCTCACTATGGGATTCTAAGACTTCTATTTTACAAATATGAACATAATTTATTCCTAGGTTTGCATATATATATATATTTGCACATTCATTGATGTCCCATCCTTTTGATTTAACGTGGTGCCTAGATTGTTTTTAGTCTAAACTATCACTATGATTATTGATTCATATTATATGGTGGAATTTTTAGTTTTTCTGTGTATTATATATTCACTTCTTCCCTTTGTAATCATTGAATAGAAATATTATCTTCAATGGAAAACATATAAGAATAGTCAAATACTTAAAATTGCTAACGAAGAAATTTGTACAATACTTGTATATATAATTTTATATATTGCAATGTTCAAACCATGTTATTTGTCTTGTGATCATCCATAGATATACATATATATCCACATGGATACATATATATTTTATTATATATTTGTGTGTAATTACTTTGACCATCATAACTAATATTCAAATAAAAAAATGACAATAAATAACATCAAAGTAATAAATAAAGAGAATGAGGGACAGGAAACGCCCTTACAAGGGAAAAGACAGCATTCGCAGGAGGAAAGATTGACCAGGCTCGAGTGCAATATGTCCAAGATAGGCCAAAATATTAGGGCCACTGTGGTGAATAATCACAAAATTGCCAGGCATAACACCATTATCATCAATGCTATGGTGGAAAAGCTAAAAAAAAATCAAAAGGGATCGCTGGTCATGGATTTGGATGCAGACAGAGGTTGCAGGAGATCTGTTGTTGAAGGGATTTCGACTCACACCTGGGCTAATACGAAGAGGAAGACCCTGATTTCTTCACATACGGTTCAAATCCTCAAGCAGGGGTTACAGGATATGAAGGATGTTGAAAAGGAGGCTGAGGAGTTGATGAACACCTTGGAATAGTGCGGTGGTGTTTGTTTCTGGCTTTTTGGCGGTCCTTTTTTTGGACCCTGTTGTCTCTTTGTGCTGTCGTTTCTTTTTTGGGACAGCTGTCTGTTTGTTTGGACTTGTTTTGCTCTATCTTTTGTTGTTTTAACTTTGTGGTTTCAGGTCCCTGTGAAACCTATTTTTTTCTTTTCAAAAAAATCAAAGTAATAAATTATCTACTTTCACATAAGCATTGGGAAAATATCCCTTACCTAAAGTTATGGACTGACATTTTTTTAAAGAATACTCTTTTATTGAATATTAGTAATTAAAGACATGACTAATAACTCTTTAAAAGAGGACAATCCTTTAATCTTCCATATTTTTCATAAATATTATTTAATCCATAACTTCAAGTCTACCATGTATTTCTATGCATATGTATCTTAAAATAATTAAATAATAGTCTACCAATTGATTGATTAGCCTAGACAAAAAAGGTCAAATATAGATGTGCATCTAGGTCTAATAAATTTAAAAGTAAGATAAAGCTAAAATTATATCGTTCCTTAACCAATCTATATAACAGTTTGCTTGTCAATTCAAAATTCAAACTACATTATTTGGCACTAAATATTATAGACAAATAGGGAAACTATAAAACAACTTTCAAAAATATATTTACTATCTAATAGTTGCCTTCTTAATTCTAAATTCATATTTTTTTTGCAATCCTTATTGACCAATGAACAACATTTGGTAACACCCTTTGTTGAAGAGGTAAGCTCCATGTCATCATCAAAAACCCCAGGAAAGTCTTCTCTATTTCTCTATAATATTTAGTTCTAAGTACATGGAGAATAGAGAGGTGAAAAAATTACTAACCCTGACCATATTTTTCTGACAAAAGAAAGAAGATTTAACTAGAATTGCTCATATGGTAATGAGTATAATATCAATGATGTACAGAGATAACTAAAAACAATAAACAGAGGCCAATAAGTATATGTATATGTATATGTATATGTATATGTATATGTATATGTATATGTGTATATGTATATGTATATGTATATGTATATGTCTATGTGTATATGTATATGTATATGTATATGTATATGTATATGTATATGTATATGCATATGTATGTGTATGTGTATGTGTATGCATATGTATATGTATATGTATATGTATGTGTTGTATATTTATGTGTATGTATATGTATATGCATATGTATATGCATATGTATATCTATAATGTTGATCTATAGAATTCTCTTTTGAGCTATATAGTCTTCTGTACATTGCAGTTTTTGCTTAATATATGATAAAACTCAACACAATCATTCAATTTTTTTGTATCGAGGACACCATCTCCACCACCACCAACCCATGTAATTACCAAGCTCCACGTCGCCACCAAAACATAGGTCAAGCCCCCCCCTCGGCCGGGACATCTCTAGTGCTGAAAAATCTAATTCATGACTGGGATGACGAAAATCCTAGTGGAAACTTCAAGCAAACGAACAATAAATTAATCATTTATGCAAAATAACCATGTAAAATAACTTATAGATTCCATAGTAGAACAATTTTAAGCCCCCAAATCTGGTAAAAAATAGAGCCAAAGCTAATGATTTTAACAATAGTTTGTTATCAAACCAACACCACAATGGCTCTTTCCACAATACAACTTAATCAAAGTATACTTCCCCACATTGCAACATTGAATATTTCATTCACTTCACCCACTACCATCGTACAACAACAATAGGATGCATTAACCCTTGCACGAGCAAACACTTACTATTCAAATTCCATGTACCAAGGCCACCAACTCCACCACCACCAACCCATGTAAATACGAAGTTCCACATGCCATAAAAAAACTTGCTCAAGTCATCATTATCCAACACATCTCTGGTGTTGACAAATCCAATTCAAGATAGGCTAACAAAAAATATCAACCAAAACTTCAAACATAGTCTATCCAAAATGCATATAACACCATAGACTTTATTGGAAATTTGAGCTTCATTTCTTGGTATTCAATATTATGGAAAAATCATCTGTGCAAAATACCCATGTAAAACAACTTCCAAATTCCAAAGCACAATAATTTTTAAACCCTCAAATCTGCTATAGAACAAATATGAGGATGATGATTCGTACAATAGTCTGATACCAAACCAAGACCACAATGGCTCTTTTGACAATGCAACTTAATCAATATATTTTCTTCCCATACAAACAACTAAACAATGATAATTAAATTTGTTTTACAAGTAGGTTGAAACAAATTAGGGAAAAAGAATATAATGCAACATATTGGTACAAGACAAGCAGTCTATGTAACCATTGTAATAGGTATTAGGATAATACTTAAGAATCAAACATATGTTGTTCTTCAGTGATTTTCTAATAGTTCTTTTACAAATTACCTATTTCTTTATAATATATAGGTGCCAAATAATGGAGCTCATATTTAGAATACATGCACGTATATATGTATATATATATATATGTGCATATATATGTATATATATGTATGTATATATGTATGTATATATATGTATATATATGTATATATATGTGTGTATATATATGTATATATATATGTATGTATATGTATGCATGTATGTATGTATGTATGTATATATATTCAATGTTGCAGTGTGGGAAAGTATACTCTAAAATATGCAAGAATATATATCGATTAAGTTGCATTGTTAGAAGAGTCATTGTGGCATTATGAATATCTTACACATACTGCATGATAAAATGCTCTGTTCTTAACAACATATCATTGCTATATCATTAAATGCTATGGCTATATTGTGGGGATTTTCTCACAACGTAGAAAATACTTATATACATGCCATTTTGAATTGTATTTAAAATTGCACTCTACATAAATACAAACAAACATAGTATACAGATCTATTTAGATATACATATGCATATATAAATTGTTGTTGCATTCTCAAATGAGCCTCATTTCTCTTTGTTTGCATATATGGATATGTATATTTGCCTATATATGTATATTTTTATATATCAATCAAAGAATTGAATAAATATATATATGTTCATATGTATTTTTCTATGTTTGAGGGAACTCAATACAATTTTTCTTTTTGTGTATAATATTTAGTACCAAACAAGTATTATTCTAATACCTATTATACAATTCCTCTATTTATCTTCAATATCTACTACCAAACAATGTAGCTTGAATCTTATATCAATATGTTTCATGATGTTCTTTTTCCCTCATCTATTTCAAGCTCCCTGGAACAAACTAGTCAGGGTTGCTTATGATAGCTGCAGAGCTTCCTACATTGGTATGCTAGTGGTGGTACAACTGGTTGCCTTGATACATGAAAAATAGAAGGCAAGTGTTTTCCCATGTAAGTAATTTTCATTAGACAAGCAAACTCTTAGATGGTCTACTTGTCTTGTATCAATATGTTTCATGTCGGTTTCGATCATCTATCATTTATGTCTAATTCTTAAAGTGTTTTCCTAGTAGCTCTTATACAATTTCTCTATTTTATCTAGTAGCTTGAATTTTGAATTGAGAAGCCAACTGTTACATAGATTGCTTGCTTTCTATCAATAGATTTTATGATATTCTTTTTCCCTAGTCTCACAAAGAAAAATGTGCATTATGTATTAGTAGGCAGTCTATGTAACAATTGGCCTGTCAATTTGATGACCATTTTTACCATATTCTTCCTAATATTGTAGTTTTATTTTTAATATTGGTAGATTTAAACTTACTTCGTTTGCCTGCATTTACTTCTTCCACCCCAATCGTACAACAATGACAAAATGTATTGACCCTTGTGCAAGTTGTGTGGATATATACATATATATAAATATATAAATGTATACATATGTATATATTATGCTAATTATTTACCACAATATCTCCTTTTCATGAACTTGTCAATCCAAAAAAACACACTACAATATTACACAACTTGTTTTAAAACACTTGCCCTTCCCAAAGTTTTTTATTCTATGGTATATGATAAGAGCCCATGATATTTTGCATGGACCTTACTTGCTTTTTTTGCTCGGGGTTTTGGCTAGAGCCCACAAGGCTTCATGATGCCAATGTGGTTGGGAGGAGAACGAGTATGGGTTTACATGATTATGTAAAATATCTAAACACCATGGTCATGTGATTTTGAGAAGACAAACAGTTTGTTGATTGCATCACATTGTTTATCCCCAGAAGCACATGGTAGTGGTGTATGTTGCTCCATTGAACTAAACAATTTACAATGTCATGATTGCCCTCATTTTCTTTTTGTGCATGACTACATTTTTTTCCCTTATAGTTATTTGTTGTTAGATGTGCCCATGTTTTGCAAACACTTTTGTGCATATACATCTTAGCCATGCAATGCAAATACAAGCACTTGCAAAACAAAAACCTATAATTCTATATATGTTTCTGAAGTTAGATGCACCTTTTTAGTTATTATACACTCTTCTATATATCTAATCTATACATGTTCCTCCAGCCATCTTCAAATCCCATGATGCCAATTATTTATTGGGAAACATGTTTTTGTCAACTTTACCACTCTCAATAGATATATTTGGTTACCTAATTGTAAAAATTATTGATTATTTTTAGCTTCACATTGTATATATTAATTTTACACATATACTTACTCATTTTTTATCATTCTTTTTTAATTTTCCTTTCTTGTGCACTAACATACCCTTCTATTTCATTTGCAAGAATTAGGTTTAAGCATGCAAGGGGATTCAAAAATTAGGATACATGTTTCCCTTAAAGTGATGACATCAAAGAAAATACAACAATATAAGATATTATATATGAAAACATGAGATTTTTCCCAAGTTTTTTATTGTGTAATGTATGATGAAACTCCACGAAATCTCCCATGGCCGTTTCATCCTTTTTTTGCTTAGGGGTTTGGCTAGACTCCATGGGGCTTCATGATGCCAATAGGAGGAAAGCGAGTGTGTATTTTATGGATTTACTTTTAATGCCATATATTTATTGTTACATAGATTATTTTTACTATAATGGTTGAAAGCATAGGAAGGGATCTTAAGAAATTGATTGAACAAAGGTCTCTTGTAGGTCTTAGTCCTTCCATGAATTTGATTTGTTCTCACCAACAGTTTGTTGATGACACAATGCTGATGGGAAGATCTTCTGTTAAGGAGGCTAAGAGTTTGAAAAAAACTTTGGGCGTGTATGAAAGGTGACAGGGAAGATGGTCAATAGATAGAAGAGTTCCATCTTTTTCTTCAATACCCCTAAGCATACACAGGTAAAGATATTAAGAATCCTTGGTTGCAGGGTGGAATCCTTACCTTCCTCTTATCTTGGACTTCTGTTATGCCTTAAACCTCTGAACTCCTTTTGGTACTCTTTGGTTGACAGGCTCATAAAGAAGCTGGCAGGTTGGAAAGGAGCTCTTTTGAGCCAAGTTGGAAAAATTTAGCTTCTTAAAGCTTCTCTTCAAAACCTCTCAATTTATGCTTTAAGCCCTTTTAAAATCCCTACTAAATATGCTGAGGCCATTGAAAAGATCCAGAAAAGATTCCTTTTGTTTGGAGTGGAGGAAAGAAAGAGAATGCCTCTTATAGGGTGGGATTTGGTTTGTAGACCAAAAACATTTGGGGGTTTAGGTCTCAAAAAAATTAGAATTATTAATAATACTCTCCTAGCCAAATAGATATGGATATCTTTCTCAACTGGCAGAGAATGGAAAGAAATTTTAAGAAGTAAATATATGGCTATATGTATGTCCTTCAAAGCTCTATTGGATTCTCCTGTCCTCCCTTGTGGCTTAGCTTGCTGGAATGATATGATTGCTGGTAGAAATTTTTTGGAATCAGGGATAGGATGGCACATCAAAAGTGGCAATCAACCTATATTTTGGGAGGATAACTGGTTCTTTAAGGAACCCCTTATTAATATTGAAAGATTCAATAGATGGACAGAGCTATGTAAAGCTACTTTCAGGGAACTTGTCAAAGATTACATGTATGAAGGAGACTGCGTGAACTTATGCGTGATTAGTTAGGGGTTGGCTTAGCTTCAATCCTCCTTAAATGTCATTAGATTGGGATAGAATCAGGAGGATGACACTCTTGTTTGGATGGATAACCCTTTGGTAACTACTCTATCTCTTCAATTGTCTCTTTGTTGTCCCTTTCTCAAGCCCCCCTTTCCTTCTAGTCTAAAGCATGGATTAAAAACTTGACTCCAAAATTCAATATCTTCTTTTGGATCATGCTTCAGAATAAGGTTCTCATGGTGGACAATATTTGAAAATTTGGGGATTTCAAATCCCCAATAGATGCTACCTCTACAAGAGCGAGGTAGAGTCTGCCAACCACTTGTTTCTCCATTGTTTGTTTGTTTCCTTAATCTAGGGAAAATTATTAGCTATCTGGAATATCTCTTGGGTGTTCCCCTAGACCAATGAATAGTTCTATTTACAATAGAAAGCCCCTACTCAAAATACCTTCATTCAATTTCCTTTTATTGCTTGGGGAGTGTGGAAAGAATGTAATAATAGAATTTTCAAGGACAAGGAGATGTCAGAGAGTAATGTCTTTGAGAAAAATTTTAGGCTTATAAAGGAAAACTTTAATGTGATTCCTCAAAAAGCTCTTAACTTGGAAGCTGTGGTGTGCACTCTCTATGATTTAAGGATAGAAAAAGATTGGAATATTAAATTGGACATTTCATCAGCTTCCAAGCGAACTAATAAAAATACGGAGGGTGTTTGCTAGACCTTTCCTCCAAATGGTTGGTATAAAGCCAACTTTGATGGAGGTGCAAAGGGCAACCCGGGTATGGATAGAAGTGGAGGTGTGCTAAGGGATTAAAATGTTAACTTTATGGTTGTTGTGGAAATATCCCTAGGTCACCAAACCAACCATGTGGTAGAGGCTATAGGAGCATTTCAAGTTTTAAAGTTAGCTCATAATTTGAATATAAAAAAATTATGGCTAGAAGAGGATTCTGAAAATATTATTGATTGCCTCTTAGGAAGGACCCCATCCTATTGGTCAATAAATAATTGGATAGATGGAGCTAAGTATATTCTAGACAATTTTGAAAAAGTAAAGGTTTCACACGTCTACAGGGGAGCTAACAGCATGGTAGATTACTTTGTGAATATAGGGGTTAGGAAGCAAGGATTCAACATGTGGAAAAATTGTAGTGACTTGAGAACTAAAGTCAAGGCCTTACTAGATTATGATGTTACACATGGGAAAGAGGCAAATACATTTAATGATTAAAGAGAAAGGGGCTAGGTACATCAAAATCAAGATATTTTATGGGGCCGCATCATGTTACTTAAAAGGGAAGAAAAAGCGACACACTTTGTGGGTGCATTGGAACAACTACATAATTCCACAACATGTACTCGACATTGGTAGAGTCTGCAATAAGGAGCAAATGAATATGGGGGCAATAGGAAAAGAGTTGAGCCTAAAAGTTATGAGGTGCACACCAGGAATGACAAGGTTTGGGAGCAGATTGAAAGAGGTGGGCTAGTTCCATTTTTGGAAAAAATTCATGGGCCCAATTCTATGCCCATGAACTACTTCAAGAAGAACTGGAACATCAAAATATTTCTCTTTGGAAGAAAGGTGAATTTAGATGAGAAAACTATAGGGGAGATTACTGGAATGTCCACTTAGGGTGTGAAGATTTATCGTGACAGAAGGTTTTCTGATGAGGCAGTCATCAGATTTCCTAAGAAGGACAAGGAGAAATTGAAACTAGTTAAAATTTCTAACAGCTATTTCGAAATTGACACCATCAAGGTGTTGTGGAGAAAGGTACTTCATGTTAAATAATGGAGTATATCACACTAGACGAGAGATTTACCAGAGTGTATGGTCATCATTTTTCCATTCTTAACCACCTCCACAATAAGGTACAAATTTCTCTGCCTCACTACTTGTTATGTTCATTGAGTAATATCCTTGAGGGGCATAAGAAAAATCCTAGGATATACCCTATTCTTCATCCTGGTCTTATTAGGTTAATATATGAGCACTTTCAAAGCATGCTGATTTTATCTAAACCTATTGCCTCCACAACATTTGAGGACTATGACAAGGATAGTGGGGGTTTAGAGAATCATCCTAACCAGAAGAGAATTATTTAAGCCCACACATCCTCTAAGATGTATGGTAAGAAAACCCAGACTAAAAAACCCCAGCTTGCTAAAGCTAACCATGAGACCAACCCCGACTGCTCTGTTCCCTTAAAGAATCCTATTCTTAAGGGCTCCCTTGCCAACAAGTTGGTTTCCTACTCTGCGGACTCCTTGGAAGATAAAGCCAAGAACCTTGAAGCTAGTAGAAATTATGTGCCCTCCCCTCCCACCTCTTTCAAATTTGAAGGTACCAGATTTCCTACCTCCCCTAACCTAGGTGATGTTAACCTCATATTAGATTGGGTTCATTCTGGTGACATTCTGGCCTCTACAAGAAATGACATTAGTTACATTTTCAGGGTTTTGAAATGGGCCTATCAAGAAATTAATGATCTTAATCAAAGATATAGTGCTCTATATAGTAAATTAGAGGAGCTAGAATTGAAATTGGCCGCTCTCAGCAATGAAGAAGGGAAACATAATAGGAACAATATTCAAAAGAAAGGAGGTGACATTAAGGAAAATTACAAGTCTTTGGAAGCAGAAATGGTGAAAATTAAAAATAACATGAAAATAGTTGTGGAACAAAACCATAAAATGGCTAGGCACAATGCCATTATTATCAATGCTATGTCTAAAAAGCTGGAAAAAATGCAATAGTGTTTGCTAGTTGTTGATTTGGAAGAGAACAAGGAAAGCAAGAATGAGGACCAAGGTATTTCGAAAAGGACCCATGCCAATCTCAAAAGGAAAGCGTCTCCCACTAACCAAATGGTTTAGATCTTAAAGAGGGGGGTTCAAGATATGAATGAGCTGGAAGCTGAGACTGAAAATTTATTAAAGACACATATTTAGTTGTTGCTAGCTTTTTGTCTAGTTTTTTTGGTGGCTGTGGTCTTTTACTGTTGTTATTTTTATAGCCTTTATAACTTTGGTGTCTTTAATGACTCTATCTTTATTTTGTAAACTTCGTGGTTTCGAGTCCTTATAAAACTAATTTTTTCCTCTTTCAAAAACATGTTTTCCATGTCATAACAAGTCGCAAGGAAGGAAAAACATTTTTCTCATGTCATACTTTATAATAACATGTTTCTCATGTTGCCTCAAAACAAGGCATACCTTCTAATTCAATTATTATAACATTGAAAAATATGTGTGTCATTTCATTGCATTCTTCTTCTAACCCATAAATCACAAGCACAAAAAATTATTTTATTCCCAAAATTGCTGAGTGGATACTACTTATAACATCTTTCTTTTTTGAAAAATTCATTTGTGGTGAGCATTATAACTAATATTCAAATAAACAATGATTTTTTTAAAGAATTTTTTTTATTCAATAATGTCCCATGCATTGCATTATCTAAAGATAAATAATAATCAATAAATTCATTCATTAACCTAGACAAAAATATCAAAGATCAATTTCCTCTTTTATCCAAATGGTTGTTAGTCTTGCAATGCATTGCCTTATCTTAAGATAATTAAATAATAATTAATCGATTGATTGATTAACCTAGACAAAACATCAAATATAGAAGTGCATATAGGCATAGCAACTATTAGACTAAAATACATATAAAATTATATCATACCTTAAATTTTGGAGAGAAGTTATTCTTATTAACAAAACTAATTATTTGAAAATTTAAATTGTATTTAAAATAATTCTCCTAATATTATTAATCAAAATCATTTTAAAAGAATTATTGTAATTAAAATTATTCATGATTAATTTCTTGAGATTGCAATTAATGAATACATTGCAAATAATGAAGATGACCTAGGGTTTTATTTTACATTTCCATAATCAATTTCCAACTAAAAATAATTGATGTGGAAATGCAAAATTCAATTTCTCGTTTTATAAATGAAAATGTTATAGAATAAAGAAGTGGACTATAACATGGGGTTTAAAATTTTATACAATGCTCCAATTAAATGTAGAGATATAAAATAATTTCTTCACCGAGTTTAAGTGCTTTATAACATCTTCAAGTAATGTAAGTCAAATTCATATCTTTTAATGCACACATAGCTTTTCTTTAATTCATCTATCCATCTAATTATTCATATAAATATATAAATTGATTTTCAAAAATCTATGTTCATTACAATGTAATCGAAAAATCTTATCCTCATTCACCTCCTACTATAAACTAAGCTCACATTATTCCATATTGAATTATTAACATGCTTTCCCTTTTTACACTCATTCAAACAACTACAAATAATTCTTAATTTTTATACTTTACATTGCATTAGAAAAAAGAAAAAAAAAATCTTTCTCCATCCCCACTAAATACCCATTCACAAAGGATCCCTATCAGCTAATCATTGCATGACTATGCATACGACTAAGCATTGTTAATTTTAAAGAGTATAATAGACAAGAAGTAGCCAAATGGATACCTTAAAAATCCCATAATGATGAAAATTGAGAAGGACCATCCTTTTGACCTAAAGACATAGAAGTCTACATAGTTCATAGATGATAGCACAACTATGGTAGCATCCAAACACGCTATTACCTTCCATATACTAAGAGATAAAAAATTAAGTACAACTACAATATTTGGGAGATAGGGATAGAAATACATAATGACACTATTATAAATTAATTATATGAACACTAAAATACTAAATAGCTTCAAAAATGGTTTTGTTGAAGAATAAATGTAAAAAAAAATACTAATGAAGGAATAGAAGTACACATATTCACAAAAAATGTGGGTTGATGTGAAATCACACCTCGAGAGTCCACATAGGGCAAAGCTCAAATCAAAACATCAATACATGAAAAGAAAGGTCGCTAAGCAAAAAGAGTTGTATCAAATGGTGAAGGTGGTGGGTCCTTGTCATCCAACCTATCCCATATATTAACAAGGTTTGAAGTGAATTTGAGGGGTCCCATCCCTTATCATATTTTTCTTTATCTTCTTTACAAGATGAAGAAATGGCCAATTTCCAATTAAGGAAGGGTAAAAGCATAAACCTGTGTTATACTTTATAAAGGAATCAAGCAATAGCAATTTTTTTTTTTAACTTTCACCACATAAAAGTGGTCTTTATGTATTGAATTTCAAAATGATGTAAATTAATGAAATGTAGAACTTTTATGAAGTTTATTCCTGTAATTTTTAAGATTTTTTTTAAAAAAAAATCATTATTTTTTTATCAATTTAAGAACAAATTTTGGAATGCTAAAAAATTTCAGAAAAAAGTGACTTCACGGGCTATCAAGAAACAAATTGGAAAAAACTACATTTCTCCAAATAGGTAACTTCAATATTTAGTGCATGGAAAAATATCAATTTTTGATGTATGTTTTTCTTGTAATAACATTTTAAAGTCAAACTTGTCACAATTTAATAGTTTTCATGGGACATCAACTATTGTCTATTTTTTTAATCATTTTCAAAAAACAAATTATACTCTTTTAAAGAGGAATCTCTCCTCTAGTTCCCCATGTATTTTTTAATTTTTTTAATTATGTTTTACTATTTTTTCTATTAATTTATAATCAACCTTTTTTAAACTTTAACAACCAACTTGCATTATTTTAAAAATAAAATATATTAAAACTAATCAAAATATTAAAAAATTACATATTTGAATTCACCACTTCAAAAAAAACATCATTCTGACCGAAGAAATACTTAGTTGAAGTTGAAAGTTTTAGAAAATTTAGAAAAAAGTTGAGTTGGCTACCAACTAGAATGCCACATAGACAATTTCGGTAGAAATGGTTTCTATAGAAAGGGTTTTAGTCAAAAACCTTTCTATAGAAATCTTGCACAATAAAATAAGCCAATTTAAGCCAATTTCATAGCAACAAAGGGAGATTTATTTTTTTTGGATTCGGTTGAAACATATTTGGCCGAAACCTTGTGTGTCATGTATCTAGGCCATGTGATTTTGGTTGAAGCCTATTCAGTCGAAACTTTTCTAGCCAAAAATGTTTCACTCGAAACTATTTATTTGGAAAAAAGTGTGATAGAGCTTTGTTCTTTTCCCTGAATGTTTTTTTGGAATCAAAACATTTAGAATTATATATAGATAGCCACCTAGAAGCGCCACCAAAAGGTCACCCAAAAACACCCCTAGAATGCCACCTAGGAGAAGAGCCTTGAGGGGGAGGCAAGGTCAAGCATAGCTAAACATCCCATGCACAATCAAGTGGCCTTGATCCCTTTGGTAAATTGGGGGAGAAACCTAGGGCCAAGTAGTTTGATTATGTAAGATAGAAGGTTTTAGTCACTAGGGTTTAGGACATAGGACAACAATCTTCTATACTCCACATTCAAGGATGCCCTAGAGATCTCAATCCTATGAGGAAAGGTGAAAGAGATCTGAAAATAGGGTGTCCTAGGGTCTAATTATAAACTAATGAGGGGTTCACCAGTAAGCTAGGGCTTGGGAAGACTAATGAAATGCAAGATCTAATGAAAAAACCTAGTGATGCATGAAACATGAATGAATGACCTAGAAATGCAAATAAATCAGAACAAAAAATTGTAAAATTAGAGGCATATACCTAGAAAATTGAAGAGGCCCAAATGAGGACTCGAAATGCTTTAAACATTGATTTTGAGGTTGATTGGGACTCATGCCCCAATCTGGGCGATTTAGTCATAGATTGGATTTTTTTCGCCAAAACTAGAATTTGATAGTGCAGATTCTAAATCTCTAGAAAATATGAAAATTGGGTGTACTAGGACTCATGCACGCAAGGTGATGTATTAGTCCTAGTGTGATTTTTTAGAGGATTAAGATTTGATTCTACTAGATCCAATCTCTTCTCTTTCTGGCACACTTTATTTCTAGATCTAAAACCCTAATTTCAGACCTATAGAATACTTTTCATGAAGATGACAACCATGTGACAACCTAAAACCTTCTCTCAACCTTGCAACCTTTTCCTCAAAGGATCTTCAAGCTTCAAAGCCACCTAGATCTACAATCAAATATGTAAATAGAGAAAAACTTGTTGATTGTTTTTGAATGGGAGTTTTCCTTGGTCAAACCCCTTTGAGTTAATTAACCAAATGATGAGATAATGAAATAAGGACATGAAACATGAAACATGAACAAAGATACCTTGAATGATGTCTTGTAAATCTACAATCTAACATGAAATGGCCATAAAGAATGTAGATCTAGATCTTTAGATAAGTTTAGAACAATGCCTGACCTTAGATCTTGGATGCAACATCACAATACTAGCTCAATAACATTATTGATGCTTATTGACCTTGAATTTATGATGAATCTTGAATTGCTACAATATATGAATAATTCTGCTCTTAAATGCCCTAGAAGTGATCTTATAAACTCTCTTGATGCTCTTCTGAAGTCTTGAAATACTTAAATCTTGAATGCTTGACTTGATATCATGAATTATTATGTGAAATAATGATTTAAGACCTTTTTTATATAGTAAATGTATCCAAATTATGGTTTATTAGATCCCAAAGGTTGAAATTCATAAAATTTGAATTTAAAACCGCATTTTCTCTCTCAAAACTCAAAAAAAGAGCCAAATGGGACTCATATACCATCTGTCATATGGGTCTCACCTAGGTGGGAGTTATATGGCCAAGGTGGCGTATGGGTCCCACATGGCCTTTTTGGAGGGAGAAAGTGTGAGAAAGCTGAGAAATTATGTTTGTTTGATATGTCAATATTTCTGTTAAAATATTCCTTGAGATGCATAATAAAGGGTCCTAAAGTCCTATTAATGATGGTATAGAGCTCATAAATGCAACAAGGCCCAAAATTCAATGTGAAAGTATAAATAAACACACTTTACAACATTAAATTAATGTAAAATTGGGTCTATTCAACTTAAAAGGGACCCAAATCCAATGTGAAAGTGTACAACACAATACAACACTAGATTAGGTCCTTTTAGTTTACAAGCATCCTAAATTTAATGTGAAGGTGTAAATAAATACACTTTGCAACACTAAATTAATGAAAGGTAAGGTTTATTAAGCTTAAAAGGGTCCTAAGACCCAATGTGAATGTATAAAACACATTACAACACTAGATCAAGGCAACATTAAATCCAATTTATCATTAATTGTTCCAAAATCAAGCAAGGAAAAGGTGTATAATTTATGTCATTACATCTAGTCCCCACTTTAGTGAGAAGATGAACTTACTTCAAATTCCTACTAAAGTATACATTCAAGAGGGGTCCAAGCATACCAATGCAAATGACATAGGATGAAAAAGATCAAAGGAGGTGGCCAAGACCCGAAGATGCATGATCCTATGTCAAACCGACATAAGCATGAAAGAAAAAACACAAGGTGTATGATATGCAACAAAACTAGATACAAAAACATACAATATCAAAGACAAAAAAGAAAGGAAAACAAAATAAAAGAGGTGCATAAAGCCTTGACCATTTTTCTAACATGATGTGTATAAGATCTAAGCTATTTTTCCAAAGATCCACACTCACTTTGAGGAAATGGAACTTCAGGCTATCCATTGGGTGAGTATCCAAAAGGGTGGCTTAGTGAGAAAGTCATGCCTACGTTTAGGCTTCTCATCATACGCTAACCATACCAAATGTATACCTCTAGATAACTTTGATAAAGTGCCACATAATAATGATCTTTGAGCTTCATGAGATGAGCAAAAATTCGAATGCTTGGAGCTCATGAACAAAGAATGAACTTCAAGCTTCATGAGGCAAGCAAAACTTTGTATGCTTGGAACTCATGAATAAAAAAGATAGCACCATAGGAAAGAAAATTGTGTTATGCAAGGTGGCCATATAACCAATGTTGTAAATGCAAAATAGTGTAAGATACATTCAAAGGGATTTTTCTAAGTTCATGTAAGGTATCTTCTTAGGAAACATAATGCTTAATGTGTCCAAGAGAGGAAAATTCAAAGAGATATCATGCTTTTGAAGGAAATCAAGTTGAATTATGCCACCAAGAAAAGGACACATCACAAGAATAAATAAAATCACACAATGAGACATGAGTGTCAATGTATTTCCCCACATTAAAGCAGTTGCTAACACCATTACTATAAGCAATTGCTTTAAAGCAGAAGAATACATGAGAACTTATTCAGAAAGCCCTATTCCATGTCATATGTTTCCAACAAGATACATCATGAAAAGGGAAGGGATTTCCCCAAAAATGTATAACTCAGTACATCACATGCAAGCCAACTTAAGGCATGTCATCCACATCAAAATATTTCTCTTATATGTACATGAAATGTGGCTAACTAGCCAAAAGAGACAATGAAAAGTGACACGAATACAAGGCTACCTAACCCCTTGCCCCCACTTAGTGCAGGATGCAAGGATGAATTGAAGAGGATGAAAATAAATTTCAATTAGAGGAACTAGGTGCTTCAACATAAGGAAGAGTAGGTCATGGTCCTTAAGGTGTTGAATTTGATTACGTAAAGCCTTACATTCATTACTAGAATGACCATGAACTCTATGATATGCACAAAATGAATTCTTGTAGTAAAATTTCTTTCATGCTCTTGGAGGGAGAGATATCAAATGATCTTGGAGGAGTCTCAACAAGATACTCTCTTGATCAAAAGTAGAGGATGTTTCATTATTTTGTGAAAAAGATCTCTTGCTTAGTACAAGATGCCATACTTACACAAGAATCTTTAGATTGTGAGATTTTGTTCTCTCCTTGAAAGGAGGATGTAAAATCTAATGAATTCAAATCATTAGTGTTTTTCTAGATTACATTGACATTAAGGGAATTTTTCTTTGTTTGTTTAAGTTCTTGCAAATGATAACAATCAAGACCACTAGTGTCTATCAATTTAGGATGCAGTAATGTTAAATTTGGATTAGAGAAATCTTTTGTGATAGTGTTAATATTAAGTGAAGGCTTGTTTGTTTCTTTCAAGGGGTAATAACCAATACCACTAGTCATTTCTTACGTCTGAGGCTCTATAGGGATAGAGATACCTTCTTCTCTAGCACCACATCCCTTTGTACTATAATAAAGTTGTTTCATCATTTGATAACCTTTTCCATAAAGTGGTTGCTCATAATTAAGTTCATCAAAATTTGTGGTATAATTTTTTGTCTTTTTTTCTAAAGTGGTTGAGGTGGATGCTTTCAAGTCTTCCAAATTTTGTGTTGGGATTACCACTTTTTATTTTCCCTTTTTAGATTTTTTTTTTATGATCTTCTATTCTCCCATGAATGTTGGTGTGAAATCCAAGGAACCACAAACATCATCTAATAACTTTGTGACTTCCTCAATGTGTTTTTCTTTATCTTTTTGTTGGATGGGTTCTACTTGTGTAGTTGGTGTTAATGTTTTCAAAGGATTTTCCTTGTTTTTCTCAATATTTAAACAACTTTTTGGGCCATGGTCATCTTTGAGTGTGTGAACTTTGTTTTTATAGACATACTTCATTACACAATGCAAAGTAGAAGGCACCCCATTCACTGTGTGAATCCATGGTCTTCCTTAAATAAGATTACATGAAATATCATGAAGGATAACATGGATCAATGTTTCTAATGTGTCCTTTCTAGCTGTAATAGGCAAAGTGATCAGACCAAGTGTTTGTTTTCCTACATTGTCAAATTGCTTAATAGATAAACAATCAGGTTGATTTTTTAATTTATCCACACCAATCTTATCCAAAATGGATACACTACACACATTAAGGGTGGATTCATTGTCAAAAAGTGTTCACTTTATGCCTCTTCCTTTGTAGTGAATGATTACCATGAAAGCAACATTTTGTTTTTGCACTTCCAAATGGGTGAGTTCACTTTGGTGGAAAACATTGTTAACATGTATTCCTTGAATCATGGCTATTATGTCATTCTAGTTTTCACTAGAGGGGATCACAAATTGTTGCAAGGAACTTTGAATCATGTTATGATAGTGAGGGGATGCTTGAATAAGGTATTACAATGATATCTTAGTGCAGGAGTATTCTTTAGTTGTTCAAAAATATCATACTCATTTCCATGAGGAGGAACTGATAAGATAGGGTTAGGTAGGATAGGATTAGGCAATGGGAGGGATTTTGAAGGTGTTTGTCTTGGTTTTAGATTTTTCCTAGTGTTATATGTATGAGAAACAATATTATGAATCAGATGCTACAACGAATTTTTCTTAGGTTGGTAGAGGATAAGCTTAGGATTGTTTTGAGTTTAAGGTTTGTGTGAAGGTGGGTAAAGGATTAGAGGATTTTTAGGATGTACCACATGGTATGTAGGAGGTCCATTAATCAAGGGGGATTGAATGGACACTTTTTCATTCATAACCTCACCGATCTTGGTTTGATGTATTTCTAATAAAGGGCAATCTAGTATCATATTTTCACCATAATCCAAGGAAGCCACATCACTATTATTGTCCTTTTCTTGCACCATGGTATCCTACCTAGGAGGAGATTTTTTAGGAGAACTAAAAACAAAATGTTCTTGACATTCAAGGATTAGTTCTTCCAAAATGGCTTCATTGCAAGTAGAGGAATGATCAATGGTTGAGTTGTCTTGTTTATCAATGATGACATTCTCTTCTTTGATAATATTTTTCCTAGGGGAAGAGAGAAACATAAGATTCTCATGAATCTTATTGGTTGTATTTTCTAACATCAAAGTATCTTCCTCAAAACTAGGAGAGATACTAGGAGAAGAAAAAATTTAATTGTCATGATTGTTGATAATTTCATTCCTTTGTTCCATAATGTCTTCCAAAATAGGATAGGTAGGGGAAGGAACATAAAGAGGGTTGTTATGGAACTTAAATATATGTTTATATAATGCCAAGATATCCTCATCATTTATAACATTATCACAAGAGGGGAATATGTAGGTTTCAGTGGTATCTTATTGTGTTGTGTTATCATCATGATTGCCTATGGTTGTTTCTTCTTGTTCATCAATTTCTTGCTTAATAAGAGAGGTAGAAGGAGAGAAGCAACTAGGATTATCAAAACTCTCATTGATGGGTTCTTCTAACACCAAAATATCTTCTTCACCAATAGGAGAGATATTAGGAGAAGAATAAATATGATCGTTAGGATTGTCCAAGGTTGTACTCTCTTTCACTAAAACACTCTCATAGGGAGGGGATATGAACTTTTTCTTAACATTCCTATAGAGGTAAGGTACTAGCATTGCTTGAAAAATAATGTAAAGCACTTATAACCATCTTATGCAATGCTTCAATAATGTAAAAAATGTATATCCAAAGATGAAAAGAACTTTTATCCAATGTATGCAAAAACTTAAGAATGCAAACAATGTATATCCAAAACTGAAAAGCACTTTTATCAAACTTATGCAAAGTTTAATGAATGTAAACATTGTATATGCAAAAGTGAAGAGTAATTTTATCCATATGATGCAAAGATTCAAGAATGCAAACATTTTTAGATTTGATGATTGTTGCAATTGGAATTATTTCCAAAATGACTACCCTAAATTGATGTTTTTGACCTAGATGCATAAAGCAAAAGTTACTAAAACTTTCTAGACTGATACTATATGTTACCAGAAAGCATGTGAAGTACATAAACAAGGTTTTTAATCTTGTAAAAGGAAGTTTAAAATTTATATTGGGACTAAATCACCCACAGGGGTGTATGAGTCCCAATTAGGGATTTTTTCACGATTTTCAAGAAATTTTAAGTGTTTTCTATGCTTTCTATTTAGGATGATTTTTGAACTAAATGAAAATGCATATTTCAAATGATTTTCAATGATGAAAAATTCAAAATTGCAACCTATATGCACTTTCACTAATGCAAGATTTGAAAACCCTAGATGTCAGTTAACTAATGCAAACCTTAATGAAAAGTTAATGCAAACAAAATCTAGGATGACGATGCACTCCAAATCACAAAATGAAATGTTCCAAATGTAGGTTCACCAAAATGTAAGATAGAAAATTGTCATCACTAGGGTTTAGGACATAGGACAACAATCTTCTATACTCCACATTCAAGGATACCCTAGAGATCTCAATCCTATGAAGAAATGGGAAAGAGATTTGAAAATATGGTGTCCTAGAGTTTGATTATAAAATAATGAGGGGTTCACAACCAATATAGGACTTGGAAGGACTAAGGAAATGAAAGATCTAATGACAAAACTTAGTGATGCATGAAACTTGAATGAATGACCTAGAAATGCATATAAATTAGAAAGAAAAAAAAGCTATAAAATCAAAGGCATGCACTTGGAAACTTGAAGAGGCCTAAATGAGGATTTGAAATACTAAAAACACTAATTTTTAGGTTAACTAGGGCTCATATGCCAGTCTAGGTGATTTAGTCCCAAATTCGGTTTTTTGTGCCAAAACTAGAATTTAGAAATGTTGATTCTAAATCTCCAGAAACCCTAAAAATTGGTTGTACTAGGACTCATATGCCCAACATGGTGTATAAATCCTAGTGTACTTTTTTTAGAGGATTAAGACCTGATTTTTCTCTCCAATCTCTTCTCTTTTTGCCACACTTTGTTTCTAGATCTAAAACCTTAATTTCAGACCTATAGAAGACTTTCTATAAAGTTGACAACCTTGTGACAACTTGAAAACTTCTCTCAACTTTGTAACCTTATCCTCAAAGGATCTTTAAGCTTCAACACCACCTAGATCTATAATCACACATGTAGAGAGAGAAAAAAATGTTGATTGTTAGTGAATGGGGATTTTCCTTGGCCAAACCCCTTTGAGGTAATTAAACCAAATGATGAGATCATGAAATAAGGACATGAAATATGAAACATGGAACATGAATCATGAACAAAGATACCTTGAATGATGTCTTGTAAATATACAATCTAGCAAGAAATGGACATGATGTAGATCTAGATCTTGAGATAAGTGTCAAAAAATGCTTGACCTTAGATCTTGGATGTAACATCACAACACTAGCTCAATAGCATGCTTGATGCTTATTGACCTTGACTTGATGATGGATTTTGAATTGTTGCAATAATTGATGAAGAATTCTACTCTTGAATGCCTTAGAAGTGATCTTGTAAACTCTCTTGATGCTCTTGAGAAGCCTTGAAATGCTTAACTCTTGAATGCTTGACTTGATATCATGAAGGCTTATGTGAAAAAATGATTTGAGACCTTTCTTATATAGGCAATACATTCAAATTACCGTTTATTAGATCCCAAAGGCTAACATTCATAAAATTTGAATTTAAAAGCTCAAAACTCAAAAGGGGCATTCATACGCCATATGTGGCATGTATAGGTCCCACTTAGGTGGGACTCATATTCCCAAGGTGGCATATAGGTCTCACAGGGCCTTTTTGGAGGGAGAAAGTGTCAAGAGTTGAGAAACTAAGTTTATTTCAGGTCTATGTCATGATTTCTATTAAAATATGTGTCATGTTTCCTAATAAAGTTTCCTAAAGGCCTATCAATGATGATATAAAGGTCATAAATGAAAGAGGGTCCCAAATTCAATGTGAAAGTATAAATAAATACACTTTACAACATTAAATTAAGGAAAAATTGGGTCAATTCAGCTAAAAAGGGCCCCAACTCCAATGTGGAAGTGTACAACACATTACAACACTAGATTAGGTCCTTTTAGTTTACAAGCTCCTAAATTTTATGTGAAGGTGTAAATAAATACACTTTATAACACTAAATTAAGGAAAAGTTAGGTTTATTAAGCTTAAAAGGGGCCTAAGACCTAATGTGAATGTGTAAAACACATTACAACACTAGATCAAGACAACATTAAATTCAATCTATCATTAATTATGCCCAAATAAAGCAAGGAAAACCTGTAAAATTTTCATCATTATAGATTATAACAAACCAAGAGACTTCTACCTCACTAATGCTTGCAATAAGGAAGTGACCTCATGAAGTGGAAAGTGATGGAGGAACTCTACCCATGACACAAGGGACATTTCCCCAATGGTCAATCAATTCCTAAAGGTCATCCACCTCTAGGGAAACATTCTTGGATTGCACTTGGATCTGTAACGACACATTAGAATAGATAGTACCTTTAGAAAAGTGTGAAACATTCTTGTCAATTGAGCAATGAGAAAAAATAGTAAGATTTCTATTTTCCCAAATGTTGAGAAGAATCTCCACCCTAAAAGCATGTCAAATCTAATTGAATTCACAAGGAATGTTAGGCTAATCTCCCAAAAGAACCATATGCCAAAAAATGGATATGATTTCAAAAGGGTCGAAAGAAATCATGAATCGGATTCCAAAGCTATTAAGCTTTAGTATAAAACTAAAAAAGGTGTTTAAAATTTCCAAAGCTATTGAGCTTTAGTATAAAACTAGAAAAGGTGTTTAAAAATTCCAAAGCTATTGAGCTTTAGTATAAAACTAGAAAAGTTGTTTAAAAGACTCCAACTATCTTAAAAAATGATAAATAGGGTCATGACTTCCCATATGAATTAGTCATAGCCATCCTAGTAAGCTTTGGAAAAGAGTACACCAAGAAAAGTGAGCTAATTCAAGCTCCAAAAATAGTAGACCAAACATTGAGAAATTTGTATTTCCAAACTCAGATTGGTAATTGAAAGTTTCATCTCATGTTTAAACTAAGGATTGTGTGTAAATGTAGAGAAAGCCAACAATAGCCAAGATGTTTCTTATAAGTGTGGAGGGAAGCTTTTCGACCTTAATTCCAATATTTCCACCACATTTCACAAGGTTGGATAATAGTCTTATGAACCATATAAAAAGAATCACTCCTCTGATAGTTGTAAAGGTCTCATTGTCCTAAAAAGAATAACTTATGTCATAAAATTGTTATTTATAATTTTTAAAATAAATTATATTTAATTATTTAATCACTAAACTATTAAATAGTTTTAAAAGACAATAAAAAATATTCAATAATAAAAATTAATACAAATATATATATTACGATTTTATAATTAAAAAATTGATGCAACCTGAATTCCTATTACGTACTACAAATGTGTATTGATCATCTAATGGTAAAGATTTATACTGATAACCAAAATATTAATATTAATACTAATAATCAAACTGGATCCACCAGCAGCTCAAGATTGTATACCCCATCAAACATCATCAATGAATTATTCCAATATTTCGAAATCAGATGTTAATTTTCACATTCATAGTACATAAGAAAGTGCGAAAGCGCTATCTATCCTCCCCTTGGTATTAATGGTTTCTTTGTTACTTTTATCATTGGATCTGCTGTTTAAGGAAGTCAAGAACAAGCTTATTCACCTCTTCGGGAAACTGCTCTTGAACAAAATGGCTTCCTCCTGATATGAATTTGATCTGCAGATTGGGCACGTCAGCCTTTAGCATTTCACTTTCTATATAACACTCTATCCCTGGAAATTTTATAAAAAAATACTTTCTTCCCATCACTAGAAGGGTTGGGGCTTCAATCATATAATTTGTGATGGACTCTAATTTGCCCCAGTTTCTGTTAATGACCATTTACAAAATCAAAACCCTTTAACTTTTATAATAGAAAGTTCTTGTTGCATGGTCTGGAATGACAAGTGAATGAGGAAAAAATCAATTTCTAGCTTTTACCTTGTGGCACAAATGTAGGGAACTTGCAGTGGAAAAGCAAATCCTGATTTCTCGTACAGCCTTGTGTACATTTTGAGGTCATTCTCAGAGAACCAAGGTGGCAATGGAGTTGAAGGATCGTAGAGATCCATGATCTCTTTACCCTCTTCTGCTACTGGTAATACACTTCCTGAGAAAAGTGTGTATAGATTCTTTATCACTGTTTCTACATCAAAACGGTTGAAATCTGCCAAACCTCTTCCAGGCATCTACATGAAGAAATAGGCTCCTTAAGAAACAAGGTAACATATTTAATAACTAATAAGGTGCGTAAGAAGTGTTTAAGAGAGAAACCTGCCAGTGAATGACATATAAGTCTCTAGGAAGAAGGTCAAATGCAACGATTTGTGGACCAGGTCTCAAATAAGGTATGCCCAACGTTATAATGCCTCTCACTCTGTCAGGATACAGGAGGTCCAGACTATATGCTACAGGTGCCCCAAGATCCTTGCCCACAACAAATACCTGAAAGTTCATGGAGCAGACGTTAACAGCCCACTGGTTGTTTGCTATTTGGGACTTGAGATTGTCAAATAATAAAGGAAGTGTGCCCTGTTTAAGCTTTACAGATCTTGTGGGTACTTACTTTCTCTATGGCAAGGGCATCAAGAAGGCCGGCCATGTCTTCTACAAGGTCCACAACCTTGCCCTTTTCTATTTCGGAAGGCTGATCAGAGAGCCCATAGCCTCTCAAGTCTGGAGGAATTGCATGAAATCCTGCATTTTCTACGGCAATCATCTGATGGTGCCATGAATACCATATTTCAAGAAAACCATGAACCAGCAACACATCTGGACTTGTCAAGGGAGGAATCTCATAAACTTATATAGCAAAAAACTTGCACCACAAAACAAAATAGGCTCAAATAAAGGATGATAAATACCTGATCCAATCTCCGCGACACGTAATTTCAGTTCCCCCACATCAACAAACTTGTGTTGTATTTCTTCCATGGGTTACGGTAAACGAAAACAGAGGACAAAAACTTCCGACCTTAGAGAAACTCTCTTAAGCAAAGTGTTTTATAGAGTTCATGTTAGAAAGAAGTGTAAGACTCTAAAAGAATAGACAATTTTATTTATGCTTAATAATTATTATGTTCCAATTTTAGTATTGGTAAAAGAAGGATGTCCAAAACTTTACTATTTTATCAATCATCTTTATTTTATAATAAAATAAAAATTACCACTAAACCATTAATCTTTTAAAAAGTTCAATATTCTTTAGCATGGTAGCCCTAACCATATACAAAATTAAACTATTATACAAGATACAAAGCAATATTATTAAATGGGAAGATGAAACAACTGATGGGAAAGGAAGCTTGAATCCAAGAAGACAAAACCAGTAATAAAACTAAACTTGGAAGAGGCCAGTTACATTGTTCCCTTTTCTGTCTATAAATGTGAATGAAAGACACGTTTCATGTGGCCGGCCTTGCTTCATCACTTTGTCCACGCCCATTTGTAAACAAGATACTGAGAAAATCTAACAGCAAGTCCGCAAATTCTCTGAGAACGACTTTATCTATGCTGTAGGTGGGGAATATGAGACATTCATAATTTGCTATTAACTTGAGAATGTGCATCTATTTGGCCTATTCTTGTTCTTTCAAAGCTGGGTGTATTCTTTTCTTCTGGACACACCTCCAACAGGAAAATAACAAGAGTGATTGTTGTTAGCTAAAGGAAAAACCTAAATTCGCTACATCAATAGATACAATTTCAATGCTTGTTGAACTACTGTGTATGTTTTTTTCATATATATATATATATATATGATGTTTAAAATTGATAAAGTATATAAATATAAAAAATTATTATAAAAAATTTATTCATTCTTGTGGATGGATAGATATGATAGATTGCAAAACTTATATTCATTAGCAAATATTTATTTTATTAAAACAATACACTTCTTCATATGATTGATGTTTAAAATGATTTCTTATGAATCACTAATAATGTTGTCATCATGTTGATTCTTTATCTCATTTTCATCCCTTAGTCTTTTGTCTTGTTTTGGTCCTACCTTCAATTGTGATAGTGGCTTCTTCTAAGTGTAGTGCTTTGTATCATGTGCATACCCACACTGAAGAATTATTTTTTTCAGCTCATTCTGTATAATATCATTTTTACATTTTCATAGCTTAAGAATCTTTTTTGTTTCACCTCTAAAAGAAAAATATACAGAAATAAGCATTCTCTAAACTAAAGGTGTTATGTAAACTAATTAATTAATATAAATAATAATAATATGAATTATTCAAATAACAATGTTCTAAGTATAAATATCAAAAATAGTGAAATATTAAGTGTTCAATATAAAAATTAAACATGTAAAGGAGAAAAGATATTTGCTTATGACTATAAAGAAGATGCATAAATATATTGTAGTTGTTGAAATCTATCTATCTTGGGATTGAAAAAAATCTTATATATTTATATTATATCTCAAATCTAGAATAATCTATGTACTCCATACCAAATTGAATCCATTGATCTAGATCATATCCATAGGTATGGTGTAACAATCGCAACAAAAGTTGCTAGAATTTGTTTACTCAATTTAGCAATAGTACATTACATATCCCATACTATGCATGGAATTCATAATAATAACCAATAATGAAGATAACATCATTACATAATCAAGTTATACAAGGGTACAAGTATTACAAATCTCATCAATAATAATGAATACAATAGGCCATGAGCCCAACTACCACATATATAAAGTGATGATTTACAATGTACATCATAAATATATCCAAAGGACTCCAATATCTACTCTACAAGATAATCCCTACAAGTTCATAAGCTCCTATTTCCTATTAAGGCAAGCACTAGGCCCACTATTAGGGGAAGTAGTTTGGTGCATTTAAAACTAGATGTTATCTTGAATGATTCATTTATTCATTAACTCACATGCATACATAAGAGACTATACATCCAAAGAACCCATTTATATATAATAAAAATCACCATGGATGCTCAAAACTTACACATTCAAAATAATTATTCTAAGGAAACCATGATCAAACAACACTTTACAACCAATAATTTTTAGCAATAAATACTCATGTAACTGAAATACACAAAACAATCCAACTACAAAACTCCTTATATTTGACAAGATTTACTACTATACTACATATAGTACATCCAAGAACATATGTAACATTCAAATCAAGTACTATTCTAATACCATAATATGGAATATCCAATCATTTCATCCCATCTCTTCTTTAGAAATAAATATTCAAGTTAGGATAACATGCATTCCATGGTACGTGTATCCTTGCATTACCACAATACTCTCTTAAACCATGTGGACCAGTTTCAATATGAATAATAGAAATACATTCATATAGGATATATAAGAATAATATACTTCAAACAATAAAACATGAATACACACAAGCATGAATATACATAAATACAACAAACAAAATAACATGAATATAAGATTATCATGAAAAAAATTGAATATCCTTAAAACCCATCATATTGTATCTATCAACTATGCAGTTTATCCAAGAACCACTTCCTTATATAAGATAAGAATCTTGACTATACCAACCATAGAGCACTCATTTTTAATAACATGCATGTTAATATAAGAATCCATATATTTTAATGAATAGAATCTCTTATTTTCTAGTGATGGAAAGAATTCAATAAGTGTATGACACATCTTATGGACCTTCTATAAATGAGAGGACTAAGGGTCATGCATGATATGGTGCCTAAAGTGAGAAGAGAAATCTTGAATTCTAAGCTAGCTTACTCAAGGTGATTATTCACTCAAATGTTCTCAGATGGAAGTAGAGAAGATGATGCTAGGATGCACTCATCATTGATTGAGATATCCAACTTATCCTACTTCTAGAATCCTATCACTTACAATAAAAAATGGGATATCAAACAATCATATCCCATAGATAAATCAGGTGTAAAGAAGCTCAAGGTAACTTATATCAACCATTTACTCACGTGAGAACCCTACAACTTGCTGTAGTGGCATCAAAATATTTTGTTTGGCTCCTTTACTTCTTTTACCTACCACCATTTTGAGCCATTAATTTTAAATTTTAAATCTAATTTTTATTTGTGTTGGGGGTAGGAAATACCCACTCATAAGCTCATTTAATAAGCAACAACAATGAAGAATTGTTGAGAGAAAATATGGGTGGGAGTTTTAAAAGAAAAATGGATAGTTGAACAATAATAACATAGTTTGAGTGTTGCACCTAATTTTAGGAAATATTTTAGAGAAGGTTCCAATTTTTTAGGAATACTGGGCATATCTAAAAAATAAGAACAATAGAGGGCAGGAGAGGAGAAAAAAAAGGAAAAAAAAAAGATGGAACATAAGAAAAGAAGAGAAGGGATCAAAACAAAGGTAACACAAAGGGAGAGAGTGAATAGGATAGAACTTTTGTAGTTTGGTTGTCATTGATGTCAAAAGTTTATTGGAGTGAGATGTAGTCTAGTTATTTGGTTGCCAATGTCTTTGAGAAATGCACTCCATTTCTCTGTTGATGATGTTTTTCCCTTGTGGTTTGGAAGATAGATTCATGATGTGTAACAGAATTTGTGATCAAAGTTTTAGCTCATTTATGTTACCAAAAAGGTGTTTTTTAAAGTGATAGTTTTAAGACTGTTGATTCTATGAGGATGCTAACACAAGTAAAAATATTTGCTTTGCATTTCTCCACATTTTTAGATATGGTATGTAGTTCAGAAATTAAGTTGATGGAGAAGTAAAGGTGTTATATCTAAATTTTCATGTTAGTAATCCTTTCATAGAGAAAGTTATAAGTTGTAAAGTTTAGGACTGTATTGTTTGGGGGCTGATTTCATGTATGTTGGCTTGCACTAAATTGTTATTGCATGAAGTTTTACAAGAAAGGGTTGCATGATAATGTTCCTAAATATCATGTGATGGTTTTTATTTCTCCACAAGGTGTTTTCTGGATTCTCCAATATCGACTATTTCCCAAAATGAATGTCCTACTAGGTTATGCTTTTTCCTAGCCGAGTAAGTTATATTGTTTTTGAAAAGGAAAAAATAGGTTTTACATGGACTTGAAACCCTAGAGTTTTAACAACAAAAGATAACAAAATAAGTCCAAACAAACAAACGGCTATCCCAAAAAGGAAACGACAGCACAAAGAGACAATAGGGCCCAAAAAAGGACCGCCCAAAAAAAATAGAAACAAACACCACCACATTACTCCAAGGTGTTCAATAACTCCTCAGCCTCCTTTTCAACATCCTTCATGTCCTATAACCCTTGCTTGAGGATTTGAGCCATATGTGACAAAGTTGGGGTCTTCCTCTTAGCGTTAGCCCGGGTACGAGTCGAAATCCCATCACCAGCAGATCTGCAGCCACCTCTGTCCGCATCCAAATCCACAACCAATGAACCCTTTTGGTTTTTTTCGAGCTTTTCCACCATAGCATTGATGATAATGGTGTTATGCCTAGCAATTTTGTGATTGTTCGCCACAGTGGCCCTAATATTTTTGCCTATCTTGGACATTCTTTACTCGATACTAGTCAATCTTTCCTCCTGTGATTGTTGTCTTTTCCTTGGTAAGGGATTTTCCTGTCCTTCATTCTCTCTACGACTCTAGCTAATCTTCTACTCCAAATCCATGACTCTGTTGCTAAGATCATTATTACGGCCTTTCAAATCACAAACTTCCTTCTGGGTCCACTTGAGAACAATGAAAAGGCCATACGTACTTTTTTCTGCCACACTCACAATGTCCTCCGGCTTGAGCTTATTCAGGGCTGAGTTAATTTCATCCTGAATAGGGGAGTCATAAGGGCCATTCCCAAATATTCTAGACACAAGGGAACTAGGGGACGATTCCTTACTAACCATGGGTTTATCAAAAAGAATTTCCATGGAATTCCCAAAATATGAAACAAGTTTCGTAACAGCGGTACCTTTAAAACCAGAGACCAAACCCAGAGTAAGGCATCTAGGAGACGGCTAGGGATTAAGACAGGGCGGTGAGGCAAAACCTGGGCTAGGGAACTCATGTAGAGGATGCAACTTAGGACATGACAGTAGAGTAGAATCCTTAAGGGCTTTCTGACAAGACGGGGACTGGGGAGCAATGGTTTTAGGACCAACATGAACACTAGCAGGGGGGCCCGGGGGTCGTTCTCCCTACTACTTTCAGTCTCTTCATCATCCAAATCTTCAATTTCAACAGTTTTAGGCAAAGCAGGTAAATTTTGATAATGCTCAAATATGAGCCTGACAAGACCAGGGTGAATAATAGCAGTCCTCCTAGGGTTTCTTTCAACTTCATCAAGGAAATTCTTCAAAGAAGAGAATAAGTAAAAAGGCAGAGAGATACGAACCTTGTGATGGAAGTGGTTCAGAATGGCAAAGTGGTAACCATATACTCTAATGAAGCACCCGTCAACCGTGATATATTCCATTATAACTCTTAAAACTTTCCTCCAGATAGATTTGATGGACTCCACATCAAAGTAGCTATTGGAAACTTTAACCATCTTAGCCTTCTCGTCTTTTTTAGGAAATTTAATGTTTGCTTCATCAGAGAATCAACGGTCCCGATAAAATTTCACACCCTCTATCGAAAGACCAGTAATCTCACCAATTAACTCCTCATTCAGCTTAGCATTCCTGCCAAACAACACAATCTCACCATTTTTCCATTTTTTTACAAAATAGTCCAACATCCCCTCATCAGTACCATGGAGCTTTTCCATATATGGGACTAAGCCTCCCTTTTCAATTCTTTCCCAGGCTTTGGCATTCTTTCTGTGCTCCTGAAAACTGCTCGGCTCCACACGTTTTCTTTCTCCCCCCATATTCAAAGCTCTCTTAAACAACACTATACAGTTGCTCTGGGTCTCATTTAGGCATATTTTATCAAACACCCAGAAAGCATGCCAGAGACTCTTCTTGAAAAAGAAAATGATGTCGGTCCCATCAAATCTAATGAAATCGGCATACCTAATCTTTATCTATTTCATCATGTCGAAGGCAGACTTCTCTTCCATATACTGAATCATAATAAATTAGCGCTTTCACATCAAGATGGATGTAGTCATTCTTCCTCCACATGTTTTCCCTGCCCTTCTTAACCCCTTCATTGGTGAAGTAATCTTCCACCTTATTGGCTTCCTATAGGCGTGGGACACTTTCACTTTATCAAATTTATTTAGTAAGATTTTAGTATCTTCGATCAACTTCTTGATGGTCCACGAGGGAGGGGTAAGCCCAAGAATGCAATTTATTATATTCATTGAATCACCCTCCAACCAAAGAATTTTCGTGTTCACCTTGAGGGCTAAGCTAACCGCATGAAAAACCCCAACAGCTTCCACAACATGATTAGTTTGAGTGCCGATGTGCACAGCAAAAGCCACAATAAAAGCCCCCAAATTGTCCCTTAAAACACACCCACTACCAGCTTTCCCAAGATTGCCTTTAGCTGCACCATCAAAATTGGCTTTCACCCAACCCAAAGGCAACAAAGACCAACTAGCATTCTCTCTCCCACAAGTAGCAGGTTTGAGGATATGTGACCCAACTAATTTTGAATTCCACTTTTCGGCCATAGCAATATCGAGAGGAGACCAGTTGGCTTTCTCAACCATTTTTCTTGGAATTAAAGATAAGTTTTCCTTTATAGCCCTTATGATTTTAGCGAACAAGTCCCCTTCCAACATCTCTTTATCCCTAAACACTTTGTTGTTCCTTTCCTTCCAAATATTCCAAGACATAAAAGGAAGAACAATAGACCATAGCTTTCGAACAAAAGGATTTTTTGAAGGAGCTTTCCATTGCATGAAGAAATCTTTGACAGAGGTAGGGGAAACCCAAACCACATCAAAAAGCACAAAAAATTTACTGCAGATATTCAAAACAAAAGGGAAATGAAGAAAAAGATGATTAACAATCTCGGCTTCATTCCTGCACATATAACATCTATTTGGTAGTTGAATTCCTCTTTTTCCAAGATTGTCCAAAGTGAGAATCTTATTCTGTAGCATTATCTGGTAGAAAATATTAATTTTAGGAGTCAGGTGATTAATCCAAGCCTTAGCCTAGAAGGGAGGAGGCCCCATCGGACTAACCAACAAAGACGTGGCAGAAGAAACTAAAAAAATAACAGACGGGTTGTCTAACCAGACAGCAAGATCCTCCACCTGGTGTTGAGCTGGCCTTAAGGCTCTGAAAACTGACCGAACACGGCTAAGATCCGGGCTAATGGTATTCAAATCAACCCAACCCCCATTCCTCCAATAATCTTTAACCAAGACTCCAAATTCCCTTTTACAATCATTCATCCATTTACTGAATTTCTTAATTCTGATCAAAGGATCTTTAAAAAGCCACCTATCTTCCCAAAACCTAACATTATTTCCTTTTCCAATTAGCCAACCAATTCCCATTTCCAACAACTTTCTTCCTCTACCCATATCATTCCAGTAGATAGACCCACGAGGTAAAGAAGAAGAATTTAAAATCTTATTGAAAGACTCAAAGTTATTAAAATATTTGGATTTTAAGGTATCACGCCATTCTCCATTCAAAGTAAGAGTTCTCTAAAGCTATTTAGCAAGAAGGGATAGATTCATAACTTTAATTTTCCTTAAGCCAAGGCCCCCCTCAATTTGGGTCTACAAACCAGATCCCATCCAACAAGTGGCAATCTCTTCTTGTCCTCCACACCAGACCAGAGAAACCTTGTCTAAATTTTTTCAATGGCTTTAGCATATTTAGCAGGAAGTTTAAATATAATGAGAGCATAAACAGGAAGATTTTGCAGAGAAGCCTTAAGGAGTTGGATTTTTCTAGCTTGACTGAGAAGAGCTCCTTTCCACCCTGAAAGCTTCTTATTGAATTTTTCAACTAGAGAAATCCAGAACGAGTCCAAAGGTTTAGAGCAAAGAGGTAAACCAAGATAGGTTGATGGAAGAGGCTCAATTCGGCATCCAAGAATTTGAGCAAGTTTAAATTGTCTATACTCCAGAGTATTGAGGAAGAAAATTGAACTCTTAGCCTTGTTAACAACTTTCCCAGAAGCAGATTCATAGAGATTCAGAATTTTTTTGAAAGTCTTAGCTTCAGCCATAGTAGATATTCCCATGAGAATGGTGTCATCAACAAATTGTTGGTGGGAAAAAGTTAGAAGAGAAGAGGAAGGTCTTAAGCCAGCAAGGGATCTTTGATCAATAAGCTTTTTAATATTTCTTCCCAGACTCTCAGCCAAAATTGTAAATAGAATAGGAGAAATAGGATCTCCCTGTCTGAGGCCTCTAGAGGTCTGAAAAAACCTCGAAGGTGATCCATTCACAATGACAGAAGAGGTAACTGTCGAGACAAGTTGGTTCACCATCTGAATGACTCTATTATTAAAGCCAAACTTGTCCAGGATTTTAAACAATAAATCCCAATCAACTCGATCATAGGCTTTGGAAATATCCAATTTAAGAATAAACCCTTCATTTTTTGACCCTATTAACGAATGTAAGTTCTGATGAACAGTAACAACAGAGTCCAGAATGTACCTACCTGGCACAAAACCATTCTGCTGTGGAGCAATCATTTGACGAAGCACAGAAAGCATTCTTGTAGTTAACACCTTCGAAATAATTTTATAAATAGAATTACACAGACTGATTGGTCGAAAAGCTTGAAACTCTGAAGCCCCCAGGTTTTTTTGGAATAAGGACCACAAAAGTAGCATTCAATTCTTTCAACAGACATCTTGATCCAAAGAATTCTTTGACAACATTCACAACATCCAGCTCAACAATTTCCCAAAACACTTGGAAGAAGAATAAAGGAAAACCATCTAGTCCAGGAGCTTTGTTACCATCAAAAGAGAAAACAATTTTCCTTATTTCAACTTTGGAAGGAATAGTAGTGATCAAAGAATTTTTATTATGACCAATCACCTTAGGTATAGCCCCAATCAAGGAATCTTGAGCTTCAGTAACAATCTCTCCACTATAAGAAAGAAGGTTGCTAAAGAAAAGGACAGCTTGTTCCCTGATATCATCTTCCTCCTCAAACCTCGTCCCATTAACATCAATATGAGCAATTCTATTAGTAGCCCTATGTTTCGAAGCAGACAGATGAAAGAATCTGGTATTCCTATCTCCCTCGGTCAACCAAGACACCCTTGATCTTTGCCGCCAAAAAACTTCCTCTTTAGCAATAATGTCATGCAATTGAATGAGAAGTTCATTTTCCTTTTCTCTGTAATTGTCAATGTACCCCCATTTCTAGATTTTAGCTTGGATCTCCTGAATTTTGCCCTGAATTTCCGTCTTAGTACCAAAAATATTCCCAAAGGCATCCTTTTTCCACCTTCTCACATTAGTTTTCACTTCCTTTAATTTTATAGCAATCCTGAACATCACTGTGCCAGTAATATCTATATTCCACCATCTATGAATTTCCTCAAAAATTCAAGGATGAGAAAGCCAAAAATTTTCAAATCTGAAAGGGAAGTTCTTTTTCACCTTAGTAGGATCCGCCAAAAGACAAATGGGAAATGATCAGATCCCACCCTTGACAAGGCTCTCAAAGCACAAAAATAGTCTAAAAACCATTGACCAGAAACAAGGGCCCTATCAAGTCTCACTTGTATCAAATCAGACCCTAGTCTCCTATTAGTCCAGGTATAAGAAGCCCCTTGTAGGTCTAGGTCTATCAAGGCATTACTGTTTATGAAGTCGGATAGGCTAGATTTACTATCCCAGTTGATTTGAGAGCCCCCAAATTTCTCATCATTCAGGAGAGGAGTATTGAAGTCTCCCATGAACAGCCAGTGTTCATTAACAAAACATCTTCGAAAACCATATAACTCAAACCAAAAGGAATTTCTAGCATTCTTACAATTCGGGGCATAAATATTGGATTGAATCCAGCAAAAATTGTCTCTTATGTGGGTAAATCTAGTGGCCACTAAATTACCATTCTCCATTAAGGGCTCACCTTTAATAAACATCTTGTTCCAAAAAGTAACAATTCCCCCTGATGCACCCACAGAACTATTTCCATGAGCCCCATAGTTCTGAAAAAATTTTAAGGCTTTCAACTTTATCTTTAGGCATTTTAGTTTCTTGAACAAGAAGAATATCAGGTTTGTGATCCCTAACAAAATTTTGCAAAACATCCTTTTTATGACTACTATTCAGCCCTCTTATATTCAAAGACATAATTTCCATTTCTTACCTGGGGATTGAAGTATCTCCGGGATGGTCATTTGGATCCCATCTGCAATATCCTGAAGGCCGCCTTGCTCCCTTTGCCATTTTTCTGATTTCCTTCCCAGGAAAAGCTTGGTACTCCCACAATCTGCCTTGGCTCTAGTTTTAGTGACCATACCACTTGAAGTTTCCTTCTTTAACTTTGAGGGTGAAATAACCTCCTCCCACTCAGTTTCATCTTGGCTTTCCATTTCTCTACCTAATTCCCCATCCTTCTTAGAGAACAATCTATGGTCCCAAGGGAGGGTATCCATTAAGCCATTCTTGGCTTCTGAAGTATTGACATTAGGTGTTTTCAAATTCATGCTTTGGGTCTCATAAGTATCCTTCACCACTTCCAAAGTGGCAATCTCCTGATCCTGTACCCCTTTAGAGCAAGGGTTATCATAAGGAGAATGAAAGGGGACAGGAATTCCTATCTCCAAGGACAAACCCTTAATGGGTATTTCCTCCAGACCAGGTACATTCATATAGCCAGCCATCATCAGAGGTGAGGACGAAACAATACTCGTATCTTCATTTCTCGTTTCAGCCTTCTTCAAAGTATCCCGGGCTCCCTCCACTGAAAGATTTTATTCTTTTCTATCCACATGTAGTGAAATCAAGTATTTAGGATCCTTAGGAACTCAAGAGCAAGTACAATCTGACTCAGGGCAAGCATCCTTATGCAAGCATTTATGGTTCTCCTTCAGATCTTGAGGAAAAGTGTGTCTTTCAAGATTCTCCTTCGCATCTAGGACAGTCATATGCTTCTCCTCCTCTGATTTTTTTTCCAGACAGTCTTAGGGTTGGCTACTTTCTCCTTTTCACTTTTATTATTAAGTGGGCACTTTTTCGCCCAATGCCCAGACTTTCGGCATTTGAAGCAAACAAAGGGTGTGGTCTTGAATTCAATAGCTTGCTTCCACACCCCTAGCTTGGATTGGATGTCAATCGAAGAGGGGAGATTAGCATTTTGAGAAACCCCAACACAGATTCTAGCAAAGACCAAACGCTTTCTAGCCGCAGTCATTGAGTCAATGGACATAAGTTCTCTAAAAGAACTAGCAATCCCATTGAAAATATCCGCATTCCAATACTCTAAGGGGAGACCAGGCAATCTGGCCCAGACCGGCACCATTTCAAAGATTGAATCAGGTAGATCTACCCTAGAAGACCATTTCTTCAGGGCCAAGGAAGACTTTCCAATAATCCAAGGGCCACCACTCCGGACAGCCTTGGAATCCTCTTTACAAGTGAACTGAAAAGCAAAAAAACCTCTAGGAAGCACCGCCACCGAAACCAGACCACTGGTTTTCCATTTATTCTTAACAAACTCCCTTACCACTTCAATATTAGGTCTAGGACCCAAAAAATTTCCACACAAAACATTCTCCATCCTAGCAATATTATGGTCTATGATTTCATCTGGGACAGAAATAGAAAGCTTTCCAGACCCCAGATCAGAAAGGATACGCACAGGGGGAAAAGATGATTTTTCATTTGGCTGAACACCAAACAAAGAAGACCACGATTTACCTTTTTCATCCCCTTTTTCCGACAATTCCACGATAGCCTTGGAAACTGAAGTCCCATCCTTTCCACCTGGATCCACTTGGAATTTTTCGTGGACGTCCTTTTCAACAGAACCTAACTTACCTTTCTCAAAACCCGAAGAGATCTCCGCATTCGCCTGAGATTCCCTCGAACCCCCACCCTCTACACTGTTCAAATATTCAAATCCTAACTTTTCCTCGGGCCACACCAGCTTCCCATCAGCCACACCACTTAGTGTTACATCGTTGATGTGTGCCATAAGTTCACAAGTTTGTGTGTAGCTTATGAATGGTTTGAAGGTGTTGTATGTAATAAGTGCATGTAGTCACCCTTAAAATTGACATCATTCCTCTCCACTAATTAAGTAGCATTATTTAATTAATTTACCCATTCCTCCCCTTTTAATTAATTAAATATATTTATTTAATTAATTAATCCATTTTCCTCTTATAATTAATTAAATATTTTTATTTAATTAATTATATCACTCTTTACAACTATAGTTCTTCTAATCAATTAAATAGTTCTTATTATTTAATTGATCCCGTTAAAAATCCCCTATGCCTCCAATCTCAATTGTGTTAATTAATCATTGATTAATTAACCCACTAACCCTCATTATCCCATTCTCCAACTATTAACTCCGCCAAATTTAATAAACTCATGGTTTATTAACTCCACCTATACTATTAATTAGGCTAATTAATCACTAATTATCCATTCTAACCCCCATCATTACCATTATTTTCTAATTTAAAAATCATCCTCAACCCCCTAATCTTGTCTCATTAATGCCACAAATCTCACCTACCTCCATTATCTTACACCTAGCCTCCAAAATTAAATGAGGTGTCATTCCAAGGTATTCTCACACATGTGTGAGCATACCTCATCCCCTCTCCTACACTCAATTGTGGCACTTTTCATGATTCTAATTAGCCATAACCTTGATCCATGCATCACATTCTCAAGCATTCCTAGCCCTCCATCAACTTTCAATCTTAGCCCTCCATTTTACCCTCCAATTTTCTATAAATTGAGCCTTCATCCTCTCATTTCTCCTTCTTGAATTTTTGTTAATATTATGCTGGTACAATCTTGTGAGCAATCCACACACATTTGGGAAAATCCAACAAGAATAGGGTGCTTCTTGAGCTCAATCTTGAGGACCACCAAAGGTATAAGGTTGTTCTTTCAATTTCATACTATTTCCTTATGTTTTATTCTTTTTGTGTTAAGTTCTAACCCCTCTACATTTGGAACACCTAGTGGGACCCACGTCCCTACTAACATTTGTTGTCAATGTTGTGTGATTTCATAGTTTGTAGGTTTCAAACACTATAGAATCACACTTCCATGATGACTTTTGATGCCTTTGTTATTACCTATGGAGCCTCATGTGGCACCTCCATTAAAAATTAATGCACCTGTGTTCAATCTTGCGACACCTTCATAGTGACTCTTCAAGCCTGCATCCCAGGATTTAGTGCCTGCATTCTTAGACTTTGGTTTAACCATTTTTTTTAACAAGTTTTGAGCTTTATGCAGGATTCTTTAGTGTTCCAAGGTTGTTTTCGGCTCTACATTAGGATTTTAAGCTTGTTTATTTATGTCCACTAACTAATATATTTAATATTTCCTTTTTTTATTACAAATACAATCATCACACTAAAGGGAAAGATATAAAGAACCGCCATCTAAAATCAACCTAAAAGTCTACCTAGGCTAAACAAGATCACTAGATATCACATCACATTTTGCTTTGGTTTTTTTAAATTTACCTAAAGGTCAAAGAACTCACATTCTTCTCTCATTTTTAGTTGAGTTAGTTCCATTCCCTTAGTTTTCTACACTCTTGTAAAAACTTTGTTGTGTCAAGTTTGTGCTTCACGACTCACGTTGTTTTTGTTCTAATTCACACTTGTGCAAAGACATTGTGCACCCCCATGACAAAAAAAACATTACCCTATTTCAGGAAGTTAGATTTTCAGGATGTACTTTAATTAGCATTAAATTTGTTCTTACTATTTTTTCACCCTTCTAAATTCAAGAAAGTCTTGAGAATTGACATCTTTTAGTTAGAATAATATAGTGTTATGTATCATTTAACTTAAAATTAAATTAACCATACTTTTGAACGCATGCACTATTTTGTTCACATCTCAGTACTTCCATTAAAGATAGGTAGTTTAAATAATTTTTTGTGATATCTCAATATTTTTGTTTTTTTTTGTTAATCAATCATTCAAGAATATATCAAAACTTGGCATATTTTCATCACATATATAGTTAAAACCATCAATAGTTAATGGTAGAGTGCATAATTCCACCTAGCCTAACAAAAGTACAGCTTTAGCATAATATTTTGCTTCTATTTTCTATGCTAAATCTTGTGATTCTAGAATTTTGCATAGGTATTTTTTATATTTTTTACAAAGTTTTGCATTCGTTAAATTCTAGTTTTTAAATATTTTTTTGGGCTAACATTTGGGCTAATGAGTGGTGCACTTGTTTGATCATCAAATACAAATATAATCAACTACTAATTAGTGGTTTTCTAAGCTGTTTGACCAAGACATTTTGTTTTTCCACTAATCTACGCAACAAATTAGAGTAGTGGGTTAAGTAACTTTTTTTTCATGCTTGAAAGCATGCTATAGACGTATGCTCCCCCCTCACACTTATTTTTATCTTTGGGATTATAAATATTTGCATGTCTTGATTTTTTTTAGATCAATGTTTTAGGTAAACATAAGGTTGCTAGTTTTGTGTGTATGCTCTCCCATCACGCTTCATGTGATCTTGGGTATCAAAAACACCTGGGATACCTTTCCCTTTAGTAGACCTACCTAGGGATTTCATCACCCTAGGGGATGATCTCAACCATACATATCGGCGGGGTTTATAAAGGGAGGAGAACTAAAGTTGTATCCCAATCTAGTTGTGTTGTAATTGGTGAAGCTTTGATTTATTATGGTGATTCCAAGCTAGGAGTGAAGGACTAGTTCAAACTCTTAATACCTCACTAAATTTCTTGGGCCATGCTAGTGGTGGAGTAGTGTTCACAGTTTGAGCCTCATGTACCTTGTGTATATAGAGGACTCCCTAGAAAAATATTGTAAAACTAGAAAGTCATTTGAACATAGATTAGTGTCACAGTGCAAGGGATGCAAATCGTACCTTGAAGTTACTCATTGCGTAATCCCTTGGGTTGAGATAGAAATCCTTATGGTGAACTATGATAGTTCCCAAGAAGAGAGAAAAGGTCAACCAGTGGCATCCATTAACAACTCTATGCCATTAGATCTCTACCTATCTACCTTCACAATAAAGGATGCTCTAGTGAACCCCTCGAGTATGAAGGAGTATTAATCCAAGCTTGCTTGGGTGTTGGTTCTACACTGTATCTGTAATCCTACTTGATCTCATGGCTTAAGTAATCAAGTGCTTGAAGTATCCTTTATGTGTGAAACTTGTGAAAGACAAATCAGCCAAAGGGATGAGGATTTGGCTTTATCCTTTGAAAACACTAAAAACTTCAAAATTTAGCCTTTTTAATTTTTTTTTTATCAAATATCTTTCCAAAAAACCTAAGAATATAGAACTACACCTACAACCAAACCTTTTGTGCCTATTATTTTGTGTACCCAATAAAAATTGTTGCACCTGTGTTTTCCAAAAACTATGCCTACATCCTATCACAAAACTTAAGTCTTTAATCTTGACCTCCTAGGGATAATTGGTTAGTCTAACATATTATTAAACTCTTTCATAATCAATCACTTCATCTTCATATCTAAAATTTTCCATAATTAATCCCCCACCCTCTTTGTCATTTAAATTTGTCCCTTTGGACCTAGGAAAAACCTTAGAATCACTCATCATTTTGACACATTGAACTTGGTATCACCCCCCCTTTTATTGAAATCATCATCTTTCCCATCTCATTAATCATCATCATTTAAATCCAACCTTAGGATACATCCTCCAAATCCTCAAAAAATTCATCATTTAGTCTTATCATCATCCTTTTTGAAACCAAATTTGTCATTAGGAGTTAATCTAGATCCTCCATCATCATTATTAATCTAGGGGTAGCTTAAGAACTTTCCTATCTTAAGTTGGTTAGACCATCCTTTTTTGAATAATTTAGCTAAAGGAGTGGTTCCCTTTTGCTAATTTTTTCAAGATAATCCCCATCTAGCCCTTCTTAGGAACTTTCCTATCCTAATTAAGAAAACCCTAAAATCATCTCATCCTAAGGATCTAGGTTTCAACTTTTGATCATGACCTTTGGTTTCTTACCATAAAATTAATTCAATCATCCTAAACCAATATAATCACATCATCAAATAAATCATATCAAATCCAATTCCAAACCTGGTCCAAAGTTCACATCCTTAATCTCTTAAAGAATCCTTTCATTGCATGCCAATCACTAGATCACAAGAAAGAAAATTAATGGATTCTCAAGGAGATGTAGTTTTCAACACCACTTCATCTCAACCACAAATCCCTCATGAAGACATGGTAGATGCTCCAGAAGAGTCCCCTAGACTAAGGGAATTCACCAATAACACTTATAACCAATAAATGATGGAGAAAACCATTCTCCTTGACAAAGACCACATCATTCTTAGCCCCATAGTACAAGGGGATAAAATACCCTCTATGGTCAAAATCCTACAAGCAAAGGGTAGTTACCTTCAAAAAATCCCTCATCATTAAATAATTTCTTCAGTCAGCTCATCGGTCCACAACTTAACACCAATATCCCCTCTTCGACCAACACAAATCAACCTAATATACCCCATTAACAAACATAACTTATTCCATAAATACAATTGTGTCTAACATCATCCCACCACCTTCCTCAAATACCACAACATCTATCATCATAAACACAAATATCCCTCTCTCCACAAATGTAACACAACCCCTCAATAATATACCCACACTTTCATTGCCCCTTCCAACCCAACTATACCCACACAACCTCTCCCCACTTCATCTATTCATTCCAATCGCATCACCTCACAAACTATATTCCAACCCCTTAAAAACATCCCTCCCCCACCCCATAATAATATAGTAATCCCCAACAACAAATCATATATAACCAACCTCCACATAATACAATCACTTCTAATTCCCAAATTAGTTGACTACCCATTCCCAACAAACCAATTCTCCAACCGTACCTCCTTAAAATCCTCCATTTATCAACAATCAAGTTCCAATCCCTAATCATCAACAATATCACCTCAACATTAATAATCCCCCATCAACACGGTCCTCTTATAAATACACATATAAACAACCACCCCAAAATCATCCATAAGATCAGTACCTTGCCCAAGAGTTGTAGAAAATGAAAGACATGATCCAAGGAATCCAAACTGATCAAACTAGGATGACCTTTAGATACAAATAAATATGTCCTTATCCATTTGACCAATCTAAACTAGCAATCCCCTTCCCTAAAGACTATGAAATCCCAAAGTTTGACAAATAGAAAGGGAATAGTAACCCCATCAAACACTTAAAAGAATTTAGAGTCCAATGCCAAGAAGTGGCCTATGACAACATATACCTCATGAGGTTATTTCCTAAGAACCTTAGTGGTATAGCCTTGGAATAGTTTACACAATTACCAGGCCATGGATCCAATAGGTCCTTTGTAGACTTAGCCAAATGTTTTGTGATACACTTTTCATACAACATTGATTAAGAAATAACTTTAGCTAAGTTATGCATAACAAAGCAAAAAAAATGGGAAAATCATTGTCACATTCTTTCAAATATGGTTACACCTTGCAAGTAGATTCCCCTTACAGGTACTATAAAAAAAATGGTTTAACATCTTCATTGAAAATTTACACCCTTAAATTGCTCTACACTTAAGACTACAATGTGTCACAACATTTGATGAAATCATCAAAAAAGGGTTAAGCATTAATTGCAGAAGGGGTAATCAAAATCTATAAGGAAGAAAAAGACAATAACTAGACCTCAAATATTGGTCCAAAAATAAAAGTATTGTAAATGATGGTGTAACTGATAGTAATTGTGTTCAAAACATATAGAACACATCATCTCACAACACACAACAACAAGGTTCCTACAAGAGCATCACTATTCCCCATGGAAAAGGAAAACATAATAACCAATCCAAACACAAATACACTCCTCTAGGGGAACCTCTTGATGTCATATTTCATAGATTGGAACAAGCAAACATGATCAAATTACCTATCATTGCACCTCTTGATGAAAGTAAACCCATACTCGAATGGTATAGGAAAGAAAAATATTGTGAATACCACCACATTAAAGGACATAATACCATCAAATGTATGATATTAAAGAATTAAATTCAAGATCTCATCAATAAGGGAGAAATTAAATTTTTGTACCATAAAAAATTTGATCTTTGGACATTTTCATGGTCATTTGGGCCGTTTTCCTATGATGCTTGGCATATTTTTCTTAGATTTAATGTTGTAATGTAACTTATACATTCACATTAGGTCTTGATGCTTTTAATTCAATAAGAATATTATGGTGTCTTGCGAGAGTATTGTAAGCCGTTGTAATACATCTTCACATTTCTCTAGGACCTTTTCATTATAATTCATCTAAATATAATCTTTTTATTACTTACCAAGTCCTATTTCAAACTATTGTAAGGTGTTGTAACAAAACTTCACACTTTTCTAGGCTTTTCATCAATATTTACACCTTCCTTATGATTTATTGGCCCCTTTATGCACTTATAGGCCATATTTAAGTGTCTTCTTAAAGAAGAACCCAACAAACATTATTTAAATTATCGCAATTCCTGACAACCACTCAAAAGCCTTGAGTGTGAATAATTCACCATTAGGGGAGAATTAGTCCCTCTTGACATAAATTCAAGATAAATTCAAATTACTTTCGAGTTCTTATTCACTAAGACCTAATGTTAGCCTATGATGAAGTATTTTTTAAAATTAGGGCATAATTACATGTATAAATACATGATTTTCCCTCTCATTTGACCCTATTCAACTAACTCATTCATTATTCATCTATTATTCATTTGATCATTCTTCTCAAGCAAGCTAGGGCATCAAGAGATCATTCAAGATCATTTTTTAGACATTCAAAGGATGAATACTCATCTATTGTTGCATCAAATCATGATCAATCATCAAGGAAAGGTTTTTATTCCATTTTTGTATGTTTCATTACTTTGTTTCATCATTATGGTTTAATTACCTAAAAGGGGTTTAACAAAGGAAAACCCCCATGACCTAACATTCAACATTTTTCTCTTCCTCTTTGTGTGATTGTAGATTTAGGTGCCTTGAAGACTTGGAAAACATCGAAGAATAGGTTAAAAACTTATTAAGATCATCTCCTTATCAACTAGGTCAAATCATCCACAAGAAGTCATCCAAAGTGTCGTAAATTAGAATTTCAGATTTGAGTATCTGAGTAGAAATAGCAAATAGAAATCCACAAATTCAAACTTTGAGTTTTTAAAAATTTGAAGGTGGACTAGTTCACCATTGGTTGCGAATTAGTGCCACTGGACCAGTATAGAAAGTAAGTTTTCTTCAAATCTAGGCACCCAGTACCCTGAAACTTGTTATAGTAGACTTTTTTAGAAATATGACTAATTTTCCCAAAATGGTGAATTAATCCTAGTAGGATTTTTTAGTTTCCTCTACAACATTTTGGTATGTGCAAGATCATGATGGGCCAAAAAGTGGCAATATGATGGCTATGTGTAGGGTATGTAGTTGGCGACTTTTTTTACCCAAAATTGATGAAATGAAAAGGGTTTTTAAAGGAGATTCTCAACTTTCTACCAATATAAATTATGCTTTACTTTGAATTTCATAAATAATTCTTATTCATTTCTATTTGAATTACTACTAAAGTACAGATTGATAGGCTGATTAAAACATCTATAGCTTTCAAATGGTATCACATTTTTTAAATCCAAAACATGTGTCACATTTTATGCTTCACATACTATAGGATTATAAAAAAATAAATTGAATTTCATGAAGTTTCAACCAAGTTAAGGTGGTCAGACATATGAGCTTTTATATTTTTTAAAATTTGTAATAAAAAATTTCATAATTAATTATTTATGTAGAAAAAAATAAGAAAAAAATATGCATCACATCAAGACATGATTCCTCTACTTATATCAAAAATATTATAAAAAAATATTATCATTTTATTGTGGTTAGGGGGGTTAGATAGATACCTACTTCTTATTTTTTCCCTAAAATTTAACTACTACTGCATTAAAATTTCAATCACCAAATTGATTTTTTTTAAAATAAACCTAGTAGTTTAGACACTACATTCAATTTTCTATAGATTGTATTCTTACATATTTTTGAAATAATATAGATAACCTATTCAAATTTTTACGTCAAGTTGCCTAACTATAATTTTTGTGAATTTTTTGCCACATAAGGGCCTATTTTTTCCATGATGATCCTACACATACCCATTCCAGACCTCCATCCAACCACTTTTCAACTTTCAGGTGTACATGTCCAATTTTACAAGTTTTTGTTTTGTTTGACAATCATTCCTAGATCATTTTAGCATATCACAATGTGTTTTCAATCAAGTTACATTTCTTAGGTTTTGCATTCATAACTCATTTACATTTTTAGTGTATTACATTTTATATCATTATATTCAAGGATATTTCCAACATACTTACATTAGTTTGAGTGAACCCCCAAGATTGTTTGGTCTATCTCTCTCCTTTATGTGAAAACCCCTAATAGAGTAAGAGACTCATAAGATGTACACAAAAATCTATGATTCATTTTGGTGAACCTGGCATACTTAGGATCATTACATTGGAATAATTGATTCATATTTAATCTACTCTTGCCTTAGCTTTGAGTGTGAAAAATTCACATTTTGGCCCTTCTTTCTCCTTTTAGGTGAAAAACCTTAGAAGTGCTAAAAAGGATTAGGGTGCCAAAAACCATTGTTACAATTTCAAAATGAGAACTCCTCAAATGAGAAACTAAGAATTTATAGAAAACCATTCCCACAACATAATGATGGGAATCATCATATAATAATATTTCATATGTATACACCATAATTCCAATTCATCTACACATGACACAATCAATGGCCGAATTGAACAATACAATCCCATAACCATAAAAGTACCTGATTGCACTGTCACCACCCATTGTGGCTGAGAGAAAGTACAAGGAGAATCATCCTCCTTAGCCACTCCAACCAACACTAATAAATATAATATCATTGAACACCTTGGAAAAACCCCATCCCAAATTTCCATCTTGGAACTCCTCCATACATCACCTATCCATAAAGAAGCACTTGAGAAAGCTCTTCAAGAATCTTGAGTGCCAAGTGACATTAATGTTAATCAATTACAATCTATTACTAGACACCTTTCATCCTCACAACAACTATCATTCACTAATAAAATTCATACCGAAACACCTCATAATAAACCATTACACATTGAAGCCATTTTCCACAAGCATAACACCAAAAGGGTCCTAATATATGGTGGATCCAGTCTAACCTATGTACATTAAAATTAATAAAACAATTGGGTTATTTAGATGATGTCATTTATCCTGATAAAAACATAATCATGAAAGCATATGATGATGTTGAAAGGGAATCAAAAGGTACTATCAAACTACCTATTCAAGTTGGACCAACCATTATAGATACAACATGTCATATACTTGACCTTGACTTACCATATAACATTCTTCTCGAAAGACCTTGGATACACATCGTGCAAGATATCCCTTCCACCTACCATCAATGTCTAAATTCACACTGACCCACAACCTTTCCAATATTGTAAAGTATTGGAGGGAAAGTATAAAATCTACCACCATTTCCCCATCAATAATGAAGCCTCCACCTCATCCACTTACATTATTCCATCTACAATTAAACTCAAAATTCCTTTTTCATAGGGAAAATCCCTACATCTCCATGCTCATATGGCTGAACACTCAACTTGAAACCAAAAGAAACCTTTAAGAACTTCAATAAATGGATATTACTAGACAAAGAAGATTTGGGCCTAGAAATGGACATTCCACCTTGGTTGTACAAAGAATAAAATGAGCTTCCTACCCTAGAGATCCATAGGTATTCTAAAGGACATGACTTGTGCAAAAATTGAGGATACAAAGGTAAAGGATTGAGAGCAAAAGAATAAAGAATCATGGAAACTATTTAGCTTCAAATATATAAGAACCATCAAGGACTTGGCTTCTTGGCCAGTGATTTCATAACCATAAAACCATAAGGTACTCATGATAAAGTTGGTAATACTTCTACTAATAAGAACTCTCAGGAGGAAGCCATCGAGAAATCCTTTCATACCATCACTGAAATTTTTGGCACCAACCACATCTACATCATTTCTTCCCCTATTGAACTTAAACTCATATATCCTAAAGTAAATGATTGGGACCAAGAAGGATCTCCAACCTTGGACGCATTTCAAAATAATGAAGCAAATGCACAAATCATGGGAGTTCGAGAACACCTCCCCTTAGGAGACCATAAGGGAGACAATCAAATCACTCTACACAATGATACCTACTTTGGAGAAAAAATCATGTGCCTTACTCATAAAAATAAAAAAGATAAAATTAAGAAAGAAAGATACCTTAGTGAAAACCTTGATGAGGCACTTTTGGATTGCAAAAAAGTAAAAATAAAAGACTCATCCTACAATGAAAACCTTTCTAAGGTATTGGAGGATGAGGCACATAATTTGATCCCTAACTATGATGAGACATCTACTGTAGTGATTGAAGACATCACAAACATCAACTTGGGAATAAATGACAAACCAAAAATTACTTATATTGCCAAATATCTAGAAGAGATATTTAATGAAAAATAGAGAGAGTTCCTCAAAAGAAGTTCCATTAACTTTGCTTGGACATTCAAGGATCTGCTAGGGTTGGATCCATCCCTCTTAGTACATCATTTAGTAGTCTATCCAAATGCAAAACCTATCAAGCAAAAGTTGCACAAAATGCACAGGCACAAGTAGGTCTATTGGTAAAAGAAAAAATATAGAAAATTTTGGAAGTTGGATTTATCAAACCTCTTGATTATCCTAAATGGGTTTCCAACATTGTACTAGTTGCCAAGCCTACTGGAGGCATCCACATATGTATAGATTTTAGAGATCTTAATAAAGCATGTACAAAAGATGACTTCCCATTTCCCAAAATTGATATGATTGTAGATCTTACAGTTGGACACGAAATGCTATCCCTCATGGATGAATTTTTAGGTTCTAACCAAATCTACATTATCGAGGAAGATCAACATAATTTAACAACTTTCATAACTACATGGGGAGCCTTTTTCTCTCAATTCATGCCCTTTGGACTTAAAAATGCAAGAGAAACATATCAAAGAGAAATGAGTGTCATTTTCCATGACATGCTACATGTATGGCATTATGGAAGGCTATGTGGATGATCTCCTATAAAAAAATAAAATATATGGACACATTGAAGTACTGGAAATAATATTTAATCAATTGGAAAAATATAAATTGTGGCTTAATCCCAAGAAATGTGTATTCAGAGTCTCATCTAATAAATGTCAACATTTTTCCCACCTACTCCACAAAAAAATCATGTTCTTGAAATGGGATGAAAATTGTCAACAAGCATTCCAACAACTAAAATATTATCTTGTGTAAACAAAGAATTTGGCTTCCAATGGATTTATTTTACTTTTAGGGTTTTTCACCTAAAAGGAGAAAGATGGGCCAAAATGGGAAATGTCTACACTCAAAATCAATGCAAATATAGAGGAAGTATGTATAAATGTAATGTCCTAAATGTAATAAACTAATAAAATAGATCAATTATTGAATGAAAACTAAAGAAATACCTTTTTTTTGAAAACAAAGTAATGTATGGAAAATGACCTAAGAATGCAAATAAACAATAACAAAATTAAACAAGACTGGAGAGGTGCATATAGGAATTGAAATGTGATGCAAAGAGGCTTTGGAATCCTATAAATTTTGTCATTGAAGCCAACTAGGACACTTACGCCAAGTTGGGTGACTTAGTCATGTTTCAGGGAGATTCTATTAGAATAGGTTTCTGCCAAATGGGTACCGAGAAATGTAAAAATAACTTTCCAGGCCTAGCAGTGTTACTAATTCACCACAAATTATGACTTAGTCCATCTAGGAATCTATAGCTTTTGGTTTGCACTTTCCTTCCTAAGAGCTGCCCAGTTAAGATTCTATAAAAAAATGGGGTGAAAGAGGTCTCCAAGCTTCAATTATGGATTTGTTGACTTGAATGACTTTGATGAGTTGACAACACCTTTTTAACACTTTCCTCTTTGAAAAATTTGCAGAAAAGACCCACAAACACACATGTAAAGAGGGGGAAATGGGTTAAGGGTTAGAGAATAGGGGTTTGCCTTGGTCAAACACTAATTTGGTAATCCAACACTAGAAAATGAAATGAAATAAATGGATAATGATGAATGAATAACATGCAATGTCACAAACTCACCAAACCCTTGATGTTGAAATATGAAGATATGCAACAAGATGCTCTAATGGATGCTCCAATGGATGCTTGGTTATGCCTTGAATGCTTGAGATTTATGAATGAAAGTAAGCTAATGTGTGAATGAATACATTAAATTAATTAGGGGTGAAAATGAGAGGAAAAACCTTTATTTATGCTTGATTTTATAATATTTCCAAAAAATAATCCATCACAGGTTGACCTCAAAGTAAAGAGAATAAAATCCTGCCAAAAAATTAAAATTATTTTTATTTTTGTGACCACTAGGGGATTTTTACTAGGTTTTGTGAATTAAAGTGCATTTAATGATGTTTAATAGGAATATTCTCCAAAACACACTTAAGTAGGGTCAAAAAGTGTATTAAGGGGTCATTTAAACATAAGAAAGGGTTGAATTAGTGATGATAAGCCTAGAAAAGCGTGATAGTTTGTTACAACTCTTTACAACACTTTGAAATAACACTTGGTAAGTGATAAAAAGAGGTTATTTAAGTGAATTATAATGAAAGGGTCCTAGAAAAGTGTGAAAATAGGTTACAACACTTCAGAACACTTTTACAAGACATCCTAGAATTCTTAATGATTATCAAGTTCCCAAGACCTAATTTGAATGTGTTGGCCACATTACAACATTAAATCTAGGAAAAATAAAGCCAAAACCATTAGGAGGGCCTCAACATGAGAAAAAGTAGAAGGGTTACTTTTTTGTGTGCACAGTTAGCCCCCACTTTAGTGAGAGAATGAACTTGCTTCAAACTCACACTAAAGTAGTTGAATATGCAATCAAGAGGGCTTTTAATGAAATAATGCTTAGAAAGATGATACAACAATGATTAAGAGGGATGGTCAAGCCCCCAAGATGAAGATCCTATGGAAAACTAAACATGAGCACAAGAAACACATGTGAGAATGATGTAAGGAAAAAGAGAGTTTCAGATCAAGCTTCGATCATTTGTCCATCCCCTTGTGGATCAAATCTAGGTTGTTTATCCATAAAAATAAATTTATACTAACTTTGAGGTGATGGAACCATGATGAAAGAAGAAAATATACCTGATGTGTACTAGAGAGAGACAATACACATTATTTTTTATGTTCTTAATAGAGTTTAGATTAGAGGAAATAGCACAAAAACTTCTTATGAGTTATGGATTGGTAAGGCTCCTACTGTGAAATACTTTAAGGTGTTTCGAAGTAGATGTTACATTAAAAGAGATGATGAAAATATTGGGAAGTTTGATGCTATATGTGATGAAAGGATTTTACTTGGATATTCAACTACCATCAAAGTATATAGATGCTTTAATAAAATATTGAGGAAGATTGTTGAGAGTGCTAATGTGAAAGTTGATGAGGACATCCATAGACCCATTGAGATAAATGAAGTTGAACCTGATGATCCTATCTATGGAAAAGTACTTGAAGAGAATAAGGAGGAGGAAGAATATATATATTGAAGAAGAAACTCTAAAACCTATTGTTAAGACTCCTAAGTATGTCCAGAAGAATCATTCAAAAGAACAGATAATTGGAGATAAGAGTGAAGGTGTGAAGACAAGTAAAGTAGCAACAAAAATAAATTTGTGCTTACTTTATAAAATAGAACCTAAGTCTGTATATGAATCATGTGAAGATGAAAGTTGGGTTAGATCTATGAAAGAAGAGTTACAACAAATAGGGAAGAATCAAACATGGGAACTAGTTCATAGACCTACAGATAAGAATGTAATTGGTTCAAAGTGGGTGTTTAGGAATAAGGTGAATGAAAATGGTGAAGTTATAAGAAACAAAGCAAGACTTGTATGCAAGGTATACTCACAAGTTGAAGGAATAGAATTTGAAGAGACACTTGCCTTGATGGCAAGATGGAACCTATTAGGATTTTTTTTCCATTTTCTACCTACAAGGATTTCAAGGTATATTAGATGGATGTCAAGTCTACATTTCTGAATGGGGAATTGGAAGAAGTATAAATCTAGAACAACCTAAAGGATTTTAGTTATCAGATAAACCGGATATGGTTTGTAAATTAAAGAAAGCATTGTATGGACTAAAACAAGCTCCCAAATCATGGTATACAAGATTGGATAGATACCTGACACAACAAGGATTTAACAAAGGATCTACTGACATCAATCTCTACTTCAAAGTACAAGGTAACCAAAGGTTAATAGCAGTAGTATATGTTGATGATATCATCTTTGGAGGAAATGAAAGTATGTCTAAGAGATTTGCAGAGGAAATGAAAAAATAATATAAATGTCCATAATTGGTGCATTGAATTTATTTCTTGGTCTTCAAGTAAATCAAACTGATAAAGGGATATTCATTTCACAATCTAAGTATGTGAAAGAGTTATCAAAGAAGTTTGGAATGGATGACTCCAAACCAGTTAGTACTCCTATGGTGACCAAATTTCGGCTAAGTAAAGATGATGAATCTTCTAAATTTAATCAGAGCAAATACAGATCTATGACTGGTAGACTATTGTATCTTACTACTACTAGATCAAATAGCATTCATGTAGTATGTTTAGTTTCCATATTTCAAGTTGATCCTAAAGAGGCACATGTTATAGTTGTAAAGAGGATATTCAAATATCTTAAAGGTACACTAGATTATGGTTTACGGTAACTTAAGGATGTTGATTTCACTTTGAGTGCTTATACCAATGCACTTTTTCCATCTCTAGGAAAAATTAGTTCTATTTCCTAAAAAAGCCCTACTAGAACAGTTTCGTGGCACCGGGTGCCCGTGATCCTAAGAAAACTTTACTTTCTATACTAATCTAGTGGGACTAATTCACAACCAATGGTGAACTAGGTTAAGCCTATTGGAGGCATCCACATATGTACAAATTTTAGAGATCTCAACAAAGCATGCCCAAAAGATGACTTTCCATTGCCCAACATTGATATGATTGTAGATCTTACAGTTGGACACGAAATGCTATCCCTCATGGATGAATTTTTAGGCTATAACCAAATCTTGCCATTGTTGAGGAAGATCAACATAATTTAACAACTTCTCATAACTACATGGGGACCTTTGCCCTCAATTCATGCCCTTCTTAACTTAAAATGCAAGAGCAACATATCAAAGAGAAATGAGTGTCATTTTCCATGACATGCTACAAGGCATTATGGAAGGCCATGCGGATGATCTCCTATGAAAATAAAAAAACAAAATTTGGACACATTGAAGTACTGGAAATAATATTTTATCAATTGGAAAAATATAAATTATGGCTTAATCCCAAGAAATGTGTATTCAGAGTCTCATCTGGAAAACTATTAGGCTTTATTACATTTCCCATTGAGCAATTGAAGCAGATCCTGACAACATAAAAGCAATAAGAGAAATTCCTCCACCAAAGAACATCAAATAGGTTAGAAGTCTACAAGGAAAGCTATAAGCACTTTGAAGATTCATCCACAGTTGGCTAATAAATATCAACATTTTTCCCACCTACTCCACAAAAACATCACGTTTGAAATGGGATGAAAATTTTTCAACAAGCATTCCAACTTAATTAAAATATTATCTTCAGGAAACAAAGATTTTGGTTTCCAATGGATTTCTTTTACTTTTTAGGTTTTTCACCTAAAAGGAGAAAGATGGGCCAAAATGGGAAATGTCTACACTCAAAATCAATGCAAATATAGAGGAAGTATGTATAAATCTAATGTCCTAAATGTAATAAACTAATAAAATAGATCAATTATTGAATGAAAACTAAAGAAATACCTTTTTTTTGAAAACAAAGTAATGTATGGAAAATGACCTAAGAATGCAAATAAACAATAATGGGAATTGAAATGTGATGCAGCGAGGCTTTGGAATCCTACAAATTTTTTCATTGAAGCCAACTAGGACACTTACGCCAAGTTGGGTGACTTAGTCATGTTGCAGGGAGATTC